>JAOTIY010000885.1:3072440-3084814 GCA_027123655.1 Muscicapa comitata | reverse complement strand
CCTGGGACTCACTGGCCATGAACAGGAGATCTCTCCTGGAGGGAGGATGGGCTGTGGAAAGATAAAGATGATTGCCCAGCTGGTTTAAAGCTGGCCCATGAGCAGATAATGTGTGCCACCAATATAAGGAATCACTACCCCACCCAGTTTTAACAGATGGTGATAGAATCCACATTTCTGGCCACATAAACCCAACACAGTCTGAAATCAGCATAGCTCTTCCTTGCTCTTCAGCACCACAATTTATTTTCTTTCAGGTTTAAGCTTTTTTTTTTTTTTTTTTCCTTTCCCCGCCACAAAATTGTTTCCAGTCCTTGTCGATGTGTGTGTGACCTTCAGTGGGTAATCTCTTAATTAATTTTTGTACTGAATATGCAGCATATTGAGACGTGAGCTTTAGACACTCATCTTGGAGGCTGTGTTAATTCTAAAAATCAAATGCATCAAATTTGGCAAGAAAAGCCCAATTGCAAGTAACCAACCTCTTTCAGCTTCCCTCCTGCTCTTTCACCTCAAAAAATGTCATATTGCCTGTATTTGCATGTGATAATTTAGCATAAAAAGCATTTTGAGCACCCTGGAATGAACGTTTTGACATTCAACTGGATGTTTGCTTTTACATTTGCCATACTTGGGTGCACCTCTGTGAGAAATGCATTGCAGAATTTTTGTATCTGAGGTTATACAAATTGTTTTAAATGCTGGTAATTGATTCCCAGCTAATGCTTTCAGCATGGGTTGCTTGGGCTGAGAAGTGCAGGCAGAGGTTGAATTTGAAATTGGAGTTTATTGTGTTCCTGTCTTCTTTCCATTATATTTTGAATGCTGGGGAGAGCTGGTGGAAGGATTTGGGCGTTGGTTGGTTGGTTTGGTTTTGGGTCCTGTGGTGAGGTTGCTTTTTGGTTTTGTGGCAGGTGTTTTTTTGGGTTTTTTTTGGGGGGGAAACAATGAAAAAATCGACTTTCTAGTCAGCAAAAATGGGTATGTGGCTTTTAGGTTGCAATCCTGTGGGTTCCCATTTTGTGTGTTCTCGCTCTAATTAAAAGGAGTGTTCCTTAAAAGTGTAGGTATGGTAGAGGGGGAGAAAAAAAAAAGTGTGGCTAGTTGTTGGCAGCAGCTACTGTTTGCAAAGGGATGTCATCACCTTCAAAATTTGTTGTTTGTAAGAAGGCTTTTTTACCTCCTAGTGCTGCAAGTAGCATTTAAAATAAGCAATCCTGAGAAAAGATCATCAGAGTTCTTGTATTTTTCCCTGGCTGTTTTTGTGAAGACACTGATACAAGTACATTCAAAGAGTTTTCCCCTTTTATATATAGATTTTTCACATAGCTGTAGTAGGGAACAAAGGTTTCATGTTGGAAAAAAATCTTGTTTTTAAATTCTTCGGGGGGAAACTCTGACAGCAAGATTTGAAATGAATTTCCAAGTCCTGTAAATGTTAATAGATTTAAAAATCTGATTGGCCTTTTATTTTATTATCTTGTCCAGATACTGTCATGCAGTATAAAGAATAAAATGAAACCATTACATTCTTTATGTGTTTTTCATCAACAATGAATTCTCGATGTGGAAATTCTTGAAGGGATTTGTTCACCATAGCTTAGATGTGCACTGTGGTGCCACTGATTCTGATTTGAGGGTTTGTTCTTTTTTTTTTTCTCTCTAGGATACTTTTGTTTGCATTTATTAGTGCAATAGTGAAATTAGTGCAGCAGCCAGTTTTCCCTTGCAGAAAACTGCTGTGGACAAAAAGGAAGATTCACACACCTAGAAATAAAATAGGAAATAAAATAAGAGACAAAATAAGAGACTTGATGGTGACAGAGCTGTTGCTCAGAGTGGAGAGTTCTGGGCTGCCCAGGGCGAGCTGAGCAGAGGAAATCCAAGGGACAGCCCAGCATTGCATCTGCACCAAATGGAGATGTGCAATAACACAATTCTGCATTTACACTGATTTATGAGTGTAATAAAAGTGCATCTGCCCTGACTCTTGGGGATGGTGCTGTGCAGGGCCAGGAGCTGGCCTAGATGATCTTTGTGGGTCCCTTCCAACTCAGAATATTCTGTGATTCTGTGATCCCTGCGGGTCCCTTCCAGTTCAGCACATCCTGTGGTTGGTGATTGTGCATCCTTGGCATCTGCTCTGGGGCTGGCAGCAGCACCCTGGGTACCACTGGGGAGGGGGGAACAACCCAGAACCCAACATTCCCAGTGGTATCTCCAGCACTGCATCCTCTGGAAGCTCTGTGCTGCTTGGCATGGCCAAAGCAAAGTTTTGGCCCTCCTGTTGGGAAGGATGATTCAGGAAAACCTTATAAATATGAATGCTTAGCAAAAGATTTTGAGAATATAGAAACCATAAGTGAGATTGAAATGAAAACCATCTTTGAGATACCAAACCTTAGTTACTAAATAACTAGAAGACAATAGGATGGCTGGTCCAAAGTAATCCCCTCCTGATAGAACAATGCCTTCTGCTGGAGAGCAGCTCCAAAGGTCACAGAAGACCCTGCTAGGGGTCCAAAGAGCAGTTTTTAGGATTTAAAGTATAACACATTATGGTAATGTAATGATTCTGATAGGCTGTATGTAAATGCTATAGGATTTGTATCTTGTGTTAGATTGGTTAGTGGGAATTAGAATATTCAACATAGAAGAAGATTTATTGTATTGTAAATGGGAAAATCACTCTCTTACTTCCCTCTCTCACCTCTCAGAACTCTCCCTACCCCCCACTCTCCTTCTGCCCTGCTCCGAGCTCGGCTGGCAGTTCCTGGCAGGGCCCTTTTTACCCACGCCCTGTGCAATAAACTGCAAACTTCAGGATCAGAATATAGAGAGCACCTGAGTTTGTCCTGACCACCATCCACCACCAGCTCCTACAGATCCTCTGTAAGGTGCTGCTGTCTCACATCCCTTTTGTTTGCAGTCACAGAATTTTCCATCAAACCCACCACTGTTTTTCACCCCTGGGCAGAGCCACCTGTGGGCACAGCCTTTCCCCGGCTGCCTGAGCACCAGGAGCCTTCCACGGTCCTGCTTTTATCCTGGGAATGGGGCAGCTCTCCTGGCATCCCATGGGCTGCAGTTTGTCGTGGGATACTGCTGGGAAACAGGGAAAAAGCAGCCTTGAAGCCTTGGGTTTCTTAGGCTGCACAAGGATAAGAAGTTATAACAATGATTATGCAGCTGCAGGGTGTGTGAGAGCCGTGCCAGTGTCTCACGATGTTTTGCAGAAAGCAGGTTTTCAAAGAGGTGTTGCCTTCTTGGACCAATGAGTCTTTTATATTTTGTTTTTCAACTACTACTTTCTTAGGCTGCACAAGGATAAGAAGTTATAACAATGATTATGCAGCTGCAGGGAGTGTGAGAGCCGTGAGTGTCTCGTGATGTTTTGTATGAAGCATGTTTTCAAAGAGGTGTTGCCTTCTTGGACTAGTGAGTCTTTTCTATTTTCTTTTTCATGTACTACCCTATATATATGTGTAATGTTTCTTTAAATAAAGCTCTCTCTCTCTTTTGCTTCTCCATTACACGAGGAACTATGTTGCATTATCCTTTTTGCCACTCTCCTATAGCCTAAAATGCAACAGCAGCTCGTGCTTCTCCCTCGGGAGCAAATCCTGCGGGGATGAGCAGCTCAGTCCTCACAGGGCACAGAGCTCGAGCGTTAATTGGAAATTAATGTTCCTCTGGGAGGTGGAGGAGGGAGGAGAGGGATTGGGATCGCTTGGGATTTAAAAACCTCTGTGAGATGCCTGGGGCTCCAGGTGGGAGGGTCACGGGCTCAATCCCACCCTAATTAACCTCCAAATCACACAGGGGGGATGGTTTGGAGGGGATTGGGCACAGGGAACTCTCGCAGCATCACCTGGGCTGAAGTGACAACGGAGCTGTGCGGCCACCAGCCAGGCGGTGACGGCTATGAGGATGTGGCCTGGCTGTCCCCTCCTGCTGCCGTGGGGACACCGAGCTGCCACACCGGGCTGTGCCACCCCTGCTCCTCCCTCTGGAGGATGGGAGAGCCGAGGGGGGGCTGAGGAACGGCAGGGATAATTCAGTTTGATTTCTTCCCAGCCTCTTCATTTGCTGAACATGTCACCAGCCATGTTGTATATGGGCTGCTCTGTATCAATTTCCCGTGATGCCAGGCCATAAATAAAGAAAATAAATGTTGGGCCTGTTAATCAGTCGCTGCTCATCCAAATGAGTTCCCTCTGCATTTCCCTGTTCTATAATTACTTGTCACCTCTTGCTGGTTTGCAACTTCTCGCTCTGTGATTCTGTTGGGTGCCTTTTTCCTGCTTCTGACAGGATCAGTGGCTTTGGTGCAGGGCTGGGGTTTAGCTTGTTGTGCTTTTTCTTTTCTCTTTTTGGGTTTTGTTCAGCTTTTTTTTGGGTTTTGTTTGGTGCAGAGTGTCAAAAACCCAGTTGATTGTATCGAATTTAGTTGCAGGTGAGGAGCTGAGGGAAAACACCTCCACTGGAGCTGGATTTTTAATTTCCAGAGCAGGTGATGCCTGCTGCTGGTTCTGCCATTCCTGAAGTTGGACTTTTTGCCAACCCACATCCACTGCTCCAGGTGGCTGCAGCAGAGTCACAGGGGCACAAGCAGGTGCTGAGTGCTGTCCCCTCTGTCCTTCTCTCTGTTTTCTGCAGCTTTCCCATGCCCTGGAGAAGCAGATCCTTCATCCCAGCCCTGCTCTGCATCCCCTCCCGGGATCGCTGCTCCCGGCCCCAGGCTGGGGCAGGACGTGCAGGAATCCCCCGGGTCCCTTTAAAGAACCACTTTACAGCAGACAAGTGGAATGGCTGAGGAACAGCTGGAGCAGCTCGGTGTCATTTTTCAGCCGGGCTCGGATCCAGCGCTGCCTCCCCCTCCCTTCCCCGAGCGTGGAAATAATTCTAATTTACACACCAAAGAGCCGGGAGCCCTGGCAGCGAGCATTTCACTGCGGAGCCACCCAGGGGTGGGTTTGGGGATGGAGGGATGCTGCTGAGGTGGATTTTTGGGAAAAATCTCAGGGAAAATGAGCACAGGTTGAACTCATCTCTTGTGCCTCTCCGGGCTGGCACCGGGGGATGCCTCACGCTTTAAATCCTTTAAAACCTGCCCAGCAGCGGCAAAGACAAAATTTTGACTCAGGAAAGGCTAAAAATCCACAATGGGGCAGCCAGACCAGGAGAGGGAGCGGCTTTTTAGGGGGATTCCTCTGCTCCCAGAGGGAGAAGTTCATCTCAACAGTGGGGCTGGGGATGAATTTCCCTCTGTGCAGGGATGGCTGCAGGAAGGGTCGGGTTTCCATAGGGAAAGGTGAGGATTCACCCTCTGGGGGGTCACAGAGCTGAGCTGGAGCCCCCCCATGAAAGGAATGAGGGATTTGTCTTTAAAACAATTGGGGCCTGCTGATAAATACAATTGGATACTGAGAGATGAAAAAAAAACAATGGTAAGAACCACAAAATCCCATAGGAATTCCACTGATTGACACATGGGAAAAGGAAAAAGGGGAGGGGGTATACATTAGGAAGGAGTCTTAGGAATTTGGGTTTTGGGAAGTCTGTACCTCTCAAATACCTCAGCCCATGGGGAAAGAGAGAGGGAAATGTGGATGGGAAATTAGGATAAAAAAGAGGCTGCGTCCCCTAAAAATCTGAGAGATCCCAGGGGAATGCCCCATGGCCTCTCCCTTTATTCCAATAAAGTTACAGAACTCCTCTGTCTCCTTTTTGGACATCAACCTCTGGTGTTTGTGGATTGATTTCCCTGGGATGCTGGCACTGGTTCCTGTAGGGAATTCCTGCTTTACTTTCCTCCAGCTCAGGCTCTGCCCTGGGTTTTTCAGGCAGCTCAGAACCTCGTCTTTGCCTTGTCACTGTCAGAGTCCCCCTGTCCCCAGCCTGTCCTGTCCAGCAGCGAGCCAGGACAGAGCTTTTTTCTATCCCCTGAAAATCCTGCAGGACCTGGGGGTGACAGCTGCAGGTCCAGGCGCTGGTGGCATCGGGAAGGATCCATCCCCAGCATCCATCTGGCCCTGACACACAGCCCTCAAACCGCCCCAGGCCTTGGCTCCTCCAAAACCACGGCATTTTTCTGGAAAGATGTGGGATGGAGAATTGTTATTTGTGTTCAGAGAGGCTGGAAATCAGCTGGGGGGGCCCAGGGGCTGAGGCTGATTGAGGCAGACAGCGCTGTGCAGGAGGCAGGCTCAGGCCCGGCCTTGTTGCCAGCCCTACATTTCCTCACCAATTATTTATCAGCATTAAAAAAAATAATTTGTCAGGATAAATAAAAAATTATTTATCAGGATAAATAATTCTATCTGAGGGTCACAGTGGATGCAAATGATTTAATTAACAGTGCACGCTTTGAGAGGAATTTGCAATTTAAAGGGCTGTATGAAAGCCCAGTATTAGCAATACTTATTTTTATTAATTAATTGCTGTCTCTGTGAATCGCCATGGTGAATAATTTCCCCCATGTTTTAAAATTTAAATTTATTTCTGTGGCTCTGGGAAGAGGAAAGGCCACTTCACAGGGAGCTCGGGGGGAAGGGGTGGGAATGGGGGTCCCTGGCCCCTTGGCTGGGCTGTGGCTTTGTTTGCTCATCCTTCAGTGCTGGAAATTTGGGGATGGAGCTCTGTGGGATCTGGGCTCTGTGCTCTTATCTGCAGTTTTAATCTTCTCAAACACTTTCTGTTCACTTTTACACCTGGTGCCCATCCCCAGGGACTGCTTTGCTGCTTTTTTTGAGTGGTGTGTTTGTCCCATGCTCGTTGGAACTGGTTCTGAAATCGGGATGTGGAGCTTGTGCTGATTCCTTCAGCACTGCAAGAAGAGACCCTGGGTGGGGTTCATGCCTCGGGAGGAGCTCTTGGCCTCTTCCTCCAAGCACAGAGAACAGGGCTCCAACCTGGCCCAGGACATCAGAGCTGCTGGGAGGGGCTGAGCAGGGACTCCTGAGCTCCTTTCCCCTTTCAAATGTGGAAGGAGGAGCTGCTGGAGCATCCTGCTGGAAGGACACAGGAACAGAGCCAGGGACATTGGCACGGCTCTGGGCAGGGCCCTGCATCACTTTGCTGCAGAACTGGGGGGGTTCTGCCACATTCCTGGGGTTGGAACCCACCCTGCTGATGGCAGCCTGGTGCCAGGAGCTGCTGCTGCTGCTGCTCCTGTTCCTGCTCCTGCTCATGGTCCCATGGCCTCATTGCCTGGGAGAACAGGGCTCCTCCTGATCCAAGCCCCTGTGTCTTCAGGACCCACCTTCATCACCTCCTGGGCAATATTTTCATTTCCTGCACTACCAGTGGGTCAGCTGATCCTCAGTGTGGTTTTTCCTGGTGGATTTTGGTCTGGCTGGTGAGCTCCTGATGCAGCCTGCAGAGGTGGATCTCTCCAAGACCACCAAGACTCAGAGCTCCAAAAATCCAGAAACCATCCCCAGCTGTTTTTTGGGCAGTGGGGATGTTGCATTTTGGCTACAGGAGTGGCAGAAGGATAATGCAACACAGTTCTTGGTGCAATGTAGAAGCAGAAGAGAGAGCTTTATTTAAGGAAACACTACACTTATATTGGGTAGATCGTGCAACACAGAACAGAAAAGGCTCATGGCTCCAAGAAGGCAACACCTCTTTGAAATCATGCTTTCTGCAAAACACCCCATCTCCAGCAGGTGTTTAATGTTTGTTATAATTTCTTGTCCTTGAGCAGCCTGAGAAATTCAATGCTGCTTTTTCCCTGGTTCCCAGCAGTATCCAATGATGTGGGGAAGGCGTTTTTTTCTCCTGTGACCGCTCCAGCAGAGATCAAGGAAAGTCTCTTTTAAAGGAAGTTGGCTTTGCCCATCCCAGCTTTTTGAGGCTGGAAGCTCAGCCAGGTTTCTGCAGGAATTTTTAAATTCTGCAGCCCATCTTTGGGAGCTGGGACCTCTTGGCTGGATCCTTCTCCTGATCCATCACCCTCCAAGGCCACGTCTGCCTCTAATCAGTCATTACTGCTCCCAGGGTGGCCAAGTGGCCCCTTCTTCAGGGGGGACACTTGTGGGGGACACAGGGGACAGAGCAGCCCATTCCTCTTCATCACCACCAGCACATCAGAGCAAAGCAGTTTGGCAACAACTTTAATAAATTGATTCAATTTGGCGAGGCAAAAAGGAAGTGAAAGAGAGGGAGAGATTAAAACGTGAAGGAGGAAATTACCCAGAGTGCTCCCAGCAATTGTGCTGGATGGTAAATCTCTTCTTTATTACTCCTTTATTATTTCCAGAATCTGAAGTTTAAATAATTAAGCAGAATAAATGGTGGATGAATATTTTTTGTTCGAGTTTTATTTATTGGTTCTGGCAGGACAGATGTGCAGAGAGGCCCAGGCAGAGAGGGAGCCAGTTCCTCCCGTGGTGTAAATCAGGGCAGGATCATTAACACAGGTGTCACTTAGAGGAGATTTACCCCAGCTGAGCATCCAACCTCTTCATTTTGGGAGGAAAATGTGGAAAGCTTCGTAGATTTTAATAATTCTCTCCTCTGTCTCCTGCGCGATTAATTTATTTTCCAATTTAAAAGCACATCAGGTTTAGGTTTGGGCTTTTTTTTTTTTTTTTTTTGGAATTTAAATACATTTGTTGACAGTGCTGATCACTCTGAAGGTCTTCTTGGGAGCCTGGGACTGGAGAGGCTCCGAGTGCCTGAGGGTTTGTGCCCAGAGCATCTGCCAGGCCGGGCTGGTGCCCTGGCAGGGAAGGAGGTGCTGGAACCCAGAGCTGGATCCTGGGAGCCTCTGGAGCCACAACATCCTGGGGGCTCTCACCTGGGCAAGCTCCGGGCCTGGGGGCATTTACAAAGCCTGGGCAAAGATTTTCCAGGCTTAATTCCTGATTTCACCCACTTGTATAGAGTATTTATTCTTTTAAAAATTAAGGCAAAGACTCAGAGGCTTGGAGCACATCCCTCAGTGCATCCCAAGGCTCCAGCATGATTTGGGGTGAACATCTTGTGGTGCCCTTGCTGTTCTTAATGGCAGCTTCAGTCCTGGAGGCTTCAACTTCCACAGATCTTCAGCTCTGGGATGTTTGGGCCAGGAGGGATGGAAGGAGAAGGGGCAGGAGGTGGTGGCTGCTGCAGGAGGGGAACAGGAGCCTCAGAGAAGCAGAGGCTTCGAGCTGGTATTAACAGTGGGGCCAATTAGGGAGGGCAGGAATCAAGAAAATCTGACACCTGTGATTAAATTCGTGCTACTCAGCGAGTGACAGGGACAGAACAGCCCCACGAGGTGATTACAGGGGCCTCCCTTTGTTATCCAGAGCTGCCCAGTGTGTTAAACCAAGGAGCTGGTGAGGGTGCCCAGCGAGGGCACTGCCAGGAGTCCCCAGCTCCACTGGCAAAGGCTCAGCATCACTGGAGGAGTTTCCTGTGCCAGGAATGCCAGGCTGGGAGGGCAGCTCCAGCTTTGATGGCTTCATTCTCCACTGAGGAAGTGGATGGAGCTGTGGGAGGTTCCCTGGAGTTGTGGGAGGTTCCTTGCCCACAGCAGGTTGTTGGAATGAGGTGATCTTTAGGGTCTCTTCCAACCCAAACAATTCTGTGCTTCTGGGATTCTATGTTGTTGTTTTGTCCCAGCAGGATGGGGGAGAGTCTTGGGTGTCAGGAGCTTGAATTGGGTCCTTTCCCACCCATCACCAGCCTGGAAATTAAAAATCTGCCTGTGACTGGCAGCAATTGCAGCAGGGCAGGAAAGCATCTCCACTCCCTTGCTCTCTGTTTGTTCCACACTCCTGGCAGGACAAACCATTGGATTTTGGGGAGTTGAGAGGGGCTGCCATGGCTTTCCCAGCTCTACCTGCATTGCACTGAGCCACGAGGTTGGGGTGAGCAACTGGAGGAAAATTAGGGAGTTGGAAAGGTTTCAGAGCAACGCCTGGAATTTGGGAACCATGGCCGGGTTCATTAGGCACTAAATGAAGGAGGGTCCCTGTTGTGCTTGGGCTCGTTATCCCAGCCTGGCTGGGAAGGCAGGAGGCTGGGCTGGGATCCTGCCTCTGCCAAACAATGCCAAATTAACCTCACTGGGAAAATTCCTGCCCAGCTTTAAAACTGGGACAGCTGTCACCTGCCTTTTTTCAGGGGAGGTTGGTGCTTTTCAGCGTGGGTTGGAGCTTCCACGCTCACAGCAGGGTGAGGTTTGGGCCTTCAAAATGCCACTCAATAAACAACAAGTGATGACAAACACCTATTGTTACTCCCCCGTTGTGTCTGTGAGAGTAGCTGGTATTTCTAAGTGACCCAAGATTCGTTTGACTCTTAAACAGCAGGAATCTTGTTTAATTCATGGCTTTTATTTATAGGTTTGGGCTCCTCCAGTTTCTCTCCTGGGTGGCTGCTGCTCAGGGAGAGTGTCCAGCCAGAGCCTCTCTCCAGGGAGAGCTTTGGGGATGCTGTGGTGGCAGGAATTCTCTGCCCTGAGCACAGACCTGGCTGTGTCAGGAGCTGAGGTGCGTGAAGTTGGGAGAACATTAATCAGATTAACGAGGATGTGATTTAAAAGTCGTGAGAAAACGATTGGGTGGAGCTGCGTGGGCAGAGTGGGGTGAATTAGCAGGGAAAGGCAGACCTGAGACAAAATCCTAACCCTGTGTCCTGGGCACAGCTCAGGGACATGATCCCCTCCCTGCTTAAATCTCTGGAATTCAGAAGGCTCTGGGCAAAGCAGCACAGGGAGGGAAAAAAAAGCTCTTTCACCAGGCAGCAACTGACAGAACCAGAGGACACAGTCTCAAGCTGTGCCAGGGGAGATACAGGTTGGGTATTAGGAAAAAGCTTTTCATGGAAAGGGTGATAAAGCACTGGAATGATCTGCCTGGGGAGGTGGTGGAGTCACCATCCCTGGATGTGTTTGGTAAAAGCCTGGATGTGGCACTTGGTGCCATGGTCTAGTTGAGGTGTCAGGGCTGGGGTTGGGCTTGATGAGCTTGAAGGTCTCTTCCAACCTGGCAGGGTCACAGCAGGGCTGTTGTGCTTGTCACACATGCCACACCTCAGGAAGGATGAGGAACAGCCAGGAGAGCCCAGGAGTTCAGCACAGCCCCGTCTGGAATTCTGCTGCTGGAGAGGAGAGCCTGGGTCCCTTCTCCCACTGATCCCTTCTCCCACCACTCCTTCTTAAAAATTAGGGAAGAATTAAATCCCATCTGTGGCTTTTAAAATCCAGCTGAAAATGTCCTTTATTAAATTACCACCCTATTGATTTCACACTTGTCCAGGAGGGGATTGATTGAGGGCTTAAACAGACGCACAGCCAGGCCAGACGTTCAATTAATGTGCATAAACGGGCACTGGAGAAGCAATTTCCAGAGCAAGTCAAGCAAAAGATCAGGCCTGCTCTGCCTTCCATGCCAAAGTTGCTTCTGTATTTATTTTCATGTTATTTCAATTTTTTTTTTTTTAATTCCCTTGTCCCTCTCATGATAAGAGAAGTGTTGAGAGGCAGCTCTCAAAGCACAGCTCCTGAAGCTCAGGGAGCCACAGCTCCCTTGGAGAGGGCAAAACTCCAGGAGGGTTGGGGGAAGTCACATCCCTTGGAGGTCTTACACCTGAGGGGCTTTGGAGTCCTGTGAATGAAAGCCAGGTTCTCCTTTAATTCCTGCAGCAGCAGAGCCATCCCCTGCTTTGAACATTCCTGTCCCTGGGGGGTTTGAAGCTCCTCTTCCAAGTCTAGGGAGGAATTTTGTGTGGAAAACCCTCGTTATTGAGTGGGACCCTCCTGTTGTTGGATACTGCTGGGAGCCAGGGAAAAAGCAGCCTTGAAGCTTTGGGTTTCTCAGGCTGCTCAAGGACAAGGAATTATAACAATGATTTATGCATAACATAATTATAACAATGATTATGCATCTGGAGATGTGAAAGACATGATGTTCTGCATAAAGCATGTTTTCAAAGAAGTGTTGCCTTCTTGGAGCAATGAGCCTTTTCTAGTCTGTGTTGCACAAACTACCCTATATAAGTGTAGTGTTTGTTTAAATAAAAGTTCTCTTTTGCTCCTCCATCACACAAAGGACTTTATTGCATTAACCTTTCTACAGCTCCTATAGCCAAAATGCAACACCTTTCCACCTCTTCACCACAGGGTAATTCCAGCTGGGATGGAGATACAAATATTCAGCTTTGGCCTGGCCTTGCCTGTGGATGCTCCTGGAAGCAGAGGGAAGCACTGGGGAGGGGGAAATCCCTGCTCTGGGTGTGTGAGCAAAGCACAGGGAATTCCATGGTGTCCTGGTTTGGAGGACAGGTGTCTGCTAAGAAAGGCAGGAACCTCTCTTTCAAATGGGGAATGTAAACCCCCTCCCTCCAAATTATTATAATTTTGAAATTAAGGGGCTCTC
>JAOTIY010000885.1:3060514-3071021 GCA_027123655.1 Muscicapa comitata | reverse complement strand
ATTATATAATATAGAACCTGGCGTGTCCCCCTTGCCACAAGGGGAACGTGTGCTCCAAGCTGCAGCCACAACTAGCAGGAACTCCTCACAAACCCTGGCATCAAGGACCTGTTCCTTCCTCCCCCCACTCTTCTTTATTAGTCTTTTAATTCCCTAAAATTATTGTTTCTTGCTCAGGTACTCCCCGTAACTCCACGACCCAGCAGCAGGCAGGAGGTTGGATGGTCCCTGTTAAAGCCAGGACTGCCCAGCAGTTAAAAAGCATTTCTCGTGTTTGTTTTTGAATTTTTAATGCCTCTGCTTTGGGGATCTTTCAGAGCCATGATTTTAGTTTAGCGCATTACTTTGTCCCTGCTTGTACAGGCTGTAATTTAGCGATTCTGCATTAATAAGAGATAATTCCTCCTTCCTCTCTCACTTGTCCTTCCTTAGGTAATAATCAAATAAATGGAGCGTGTCAGGAAGGGGCTGAGAGCTCCAGAGCCACGGGACCCCACTCGTTCCCTTTTCCTGTATCTTCACAACCCTTGAGTGTTTTTTTCCCCCCGAAAAAATTTTGTCCCTGCAGCATTCCCAATCCAGGACAGAGCCAGAGCTCTTGGCTTTGTGGTCAGCTTTGCACCGTGTGGGTTTTGGGGTTTATCCAACACCTTCCAACCTCCGAGTGTGGGGGGATGATTTGGGGGCCGCCCATCACCCTGGCAGCACCGAAGTCACTGCTGGGGCCAAACCTCTGTGCCAGGGTGTGCTCGGGCTGCTGAGACCATCCCGAGCTGGCAAACAGCGGGATCGCTTCCCTTGGGAAGGCAAACTCACCAGAGCAGCATCAGATCAGGGCTGGGGCAGAGAAGTGATTTACGCTGATTTTATTTGCATTTTAAATCACACACTCTGCCAAACGAACGGACCCCCTATTTATAGCTGACTCCAGCCTAAAGTGACTGCTAATTACTACAATTAATACAGCGCCGAGGCTTTGGAGCCGACTCCACTGCCAAGCGAGTCGCCTACTCATTTTCAATTAAGGCGCATTGACAGGGAGAATACGCAGTCATTAACGGCACAGGCCCGGGGTGTAATTACTTTTTGCCAAGGTCATTAATCTCCTGGAACCACCTGGGTGTGCCCCCGAGGGCCGGAGTGGGGGCACAAAGGAGGGACAGGTGAATAGAGGTGTGGGGTTTTCCTGATGTTCCTTGGGGCTGTGCTGCACCCCTGTTTTAGGGTCTGCGTTTGCCCCCGGCTTTATGGAGCAGCCAGGGTTAGGGGTGAGGGCTGGGAATGTCAGGAGCTCGTGCAGAGGGACAGGAGGAGCAGCTGCTGTCCTGGAAGGGGGTGTCTCTCTCAGGCACCGCAGGGATGAGGCAGGAATCCCATCCAGACCCCGGGCAGGGTCAGGGTGCTCCATCCACCCGCTCCTGTCCCCTCTCACCGCCTTGCAGGAGCTCTGGATTCGCTCGGATTTATTGTAGGAAGCGCTGCCTTTTGCCTGCTAAATTCCCAACATCTCCCCAGGGCTCAGCTCCATGGTTTGACTGACACCAAAGCGTTCCAGCATCACACACTGAGAGAGACAAACGAGCAATTTGCCGGGAAATTATCCTTTGGGATTCCTCCTCTTTCCAATGGGTTTAATTGGGTGAGCTCGGGGTGGCTTTAATTGCTGTGCTCCCAGCACAGCCTCACCCCCTCCTCGCTTTTGTGTCTCCCATCTCCTTCCTTCCTGGGACCATTTATCTTCCTCCTCCTCTTCCTCGGCTTTTTCCCCTGCAATAGCTCCTGGAAATGGTGACAAGCTGAAATGTTCGAGTCCCTCACTGACAGGTTCTTTCAGACTTTGGTGCTTCTCAGAGGGTGATGAACGGGCTGGGGGATCCCTTGAGCTCCTCGGGGATTTGGGATGGCTGTGGCAGGGAGCACAGACCTGGCTGTGTTCCAGAGGGACATCCCATGGGATGAGGGCTCTGTGTTCACCTCCCTGCCCTTGTCCTTTGTGCCCAGCTCCTCCCAGACGTGCCCCAGGGCAGGCTGAGGGGCCACTGGGAGCTGCTGGAGCCTGGAGGATGCTCCTTTCCCAGTTCCTGCTTCCCAAATTGCTCATTTGTTTTAAGGGGTTTGGAGAACACCTGAGCTTCCTTGGCACCTGTGGAGCACAAATTGCACCCTCTTGATGTGTCCTGGCTTTTGTGTGGTCTCATCCCTGAATTACCTTCAGGGAATTTTATGGGCCCCATTCCCAGTGATTTAACTGGGAGCATTGGGAGTGTTCAGTCTCATCTCAGAGTTACCCTCAGGGCCACATTTCCATGAAACTGGGAGCATTTCAAGTATCCAGGGAATTCCCAGAGAAGAAAAGGGCTTGCCTAGAGGGCTGAGGGGAGCAGGGGAGATGGAGAGAGACAACCAGAGTCCATCTCCACTCCTTCCCAAGAGTCCTGTCCCAAACATCTCCTCCTTCCTCCCCACCTTTCCCGGGAGATTCCCTCCTCTCCCAGCCCAGCCTGGCTGCTGCCCATGGAGGCAAAGCTCATTTTGGGGGAGTTCACAGCGTGTTCCAGCTCAGTGCATGGATTTTATGGAGTGTATGGCAACGAGGGAATAAACAAGTCCAGTCCCTGGCCAGGAAACTGCAGATTTGTGGCTCTCTCGTGGTCCCCAAGGACCCAACACAGGTATCCAAGCAGCACACAGTGATGAATGAGGGATAATTCCAAACGGCAGCTGAAGTCCAAATTCTGGTGGTAATAAACACATAAACTAGTTAAAAATAAATTGATTAACCAAGGATATCCTCTTTAAACTCGAACATCTGCTTGTAATAAATAATTCAGCTGTGGATATTAATGAGGGGAGGCTGGGCTGGGTGGGGAGGCTGCTCAGAGCTCTGTGGAGACATGAGGTGTCCATGTGCTTCCCTGGGGACTTTTTGGGATTTTGGGTGTGTCCATGTGCTTTTTGGGGATCTGTTGGAAGTGACACACGTGTCCAGGTGTGACAGAGACACGAAGGCAGGTGCTGGAGGAGCTGAGAGCCAGGCACACACAGGGTGACACTTGTGACCTCAGCGTGTCCCTGCTCCTGTCCTGTGGCACATCCAGATCCTCCCACTCAGAGCCCCCATGGTGCTGGATCCCTGTGGGGTTTGGATATCCCTGGATCCCTGTGGGATTTGCACATCCCCATCCCTGGATCCCTGTGGGGTTTGCACATCCCCATCCCTGGATCCCTGTGGGGTTTGGATATCCCTGGATCCCTGTGGGGTTTGGATATCCCTGGATCCCTGTGGGGTTTGCACATCCCAGTCCCTGGATCCCTGTGGGGTTTGCACATCCCCATCCCGTTCCCTGTGGGATGTGCACCCTTCCAGCACGGTTGCTGCACATTTGCATTTTCTGCATTACGGGATCCAGGGAGGAAGTTGGGATCCAGCCCTGTCCCTGCCCTGTCCCCAGCAGCAGCAGGGGCTGTCACAGCCTGCTAATTGCTGAGTTTCTCCGTTTTTAATCAGCACCAGCAGCTGCTGTGTCCAATGCTCCAGGGGCTGCTCCTGGCACAGCCCAGGAGCCAGCTGGACCCAGAGCAGGGCTGGGAGTCAGAAACACTCGGGGGGAGAAGGGGGGCAGCAGCAGCTCCAGACAGGGCAGGGCTGGAGCCAAGGTCCCAGCCAGGCTGTGATGGCATCTCTGCCTCTGGGAATGCATCCCAGTGGATGCAGCAGGAGAGGGGTCCAGCTCCCAGTTTAACCAGTTCCACGCTGCTCCTGCAGGCAGAGGCAGAGAGGGAAGGGCCAGTGCTGGCACATCAGCTCGGGGAAGGAGCCCTGTGATGCTTCCCTGCAGCACCAGGCGTGCCAGGCTCTGAGTTTGATGGGATAAGAGGGAGGGAAGAGGACAGGAGAAATGATGGAAGGATTTTAATCCTGCCCATGAACCTCTGGGAAGGAGCCAGACCTGGGAGATGGTCAGAGGGACGGTGTGGGCAGGAGGGAGAGGGACTTGTGGGTGCTCGTCACCTCCTGTCTGCTCTCAGCTCCTCCACCCTCCAGTCCCCGCTGCTCCACCCTCTGCCAAAATATCTCCCCGAGCTCCGGAGGCCACGATGAGGTGCTGGGCTCATTAATCACCCCCTCCCATCGGTGTCTGCCCAGGAATTAAACTCATTTGTCACTGCTGCCCTGTTCCCAGCCGCTCCTCGCAGGGCTTGTGGCTGCCCCGGGGCCGATGTGTCCCCACATCCCCAACACCACGGGCCTTGAAATGCCCAGAAATGCCCCGGGCCATGCAGAGAGCTGTTTTCTGTCCCTTCAGTTTGGGATTCCAGACCTGGCTGTGCTCAGAGGCAGCTCCAGACATTGATGTGCCAGGGCCGAACAAGGGGTGACCCCTTTGCTCCACCAAACCCTGCTGGCAGTCACCACCAAGCCTCTTCCATCCTCCTTTCCCCAGGTTTTGGGTGGCCAAAACCCCAGATGGTCCCCATCCCATCCCATCCCATCCCATCCCATCCCATCCCATCCCATCCCCAGGCTCTGGCAGAGCTCTGTCCATTCCCAGCCCCTCCATCCCCCCGTGCTGCTTCCTCCACTCTCTCCCTGAGCCCTGCTCTGCTCCAGCTTCCAGCTCGGCCCAGGAATGCTGCTGGGAATGCTCTGGGAATGTGCTGGGAATGCTCTGGGAATGTGCTGGGAATGCTGTTGGGAAACCTCTGGGAATTATCTGGCAATGCTGCTGGGAATTATCTGGGAATGTTCTGGGAATGCTCTGGGATTATTCTGGGAATGCTGTTGGGAAAGCTCTGGGAATTATCTGGGAATGCTTCTAAGAATTCTCTGGGAATGCTGCTGGGATTATTCTGGGAATGCTCTGGCATCCTGCTGCTAATGAGCCTCCGGTCCCTGGAGCACCCGGCGATAACACACGGCCCTGCCTTTCAACTACCTGCGAGTAATCGCCGAGGCTCCGGTAAAACGGGACGGAACAAGCCCCTGGCCGCGTTGTTAGCAATCATTTTCCTGGCTGTTAAGCTGCTCCCCTGCTCTCATTTTTCCCCCGAGAAGCCCCAGATGCAGCCAAGCGCAGCTCCACATCCAGCGGCTCCTGCTCCTCCCTGCCCACCCCCCGTGCTGGGTTTGGCGGTTTATTTATCAGAAGGTTTATTTATCCACGCGGGTCTGGGCAAGAGACCCATCCCACACGGAGGAGCTGAGCACAGGCTGCATTGCTGTGAAAACGCTGGGAAATGGGAATGGCTGCAATTAGGATTTTCTGTTCGCCCTAAAAATCCCATCTGGGCTTGGGGAACGCAGCCCCTGCCCTGAATGCCTGCACAGCTCGGGGAATCACGATGCTGTCTGCACCATCAGCCGTGCTGGCTCTTCCCTGGAGGTTCCTGTTTTCCTGTAAATCCCAGCACGCTGAAAAATCCTCTCCCTGACGGGAGCCTGAGCCCCGCGCAAAGCCCCGAGGCTCTGCGGCTTAGCGTGGCAAATGTAATGTTCTTAGTCAGCCTCATCGCGGCAAATCTCCATATTCGCAGGGATAAACACTCACCTCTCCTCCTCAGCTCCTGCTTTAGGGCTGAATTCCCCCCTGCAGGGGTGTGAGACCATGGGAGAAGTCCTGGCCACCATCCCCCCGTCTCTCATGGGGGTTCCCCACCCAGTGAGCTTTGTAAACAGATTTTTCCTTTAAGTGAGGAGGTTTTGCAAAGGAAGGAGCTGTGGAAACCCTGAGGATCTTCCAGCTGCTCCTGGGAATGGAGGATCCGGTGCCATGGACATGGGAATGCTGGGCTGGGCAGTAGGAGCTCCCTGGGCTCCCGGCATCGCTGCGGGGATAAAACCCGTGTGGGGTGGTGTGAAGGGCTGCCCTGGGATCTCCTCAGAGGCCACCCCCCGGGTTTGGGGTGTCTGGAGCTGCCTCAGGCAGGACTTCGGTGTCACCTCACCTGCCCTGGGCTGCTCCTTTGGAATTTCAGGTGTCAACGGAGCTGAAATCGCCACCTGAACGGGGCTGAAATCTGAGCTGTGCTGGTGGAAAAACCAACCAGGAGCCCGAACCATCCCCAGGCAGGGCTGCAGCAGGGCGGGGCTGGGCTGAGCTCAGAGCTGTGCCCATCTCAGGGACACCTGGAGCCGGGCTGTGCCCAGGTGTGAGGGCAGGGGGGGCTCACCAGGGAGCTCTCAGGGCTGGTTCAGCACTGCCAGGAGCTGGAGGTGACCCTGCTGCTGCCAGGGCTGCGGGGCAGAGCTGTGCCCATGGCTGCCCCTGCAGCTCAGAGGTGCCACTGCCCACTCCTGGTGACTGCCACATCTCCCCAGCCCCAAATCTGTGCGTGGACAAGGGAAAGAGAGATGCTGGGGGAAGGAGAGAGACTGGGGAGCTGAAGGGAGGAGGAGAGGCACAGGCAGGGATTGTTCCTAAAGCACTGGGGGGGATGAGGATGTAGATCACCAGAATTGGCGGGGGACAGGCCATAAAGCAAAAATAAAAAGGTATTATAATTTATGATGCACAGTAAAAATATCCTGGGAACTGGCTTATGAAGAAGAATTCATTCTCTCTCGCCAACTCTGCGTATCTTTAAAGATGATAAACGACGTTATGATTCTTCCT
This sequence comes from Muscicapa comitata, assembly GCA_027123655.1. Classification (NCBI taxonomy): domain Eukaryota; kingdom Metazoa; phylum Chordata; class Aves; order Passeriformes; family Muscicapidae; genus Muscicapa; species Muscicapa comitata. The sequence goes on along the minus strand of JAOTIY010000885.1, from coordinate 3,064,407 downwards.
TGTATCCGAGGGCTGGAAAATTCACTCTGCCTTGGAGCTGCTGTCACATCCCCTCTGTGCTGCTCCTGCCCCCCAAAACACGAGAGGGGCTGAGCTCTGTCCAGCACACAGGGAGGGTCCCCAGTGCCTGGGGGCTGGGGCAGAGCCAGGACCTGTCCCCTCTCCCTGTGTGTGGGACAGGGCTGCAGCCAGCACCTCTGCCAGCACTTTTGGGGTGTTTTTTGTCCCCCTATCCCCAGGCACAGCCTTTCCTGCCTGTTGTGAGTGGCTGCTGCTGTCCCTTCACTCTGAGCATCCACAAATATCACAGCAGAGCCCGTGGGGGAGCCCCTGGGTCACATCTCATGCACAGGGTGGTGTTTGGAGTGCATGGAGAGAGAAATTCCCTTTATGTTGTTGATCCATGGGATCTCTGAGCCGGGATCCTGAGCCAAGGCAGAGCTGAGGGTGAGGGAATGGAGCTGCTGGGACAGGAGGGTTTGGCCCTGCCCAGCTGAGCCCTGCAGACACACGGCTGAACGCGGATTAGATCTTCACAGGGTGGATTCAAAGAGCTGGGAGAGGAGGGAGAAGCCCAAACTTTCTTGCAGGCAGCTTTGGCATCTCTCCCTCCTCTCTGCACAGAGCCAGCCCCGCTGGGTTCGTGCTTTGATAAGAGCCCTTGATGCTTTCGCGCCTCCAGGCACCGAATAAAAGGTTTAATTACCCGGTGCCAGCTCCGCAGCGCTGCTGACAGCCGGGAGGAGCCTCCTGCCCACACCTAGGGGGGAGAAACTTCCCCCAGCAAGAGCCATTCCCAAATCCCCGTCCCATCAGCAGAGCACCCTCTGGTCCCTCTGCTCTGCAGACCCGCTGGGCAGGGAGGGGAGCTCAGGTCACTGAATTTCACCTCCTGAGGGCTTTTTTTGCCCTTCCTAAAGGACGTGGCTGTGGCGCAGAGACTCCTGCCAGAGAGGGGTTTTGGCAGGAGAATTGGGGTGAGATGGAGCCTGAACCCCGCAGCTGCATCACCCCAAACTCTCCAGCCCCAGCAATGCCAGGTCAGCCCTGCCTGGCCATGTCAATGCTCAGGGCTCTCCTGTTTTCCACCAAAAACCCGTGTTAGGGATGAAGAGATTCTCATTCTGTGGTTCCAGCTGAGCTGCAGAGGTCAGCGCTGCCCCTCGGGCTGGCTGCAGGCTGGGCTCCCTCACACCTGTGTTATAGATAAAAATAGAGATCAAGCCGAATTAAATATGATCAAAATAAGCGATATTTATTTAGCGACCGAAGTACGGTCCTCGATAGCCACAATTAAAAAGGGACAGTGCCGAGCCCGGGATCGGCGCCGTGAATACACTCTGATCTGATCTCCATCGCATCAGATCCCCCAACGTTCACAAAACCGCCTTGGTCAGCCCAGTTTTAACACAATTTTTCTTGCCCTGAGCGGAGGTCTTTATCTTCTTTCGTCGTTCTGCATATTCATGTGGTTTTCTTTCACTGCGTTGGGCTGGACAAAACCATATTCTGGGAGACGATGAATTCTTATGAAGGCAGGCTCTGGTTTAGGGAAGATGGAATTGAGATGTATCTTGCATTCAGATGTGTTTTCCCCATGGCTCTGGTTATCTCAATCGTGGGTGCTTGTCGGGCTCTCATCCTTTGGGTGTCCCCTGGACTGAGCCATCTCCGTTGTGGCCACGTCTATTTGGTTGTTAATCTGGGCTGTCCTGCTTTTCTTGGCTGTTACAATGCTGTGATGAAGCAATCTGTGTCCTTTCTGGTCCCCTTTTCGGTTTCTGAGTCTTCTTTATTATTTTTTTCATACAAAACATTGCTTATTCTGTCACTGTCTGTGGGGTCTCCTGAACTTGAGCTCACCCACAAGAGGACATTTAGATGGTTTAGAGTTCAGTTTTCCCAGCTCGAGCACTGAAGAAGCAGTCACAGGCTGTTTTCTGAGGTTTCCAAGGTTGTTTATTCTTTCTTACCTAAGGAATTCTTTCTCTAACTAACAGCGTTCTGTGCAGCACGAGATCCAAGGCACACTGCCTGCCCTTGGGGCAGGACTTATCTTTTATACTATAAATTACCTACCTAATGTTTACAATTACTTTCCAATACCTGACACTTTCATTACACTGTCCAACTTTGTCCCAAACCAATCCAGTGGTGCCATCCTGACTCAAAGATGGATGGCATGGAGAAGAAGAAAGAAAAGACACACCAAGCCCAAAATCCTCCATCTTAGCTTTAAACTCCCTAATATAAACATTTCTAAAAATTCACTTTTCTACCTTCTAACAATCTAATTTATTTATTTTATTTTTTTTTTTGTGACTTGTAATTCTTCCTGCAATGTTGGTAATTTTTCCCAGGGAGTAAAATCTATTCCACAGGGGTCCTGGGCACTCTGCCAAGGCCTCTGAGACCCCTGCCCAGAGGGTCTCGAGGCATCCAGGGAAGCCAGGGGAGCACCCTGGACTCCCACATATTCTACATTACTTTACAACTTTACACAAATTACATTATACCATATATTACACCTGGAACTTTCCAGCCTTTCCCAGGCTGGGAACAGCTTCCCCAGCTCCAGCTCCAGCTGTGTGAGGTGCTCTCTGTCCCATGGTGGGTGAGGGATTCACCTCCGGGAATCCTCGTGGGCACCAAGCTCTGCTGCCTCCAGCCCCCTGGGCTCTGCTCCTCCCCTCCTCAGCTCCTGCAATCATGGAATTTTTAATCCTGGAAGCAGCTCCAGCATTTCCCAGCGGAGCTGTTAACTGGGGCCTGGTATCAGGTGCTCCTTTACAAGGGCTTGGGCAGCCTTTGGGAACAGCAGGAGCGGGATTGTTCGGCTCCAGCCGTGCACAGGTTGATTTGCACAGCGGGATGGCCAAGTGCCACATCCCATAAACTCCCCAAAATCCCACAGGAGCTGCCTGCTCCTGCCCAGCTGCAGCGGGACCGCGTGCCCAGCCCGCTCTGCCAGCCCTGCCTGTCATTTCTTAATCGAGTTCTGGAATATTTTATTACTCCTGGCTCTAGCTGCTCCTTCCTCCCTCCTCCCCTCTCTTCTCTCAGTCAGTTTGGAGCTGCTCTCGCCCAGGGCTGCTCCACCCTCTGCTCTGCAGGGCTGGGGGGCAGGGGTAGGGGCTGGGTGGGACCCTCCAGGGGATGCTCTGCCCTCAGGCATTGAAATCCGGGAGGGTCCTGGTGCTGTCCCTGCAAGTTTGGCATTTTCAGGGTGAGTTCAGCACCCCCAGGGTTAGTTCAGCAACTTTGGGGTGAGTTCAGCACCTTTGGGGTGAGTTCAGCACCACTGGGGAGAGTTCAGCATTCCCAGAGTGAGTTCAGCACCTTTGGGATGAGCTCAGCACTTTGGGATGAGCTCAGCACCTTTAGGGTGAGTTCAGCACCACTGGGGTGAGTTCAGCATTCCCAGAGTGAGCTCGGTGCCTTTTGGGTAAGTTCTGCACTTTGGGGTAAGTTCTGCACTTTAGGGCTGAGTTCAGAATTCCCAGGGTGAGCTCAGCACCTTTTGGGTAAGTTCCGCCCCTTAGGGTGGATTCAGCACTGTGGGGTGAGTTCAGCAGCCCCGGGATGGGTTCATCCCCCCAGGAAGAGCAGCCCGGACCATCTGCCGGCAGAATGGGTGTTTCTCGAGCTGTATCAGAGAATCTGCTCCTTCCCCCGCAGCTCTCCTCTTAAAAAAAGTCTTTATTTCCAAACAAGTGATGGATGTGACAGCCGGAATGGCCCCCACTGCCTTCCCTGCCTCGAGCTTTTCCCGTGCCTTTGTCCATCTGCCACAACGAGGGGGCTGCGGCCGCTTTTCTGCCGAGAAAATCTGATAATTCAGGGGGAGTTTGTGCCTTTTTACGAACTGGAATTGTCGCTGAAGACGCGGGGGG
>JAOTIY010000885.1:3037824-3053272 GCA_027123655.1 Muscicapa comitata | reverse complement strand
GGGATTCTGGAAAGGATGGGCTGGAGGAAAAAAAGGGGTTCTGGAGAGGAGGAGAAAAAGGAAAGGGAAAAGGGGCTTGGGATGGGATGGGATCTGTGGGGTGGGATGGGATGGGATGGGATGGGATCCGTGGGATGGGATGGGATGGAGGAGAAAAGGGCTCTAGGAGGGAAAATCTGGAAGATAAAAGGGGTTCTGGAGAGGATGAGAAAGAGAAGGAAAGAGAAAAGGGGCTTGGAATAGTATGAGTTGGGATGGGATAAGATGAAGGAGAAAAGGGATTCTGGAGAGTACAGGCTGGAGGAGAAAAGGGGTTCTGGAAGGGAAAGTCTGGAGGAGAATAAGGGGTTCTGGAGAGAATGAGAAAGAGGAAAGGGAAAAGGGGCTTGGGATGGGATGGAGGAGAAAAGGGCTCTGGGAGGGAAAGTCTGGAGAATAAAAGGGTTTCTGGAGAGGATGGATCAGAAGAGAAAAGGGGCTGTGGAAAGGACAGTCTGGAGAAGAAAAGGGGCTCTTGAGGGGCTGGGCTGCAGGTAAAAGGGTTCTGGAAAGGACAGGCTGGGGCAGACAAGGGATTCTAGCAGGGCTGGGCTGGGGCAGGGCCCTGGCAGTGGGGTGAGGTCGATGCCAGTGTCCAAAGCCATCACCCCAACCCCTGGAGCCCCCCCTGGCAGGGCCCTCCCAGCTGCTGGAGCGTTTGGCACCTCCAGAGAGGAGCACTGGGGAGTGCAAAGCCAGCGAGTATTAAGTGCTAATAATTCCTCCCTTCCATTTGCAGTTATCCACCTCCATGTGAGAGGCTGGGATTTTGCTGACACTTTCTGGCTGGGAATTGAATGCTGCCTGAATCATCCAGCCAGGGCCATTTGTTCATAAAAGTAAGGAATTGCTGTTTGAATCCTTTTATTGCTGCTAACGTGACACAGGCAGCCGTGATGGATTCGGGCTGGGGATGTGACACAAAGGTGGCCGTGCTGGGAAGTGACACCAATGTGGGGGCTCCTGAACCCTCCTGGGTGGGAGGCAAACACTGCCTGAGTCTCCCTGGGCTGCTGGAGCTGTGCAAGATCCTCCTAGCACTGTCAGGGGCACTCCTGGCTTTTCCCAAGCTGTAATCCCAGCAGTTTTTCCCTTAAGGAGCAGCTTTCCCCCCTGGTGTTGGGGTCTGGGCACCCCAAAGAGGGATTTTCCCCCCCAGCCCTGTGTGTGATGGCACAGAGGGAAGGGGGGAGTGTTGCAGGGTTTTAATCTTCTTGTTCTTGGAGCTGCTGGAGTGGCTGGACAAGGAGATGTTTTTCCTTTGGCAGAGACAAATGGGCAGAGCCAGACCCTCTGGCATGGAGCTGCTCCTTCTACACTGATGGGATAAAAAAGAAATCCAGGCAGTGCCATGGCAGCCTGGAGACATCAGCCCTAGGCAGGATCAGGATTTTGGGGAACAGCACAGGGCAAGGACCCTGCTTTGCCCCTCTTTTTGGGGTTCTGTCTGTGCCCAGGGCTGTGGGACAGAGACCAAGAACACCTCACTGAGATTTCCCCCTCATCCCTGCGGATGCTCCAAATCAGGATGTGATTAACTCCAAGCTGCTTTTCCCCGAGTGCTGCTCGCACAAACGAGAACTGATTTAAAATGAATTGAGCCAATTACTGCAGTTTTCCCAAACCAGCTGACAGCAGTGCTGGGATGAGGAGGAACAGTCCCAGCTGCAGAAGGGTGGGAGTCAGACACTGAAATGCCCTTTGGGCCTGAGATTCCAGCTGTCTCCATTCCCTGGGTAAGTCTGGCTGCTCTCCTCAGTTTGAATCTGAATTTAGGTGGCAGCAGTGCCAGGCCAGTGGTGCTGGAGCAGCTGCTGGTGCCTGCTCTGAGTGGGTGATGCCAGGATGGTCCCTGCTGGTTGCAAATGCAGTGCCTGGATATATCCATGTGTTCATGGAAAAGTGGAAAGAAAGAACTCCTGGGTGGTTTTGCAAGAGGAACTTTTGAATGAGATGCTTTCTGCCATGGAAGGGTTGGGTCTGGTGGGCTGGGTGAGGTTTGGGATTTTGGTTGTCTGCTGGCTGCTCCTCCCCCTGCTCCCATGGTTTGAAGAAATCAGTTCTGAGCTTGGATATTTTGGGTTTTTTTTAGGTTTTTGGTCAAAGAGAAGGAGTTCCATCATCATCCTCAGCTGCTGAGGGGAGCTGAAGGCAGAGCAGAGGGGTGACCCTTTTAGGACAGGTTTATCTTTCTGTTCCCATCCACAGCAGCTCCTTTGCACCATGGAGGAGCCAACCTGCCTGCAGGGCTGAGAGCAGCAGAACCCCAGAATCCCTGAGGCTGGAAAAGCCCTCCAGGACCCCCGAGTTCAACCTGAGACTGATCCCACCTTGTCCCTGGGCACCTCCATCCCCTCTTTGCTCCATCCCAGGCGGGATCCACCTCGGGAATGTTCCCTGCAGCAGGACAGATGCACCAAGGAGGTAAAACTGTTCTGCTGGGGTTCATTTTCCGTGGTGGTGTGAGCAGTGGCACATCTGGAGAGCAGCTGGATGGGCAGTGCAGGTGGGAACAGCCAGGAGGGATCAGTGTTAGAATCACTGCTGGAATCACTGCTGGAATGTGCCACAGCACCACAGGCTGCATTCTGCTCGTGAAAATTTGTCTGCAAACCTTCAATCCATGCCCAGGCTCCCCAGAACTCCCTGTCAGAGATCACAGACTGCTCTTATCCTCACCCAGGGCCTGGTGGATTCCTGGTGGATTCCTGGTGGATTCCTTTTGGATTCCTGGTGGATTCCTGGTGGATTCTCCCAGCATCACTGCACCACAGCAAAAGGCAGCAGCCCTGGACTACAGCTGCAGCATTTAAAAATAATCACAAACATGGGGGATACACAGCCAGGCCTGTTCAGGGGGTCCAGGGCTCTGCTCCTGGAATATTTTCACTCTGGAGTCTGGTGGGGGGATAAGGGATGCCGAGGGCTCCTCCACACGTTTGCTGCTCGATATAAAACAGCCCCAGTGTCTTTAAAGGAACTAAAGGAAACGTGCTTGGGGCTTTGTAGGGAAGGAAAAAAGGCTCCTGGGATGGGCAGAGTGGCCATGAATTATTCAGCACAGCAGGAGTGGTGTGGGAGCTGCTCCAGGGCAATCCTGGCCAGGAGCCCCGATTTTGGGAGGGTGCAGAGACAGGAGGGTGCCTGGAGAGCCGGGGCTGGGGCTGCATCCTCCCCCTGCCAGGGCCTGGTGTTTTGGGGCAAAAAGTGCTTCCTATCCCTGCCTTCCCATCCCAGGGATGGGCTTGGAGCTTCCTGCTGGTTTTGATGGCTTTGGAGCCAAAAAGGAGGAAAAACACCAGAGAGGGCCAGTGTGAGCTGAGCAGGGAGGGGAGGAGGGCGAGGTTCTGGCAGTGATGGCACCAGGGTCGCTCTCCAGCCGCTCCAGAATGAATTCTCTGCCACAGGGAACAATTTTTCCCTGACTCTGCCAATTCTGTCACGATGCCTCCTGGAAGGGCCCTGCAGGAAGGGGAATTTGAACTCTGAGAGAAGCTCTCAGCTAGAGCTTTATTTAAGGCTATATGGGGAAATCTTAAATATTAAAAAAAACCAGTGGCTGGGCAGTGAGAGCTGTGCTCTGTCTGTCTCTTTTTTTCCCCTCTAAACACCTTTGGTGCCCAGCTAATGGGGCTGTCACCTTGTGGGGATGGTGTCACCCACAGATCCCCCTTCCCATGGCTTTTGGGATTTTGGGACTTTGCAGGCTTGTGTCTCCAGGAGCAGCATCGTGTTCCCCCAGCTGGCCACCAGCATCTCATCCCCACAGCCCAAGAGAAAGGACAAGGACTGAGCATCTGTGTTTTTCTCTGTGCTGCTTCTGTTTATTGCGTAGTTTTTTTAAATCCCTACTCCTTGACTGCAGACATCCTTGTGCTGACATGAGATTATTTATTTATAAAATATGTACAGGAAAGCCCTCGGGTCCCAGCCCCTCCCTCCAAGGTTGGCTGTGCCTGTCCAGCCAGAGCAGAGGTGGAAAGGGAATTTCTCTGCTTTGGAGTTGGGAAGAGGAGAAGAAAGGAAAGGGCTGAGAGGGATGGAGACTTCAAAGGACGTGAGCAAATATTTACAGGTTCCAAGACAAAAAATATATCTACAGTGTTGTCTTGGGGATAGAGGGAGTCGGGCTGGGAGCAGAGCCCGCTCGAGGCTCCGTTTGTTACATTGATTTATTGAGACTGCAGGAATCGATTCCTGGTGGGAATCCCGGCGGGAGCACAGCTCTGGAGAGCCCCGGGCTCAGGCCCTGGTGAGGGGCAGGTGGGGCCACCCCAGCCTGAGGGTCCTGCTCCTGGGGCTTTGCTAGAATATTTAGATTTTTGCAAATGAAGCCTGGATGCTCCTGTGACACTCCCTGGAGCCCAAGGAAGGGCGATGCTGGCAGGGAGCGGGATTCAGGCAGGAAAAGGTTTGGGGTCCCCACTGACCACTGCTGTCTGAACTCGAAGGGGACAGGTAGGGACAGTCCCCCAGAGGTGAGGTGCTCCTGGGAGCTGGGGCAGGGCTCCCTGGGCTCGGAGTGGCAGAGCTCAGAGCGCCACGTGCGGGTCCCCATGGAATGTGGGGTGGGGTCTATGGCAGGACGGGCACAGCTAAATTCTCCTGCAGGGGAGGGGCTGGGGCGTGAGGGAGCGGCTGAGGGGCGTCTGTCTGGGTCCCCGAGCTCGGCAGGTCACCCCAGTTCAAACTGTCCATGCTCTATGCGGGTGATACTTGGCTGGAGGAGACGGAGGAGACCTCGGTCTTGCTCTGGGACACGGTGGAGGAGGTGTCTTCATCCCCAAAGGGGTTCTTGCCACAGCAGATTGTGGTGATCATGCAGTTACGGAACTGGGGAGGGGAGATAAATGAGAGTGGTGGCATTGGGGGCCAGCAGGGATGTGCTACAGACCAGGGGTCCCTGCAGGGACTGAGACCCAGCCCTGCTGGGAAGGAGCAAAGTGCCCGTGGAGTGCCCAGAGGTGCTGCCCATCCCCAGGGAGTCTCACCTGTTTGTTCATGAGCACGTAGATGATGGGGTTGTAGAGGGAGGAGCTCTTGGAGAAGAAGGCAGGCACTGCCATCAGCGTGGCCGTGAAGTCGGCGCCCTTGTTGGTGAAGATCCAGAACGCCACCACGGCGTAGGGCGTCCAGGCCAGCATGAAGCCCAGCACCATGAGGATCACCATCCGCGTCACCTCCTTCTCCGCCTTCTGTGTCGTGGCTGATTCCTGCTGCTGGGCAGCTGCCTGTGGGCACACAGGGTGGTGAGGGGCAGCTTCCCACCCCCAACCCACGTCCCCTGTCCTGCCTGAGCCGCCTGCTGTCACAGCACGCTGAGAGTCACATGTATGACTTCTTGAGCGTGAGAAGCTAAAGAAGCACTTTATTAAAAAACTGAACCATATTATAGTGTGGTTCACAAGTTTCAAACAGGACAGTAATTCACTGGACAATAGGAGAAAACATCTCCTGTCACGTAGCACGAGAACTGTTTCTCAGTCAACACCAGGTGTTAATCTCTGTTTACCAGAAAGTTATAATCCTGGGAAAGGCTCAGGCCGGAGCTGAGCAACTGCCTCAGCCTGGGAAAAAGCTTCCCAGCCTGAGAAAGAGAAAAAGAGCTCAGAACCTGAAAAAGGCCTGGCAAACTCAGCTGTGGTGTCCACAGCCTGCCCTGTCCCCATCAGCCCCCTCCGGCTGTTACCTCCCGGACTTTGCAAACGAGGCGCCCGTAGGAGAAGAAGATGATGACGACGGGGATGATGAAGTGGATGACGAACATGTAGAGCACGTAGGACTCGTTGTGGAAGTCGGGGTTGTGGGTGTAGTAGTCGGGCCCGCAGGAGCACTGCATCCCCTCCGGGATGTACCTGGCAGGGAGAAAGGTCGGGATCTGCTCCTTGGGGGCAACGGGGATGGAATTCCCTGAGGATGGGGGATGCTGCAAGGCCGGCACTCATGGTTTGAGTGCACTGGAGCACGCAGTGCCAGCTTGCTGTCACACTCCCTCCCTCCCACGGGAACGGGACATTCATTTCCCCCTTGAGGCCGAGCATTCCCCTGTTGGGAGCTGCCTGCTGTCTCTGCATGGATGGAGGGATGTGGGAGCTGCTGCTGGGGATCCTGGGGCTCACCTGGACCAGCCGAAGAGCGGCGGGGCGGCGCAGGAGATGGCCATGACCCAGGTGAAGGCGATGCCCATCATGGCGTGGCTGGCGGAGAAGCGGAAGTTGCCCATGGGCTTGCAGATGACGATGTAGCGCTCGATGGCCAGGACAACCAGTGACCACAGGGCAACCTGGCCTGAGGGGAGGAGAGGGTGAGCCCACGGAGAGGTCAGAGCTCCTCTGGGCTCTGCCTTGGTGCTTCCAGAGACAGGGATCAGCGTGGGATAAGCAGCATCCTGCTAAAAAACTGGGAATCCTCCACCCGTAACGTGCAGAAGCTCTGGGAGCCGAGGGGATGCTGGGGGCGGAGGAGGAATCGCCGTGGGGGTTTTAATAAATTAAAAATCAAGGGGCTGAATCCCACCTGGGCGTGGGGAAGCACAATTCCAGGCAATGCTGCCAGATGTCTCCAAACCTGTTGATTCCTTTAAATGTGCATTTCACGAGCCTTCCGCTGGCACTGGAACAGGGGGAGGCGTGGGGAGGGCTGTGTGGGTGGGTAAACGTGCACATGGATTTCTGAGGGATAATTAAACTTCAGGGGATTTGGGAGCGTTCAGTCGGTGCTGTAAGCCTGCTAATGCCCCCAGCTGTGATAAGCTGCTGATAACGACACCCTGTGCTGGGATTCGCTGGGGACCTGCTGCTTCCCAGCCAACTTCCTTCCCTGGGAACAGGAGCCTCCTCCTCCTCTGAGAGGTGCAAACATTGGGAAGGCAAAATAATGCTGCCCAAGGCTCACTGAGCGGGGATGGGGCAGACTTTGGGATCTTCTGACCCCAAAGCCAAGCCTTTCCTTGCTCCTTGGCTTGGATCAGGGCATTCAGCTGTGCCTTTGGCAGAATATCCATGTTTTTAAAATGAGTATTTTTAGAACAGCATCATTGTGGGGAATGGCCTTGTTTAGAGGAATGAAAGCAAAGTCTCTGTGGTGGCTCTGGGTGTCTCTAACAAGGACTGTTGGCTGTCAGATCCATCACGAGGTGTGGCGTGGGCAGGGCTGGCTGCGTGGGCTCCGGCTGCTGAGTGAATTCTCCCTGTTTTTCCACAGGGCAAAGTGTTGTTGTCCCTGAGAAACACCTCAAGGAAAATCCCAAGGGCACCCAAATCTCGTGGAGCTGGGACAGAGCTGAGCCATCCCTGCAGAGCCTGGGAACCACCCCGGATCCTCCTCCCCTTCCTTTTGCCCCTGGATAAGCTCTGAGCCCTCTCATCTCTTCATGCCTGTAACTCTTCCATTGGGTTCCCTTCCTGGGGGGTTTCTCTTCCCTTTCTAAACCCTCCATTTCCACAAAAAGGGAAGCCTTTGGGCAAAGGAATAATCATGGAATAGGGAAGGTTGGGAAAAGACCTCTAAGGTGATCAAGGTGGTCTGAGCTGCCCGGTGTTGATTTGGGAACACGCTGTGGTCACCCTTGGCAGGTCTCTGCTAACCACCTTGGTGTGACACCCCCAGTGACCAGCAGGGCCAGGTGACCCCAGGCTGGATCCTACAAACGAGGATCCCTTCCCAAGCTTCCTTTCCCTGCCACGATGCCATGAAGGTTTCTTTCTATCGAGGTCAAACATGCAGAAATCTGTTTTCCTCCCCAGTTTTAATTGCAGGGCGAGCCCCAAAACGAGGGGGAGCAATGCTGCACACCACAACACTGCCATGAAGGGATGGAACCAGTCTCTCAAAGCCCTGCAGAAGGAATCCCCAAGCCCCCATCGCCAGCCCTTACCTCCCAGCGTGGCAAAGAATCCCTCCACGGCGCAGCCGATGGGGCCGAACACGAAGTAGCCGTTCCAGGCGGTGTAGAAGGTGACGGTGAAGCCAAAGCAGGCCATGCACAGGTCAGCCACCGCCAGGTTGACCAGGATGTAGTTGAGGGGCTGCCGGAGCTTCTTGTGCTTGAAGGTGACCAGGAGGGTGAGGAAGTTGATGGGGAAGCCGGTGGAGATGAGGAAGAAGATGTAGCAGCACACCAGGCGGTATTTCCAGGGCTCGGCCAGGTAGTACTGCGGGTACTCGAAGGGGCTCCGCACCACGCCCGTCTTGTTGGACATAGGCACGTAAAAATTGATCCCCTCCGTGCCGTTCATGCTGCCCTGGCTACGGGAGCTGCTCTGCCGGAGGGGTTTCTGCAATGAATTGCGTTCCCACCCTGATTAATCGTAAAAGGGAAACTCCACTCCTTCCCAGCGCGGAAAATGCGCGGTGAGAGGATCCCCCTCCGATCTAAAAAACTGAATTATGGGGAGCAGCAGGAGTTGGGATGGAGGTGGTGCCCTGCCCTGCGCCGTGCCGTGCCCTGGGGTGGTTTTATACCCTCCGGCCTCCTCGAGGGAGGGGGCAGCCTGATGAGGGGCTCGGCTAACTTTGTGTGACAAGGGCAACGGGATTGAGAGGGGTTGATGGTTTAAGCACCCTCTAAGCAGCCAGTTGGCCCCAAAACCTGCATTAAAGCGTATTAATTGCCATTAAGTGTTTAATGTTGTTTAAGGTGTTGGGGGCAGGAAGGGATGGGGTGGGGAGCGCTTGGGAAAAGGGGCAAAGGTGGGTGGAGCAGTGGGGAGTTTGGGAGTGGCCGATGTGGTTATGGGGCTATGCTGGGGTCCACAGGTTTGGGGTGTCCCTCGGTGGCTGAAGGACCCTGTGAGACCATTTGGGGACTGGGGAGTGGCCAGCTCTGCCCCACTGACCTTGGGGAGGTCACTGGGGGAAGACTGGACTGAGCTCTGTGGGTCTGAGCTGTTGGTTGAGCTCTGTTTCAGGTGCCTGGTTCAGTGTGGGGGCTGCTGGGGACCCCATCCCAGAGCAAATCCAGGCTCTCCTGCCACAGCCAAGGGCCTGGAGCTGGGCAAAGGTAGGAGAGGAAGCCACTTCCCATCCCAAAGGTTGGTAATTTTTTGGTAAATGCAGAGTTTTGGGGCAGGGCTCTTGGTTGTGTGACTCTGATCACACCCCTAGTTGTGCCACGGGGCAAAGGACAGCAGAGATGTCCTGAACTCCCTGCAGAGAGTGCAGAGAGACCAGCCCAGCCTGGGAGAGCCAGAGGGATGGAAGGGAGGCTCTCAGCCTCCCAGCCCTCCCCAGGCTCTCAGCACGGGGTGTGGGATCCCCATCCCAGCACACAAACCCTTCCCAGCATGGCCAGAACCAATGCTCCATCTCATCCAAGTTCTTCTTCCCCATTTCTTCCTTCTGGGTCATGGGTGCTCCTTCTCCAGGGGACCTGCCTAAGGCGCCTTAGGGAAGCTCTCCCATTAATCCTGGGGATGTGGGGCGTTAAGGGAGCTGATCGGATAACGAGCTAAGCTGGGCCTCCTCCTCCTCCTCCTCCTCACTGCCCTCCCCAAGGCACAGCCCATGGAAAAAGTCACCATTGTCCCATGGGATGAGTGAGGTCTCCTGCACGCCTGGAGCGTCTCCGAGCTGGAGGCCGTGAGCGGAAGGCTAAGGGGGCGTTGGGATGGACGCTGTCCTAATCCCTGATCCTCCTGCCTGCACCCAGCAGCAGCAGAAGTAGGACATGGAGCAGGGAAATGGGTCAGGCCAGCCTCAGGTGCCCCCCACCAGGGCTCCCCATGCGGTGGATGTGACTCTTGGAATCATCACACCGTGAAACCAGCACTCACCAAATTCCTGGTCCAGGTCTTCCTCGAGGGGATGAGTGGGAAGTGGAGGAGTCCTATGGCCTTGCTTCTCACAGAGATTTCCCTGGAGGAATTTCCTGCCTCTCCTGGCCGTGGTCAGGCTCCAGGTGTACAAAAATTGAGCGCATTGTTGCAGAATGAGTTGAATATCAAAGGAGATCTCCCTCAAGCTGCATCAAGGGAAAATTAGGATATTAGGGAAAGAGTGGTAAAGTACTGGAATGGTTTGCCCGGGGAGGTGGTGGAGTCACCATCCCTGGATGTGTTTAAAAAGCCTGGATGTGGCACTTGGTGCCATGGTCTAGTTGAGGTGTCAGGGCAGGGTTGGACTCGATGATCTTGAAGGTCTCTTCCAACCCAGTGATTCTGTGAATTCTATGTGAATTCTGAGATCCCATAAATTCTAATCCACAAAACCAGCAGTGCATCCACCTCAATTCCAGTGTGCACCTCCCAGCTCCCATGGGAGACAGCACCTCTCCAATATTTCACCATGACCCACCTTCAAAATAGAAGGCAAGTCTTCAGCTCCAATATTTCACTTCAAAGACACTTGGGCCTCGCTGCCAGCACCAGCAGCATCCCAAAGCTCTGGTGCTTCTCCAAGGTTTTGCATGTGGACACGGGTATCCCATAGGAAAATTAATTGTCACCCTCCATCCCTTCCTGGCACCCCTTTGGGGTGTCCTGCCCTCCCCTAAAGTCAAGAGTGGTGCAAAGGAAGCTGTGGGGGGAAAAGGGACACTGAGTCTGGGTGCTGGGGTGCACTTTTTGGGAGAGGGACCTTTCCTGGCTCAGCAGATCCTCTCCACTCACCCTGGCAGCTGAGTGTGGAGGAGATTTGGCTTCCCCAGGCACCTTTCAAAGGGACAACTGGACTGAGAGGGTTTTAACTGACCATCAGCAGGGACCAGGCCCTTCCCCTGTTTTGGGGAAGCAGGTAAGAGCAGGTAAGGCTGAGCCAGCTGTGCTCTGTGAGAGCTGTCCCCTCTGTCCCCAGCTGTCCTCAGGGACGTGCCCCCGTGGGTCACTGCTGGTGGATTTAGAGCTCCCTGCAGCCGGAGCAATGGCCAAGGCCTCGAGTAAACCCAGAGCAGGGAAATGACACCAGGGAGGGTGGCTGGTCCCTCCAGGACGTGTCCTGGATGCACCCTCGAAAAGATAAGGCTTTCATTTGGTGTCTCTTAGCAGGGAAAGTTTATGAGCTGCTCTCTCTCGTGGAGAGCTCCTGTGCTGACTCTATGACAACAGCAAATTCCTAATGCAGGAGGAGAGCTTTGCTGCTCTCAAGAAAAGGCTTTTCTCGCCCCTTGCAGGTTTTCCTGCTTTGCCAAGCGCTCTGAGCTGGGATTGTCTCTCTCTCATTGTTTGTTCGTGACGGGGCCCTGAGCTGCTCTGGGCTTTCATGTCCTGTGTACAGCAAGGGATAATACAGCAATTATAATCAAATAACCAGCTTGCACAGAGCCGACACGCCTGGTTCAGGGGATCAGCCACAGGCAGAGCTCACACAGGGAGGGGGTTCCTGGAGCCCTTTGTGGTGCCTGGGCACAGGAGCCACTGGAGCCACTTGCCCAGGGGCACCCAGTGAACACCTGGCAGAGCAAGGTGGAGGGAAATGCAAAAGCACAACAAATCAGTCATGAAGGGAACATCTGTGCTGAGCTCCTGGTGCTGGGCTGGCGCACAGCTGAGCTCACTCCTGTGCTCCTGGCTGCTTTTGTAACCAGTGCTGCCCCAAAACTCCCTCCTGTGGGGGCTCATTCCTCCCCAGTGGGCAGGAAAAGAGGGAGGAACGAGCCTGTGGGTGCCCTGGGAAGACCCCATTTCCCGTATCACATCGCAGCCACCCATGGCCGCGGTGCTGAGCCGCTTAGGCTGGGCTTGGGAGCTCCCACACCAGGAAAGGGGTTAAGGCAAGATAAAACCAGAGCGTTATAGAGACCATATGGAGGGGAAGAAAACCCTTTATCCTGTAATTGGATTCTCTCTGCGCTGGAGGTGAGGCTGAGTGGAGCTGACAGGCCGTGATGGGCGAGGCGCTGCCAGCCGCCCGTCCAAAGCAGGATGTGTGTGCACAAACTTGTAGATCAATCCATTAGAGTGGATCAAATAGATTTAAACGTGTGGCAGGGAGAAGGAGGACACTGATGTATTTACAATTGGGTTCACTGGGCTGCCCTCCCCCCAGCAGGGATTACCTGGCCATGGCTGGTGGCATCACCCAGGGCAGGGGGTGCACGGGGAGGTGCCCTTGCTTCTGTCCCAAAAAATAAGAGTGCACAGCAGGCTGCCTGCACAAAATCTGAGCAGGAGGGACGCCAGCTCCCATTTTCCATGCAGGTTCTCCATCTCCCTTGTGCTCTAGCCTCTCCCCCCAAGCCATAAAGGAGCTGGGATGCAGAGAGAGCACCTCTTCTTCAAATACCTCTTCTGGTGGTATTTGCACACTCTGCCAGCTCCCGTGTTTCATGCAGGTTTTCCATCTCCATCCTGCTCCAAGCTCTCCCCCCAAGCCATAAAGGAGCTGGGATGTGGAGAGAGCTCCCCCTTATCCAGCCTCTTCTCCAAATACCTCTTCTGGTGGTATTTGCACACTCTGCCAGCTCCCAGCCTTTCCCCCTGCTGCAGGTAATGTCTCTCCAGGCACTGCAGGATTTCCTTGCAGAGGCAGGCACTCCTTGGGCGCTGCATTTCCCTGCCAGGAGCTGAGCAATCCCGGCTCAGCTGCGAGCCTGCCCCGCTCCGTGTGGCGCTGTCAACACTTCTCCCTCGGTGACAACCCGGGGCTGTGGCAGAGTGGGCAGGTGTGCAAGACTTTCCCCCAGCCCTGCAGAGAGGAGCAGGAGGCACAGCCGGCAAATCCCGCTCCTGGAGCGAGCCCTGCTCTGCAAAAACGCTGCTCTGAGCTTCCTGCCTCACAAACTGGAGCCAGTCCCGATTTCAGTCTGGTTTCTGGGCTCTCTGAGGTGTTGGGAAATAGTTACCAGGGGGAGATGGGGGTCAGGGATCTGTGTGCAGCTCTATTAGTAGTGGGAGTTTTGTACCACTTAATTCATGGTTTGTCTCAGTCTCTTCTGTCTTCACTCGGAGACAGGATTTAACAAATACACAAAGAAAACGGATTTTCTCATGTTTGGGCTTGGTTGTTTATTAAATCTTATCAAAGAGTACAGAGTGTTCAACAGCACTTCCAGCTACCTGCTAGAAGTGAGGAAAATGGAGCAAGATCCAGCTGCTACAAGGTCTCTTAAAGATCCACAGTCCAATAGAGAAATAACACCTCTATTATTTATCCTTTTAACCCAATAACTAAATTCCCATGACCCTCAGTGTGACACTGACTGACCAACCAGAAACTACTGCCTGAAATCATTAAGAAGGAAGATGAGCACTGAAAGAGACACCACCCAAAATCCTCCATCTTGTCCCACACCTGTTACTATATTATAAAAACCTCAAATTAAAAACCCTTCACCATGTGAAATCACACACCTCTATTTCACTACACACCCATGACTTTAACTCCATCACTCAAATTTAGAAGCTTCTCCAAGGCCTCAGGTCAAAAGCAGTGTTCTCCAGGGAGTCAGTGCTAGAAAGCACAGAAAGGTCAAAAAAACCCAGATTTCTGGGATCCAACATGCAGCTCTCCTCCTTCTCCTGACCAGGGGCAGGTGTTGGACTGCAAAGTCAGAGAGGCAAAGGAAAGGCTTTTCCCAAATTCCTCACTCCTCACCCTACAGTGTCCACTTGAGCCCGGCTGAGCAGCCAGGAAAGGGGGTTCAGGCACAACAGAAATAATCCAGCACTTTTATTTTTAATTTGTAAATCGAATTTGAAGTGGAATCCTGTTACTCCCAAGGGCCTTGTGGCTGCTCATGGGCTTCCACAGCGATGCCCTGAACGTGCTGCTTCGTTTTGTCATAACTGGGTCAATTTAATTTTTTTTTTTTTTTTTTTGTCTCTTTCTAATACAAGCCCTTATTTTTCTCAGTGGAAGTCTGGAGCCTGCTGTGACACGGGCAGCTGGGTTATAATCTTATGGGGATCAGCACAGAGGAAATTTGGGGGTTGGCTGCTTGTTTTCTCTTTCCAGCAGGGCTGTTCCCTGCTGCCTGGCTGGGCTGGCTCCTCGCTCCAACATCCCCAGGAACAGCCAAACTGGTGTCCCAGCCCCCAGCTGCCACATCCTGGCAGAGTTTCTCCCCCAGCCAGGTGCAGAGCCCCATTCCTGCCTCCTGCCCAATTCCAAGCCCCCAACTCCTCTGGGTGTCCTGCACCACGATTCCTCTCCTTGCTGGCCCTGCTTTAAAGCCTTTCAGGGATTTGCTGCAGACCAAATGTGTCCATCCTCTCTCTCCCTGTGCCCTTCATCCTGTAATTGGATTCATTTCCTCCATCCAGCCCGGGCTGGGCTGCTCCCCATCCCTTTATGTAACAGTGCTGGCTCTGGGTTTGACCCGCAGCCACTGACACCAGCGCAGGGTTTGCTGCACATTGAATCCCTTATTTGCCATTTTTTTGGGCAGTTCCTGCTCCCTTTTCCCTCTCTCCAGGGATGTGGGCTCTCTCCAGGCTGTGTGGCTCGTGCCATCCCAGTTCCATCCCAGCATGTGCAGCTCCTGCCCCACAGAGCTGTAAACCCAACAGCCCCGTGCAGAGGAGCAGGGCAGGACTGCCTGGAGAAATGATGGATTTTCCCACCCCTTTCATTAATATTTATTCTCCCTAATTCCCAATCTTTACTGTTTAGCCCTCTAAAGCCTTTGTGGTTGAGAGGCTTTCGCTGAGGTTGCTATTCCACTCCTAAGCAAAGCATCCACGGATTAAACGGGCATTTGATCAAAAGTGAGCCCAGTGCTGGGACCAGGCCTGGCTGCACTGCCCCAAGGCTCTGCAGACCTTTCTGCTGCTGTCACAATTTTCCATTCTGTTTTTCCCATGTCCCAGCTGGGATGGATGTGCTGCTGTTCCTTCTCCCAGTCTCTCCCTCACCCAGGATCACTGACCTGCCACATGTGAGTCTCTTTTTCACCCCAGAGCCATCCAGCTCTGCCTCCTTGTTCCTCCCAGGATGAATTGGTGCCCTGAGAGCCTGAACCCTTCTCCTGTGTGGCAGATAAATGGCCACTGATTGCTGAGGGGTGCTGGGATGAACAGGGAGACTCTGTGAGAGCACCAATAACTCCTGGGAACCTGGCATCATCCAGTCTTGGGAAATCTGCTGGCAGCTGCATTGCTGAGCACAGCCATACCTGGACCCCTTCTGTCCTCCCTCTTCTTTCTTTCCCTCTTTTTATTCTCCCCCCAATTGTTTTCCCTGCTCTTCTTTCTCTCCTCTTTTCTTTCTGTTCCTCCTCTTCCTTCTGCTTGTTTTCCCTGCTCTTCTTCCCCCTTCTTTGTTTCTTACCCTCCTTTTATCCTCCCCCTCCTCATTTTCCCTTCCCTTCTTTTCCTCTCTTTTTTCCCCTCCTCTTCTTCCACTCCCAGTTGTTTTCCCTGTCCTTTCCCCTTCTTCCTTCCTTCCTTCCTTCCTTCCTTCTTTTTTCCTTTCCTTTCCTTTCCTTTCCTTTCCTTTCCTTTCCTTTCCTTTCCTTTCCTTTCCTTTCCTTTCC
>JAOTIY010000885.1:3022364-3037801 GCA_027123655.1 Muscicapa comitata | reverse complement strand
CTTTCCTTTCCTTTCCTTTCCTTTCCTTTCCTTTCCTTTCCTTTCCTTTCCTTTCCTTTCCTTTCCTTTCCTTTTCTCTTCCCCCCATTTGTTTTCCCTGCCCCTCCTTCCCCCTCGATGGTCCCAGCAGTGCTCTCTGTCCCAGGGTTTGGATCCTGCTCCCACCTCCCCTTTCCCACCTGAACCTTTCACCTGCAGGGGGCTGGACTTTGCAGGGGAGCAAAGGAATATCCTCCATTCATCCTCCTGCTGATGGGATGCTGTGAGAAACATTTGGGGCTTTTTCTGATGCCTTGGTGGTGCTGTCTTGCAGTGCTCAACCTGATCCACTGGTGTTTGATACAGGAACAGGGCAGGGAGGGAATGAGGCAGGGAAAGGTCAGAGGGTGCCTGGAGTGAGGAAAAGCTGAATTGCTGCTCATCAAAACAAATAAATATCCCCTGTGAGCAGGGCAGGGATCTCTTGGGCTGAGATCTGAGTGATTTCCCTGCCTCTGAGCTCAGCCCAGGGCTTGGCTGGGCTCTCCCATCACCTGCTGCACCCCAAAAGCACCGTGGGGTGCCCAGGGACATCACCCAGCCCCACGGGACAAACCAGTCCCAGCCCCTCTCTGGGTGTGAGGCTGCATTTTGTTCCATTCCTAAAAATATTCCTGATCCCTCAAGTGAAAAGCGGGTGGCTCAGATTTGAAAACCAAAATGGGAACAGCTGAGCTGAATCCCATCGTGTTTTCTCACCTCCTCTCCTTTCTCTCTTCACTTCTTCCAGATCAGGGAGAGGGTGGCAAAGGAGTGACCAAAAATGTAGAGAAACGAGGCAAGGAAACATTTTTCTCCTGTTTATTTCTTTCCTTATTTGAGAGAAGAGAAAGTTTTTATAAGCACAGACATTTATTTTATTAGAAAAAATGTTTTGGTTTTTTTTTTTTTTAATTTTTTAAGGTGTTTTGTTTTTTTTTTTTTTTATCCCAGTGAAAGAGGATTGTTATGGGATAGGACATTTTGGTCAGTGCCTGTCCCCTCCAGCCCTTGCAGAGAAGCCAAATCTACCCAGGCTCTGTCCAGAAAATAATTTCCCCTCTCTTTTATTCTTTAATGGAGGCAACTGGCAGAATTTCCTCAGTTTTGGGGTGCTCAGGTCACCTCAGGGCTGGTTTCCAGAGAGGCTTTGGTGTGAATTTTGGGCTGTAAATCCCAATCCTGGAGCTGCTGCAATGGAGCTGCTCCTCAGGGAGCTCTGGGAGCTGCAGGTGGGGCCACAAGAGGAGGTAAAAGTGAGATTAAAGTGAGATAAAAGTGAGATCATTGGCCCTGACAGGCTCCTGAGCCTCTGGTGCTCCCCCAAACCTTCCCTGTGTCTGCAGCCCCTGGAGCCTCTGGAGTGGGAGAGGCAGAAACTCCATGAGACAAATTCCCCATTAATGTGAGACCAGCCTTTAGTGTCAGAACCAGGAGCTGAAGTGGGCTGGGGAGGCAGCAGGAGGTGAATCCTCCCTATTGCTCCTCACCCAGCCAGGAATTGCCAGGAATGATCTGGAATCACACTGGAGTGGGAGTGGGGTGGGAAAAGGAAGGGGCAAATCCAGACCCTTAAAATATTCCTGCTGCAAATGAAGAAGTGCTTTAAGCCTGTGATTCTGCAAATGAGTATCTGGCATTAATATTTGGAAAACTGCATTAAAATCTGCCTCAGGAGCCCATGAAATCTGTGCCACACCCATGCAGGGGCAGCAGCTGGAGGATCTGCCTGGGCTGGGAGAAGATTTCAGCTGCTGCTTCTTGAGGAGGACCCCAAAGTGACCCACACTGACCTCGCTGTGTGAGCTCAGCCCTTCAATCCCCTGCTGGGTTTTGGACCCATCTGACCCCAAGCCAAAATAATTCCATGGGAATGGGGTGAGAATGGGTTCCTGTGGGCTGCAGGAAGGGAACTGGGGGTAGAGGGTGGGATTTTTCCAATCCAAATTTCCTAATGGTGGGTCTGGCAGGGCTGTGGCAGCAACTGGTGCTGCACAAAATCCTGTCCCCCATTCCCAGCTCCACCCAAGCAGTTGTTGGATATGGGGGAAAGGGGATGTGGCCCCTGGTGATGCTCAGCCCCAAACTGGAAGCTTTGCTGGGAGCCCCCAGTGCCTGCCTGGGTGGGATTTTAGTCCTCCCCATGTGCTTTCCCCAGGCTCAAATTCCACATCAGGCTCTGATCTCCTGCCCTCCTGCATCCCTTTGCCAAACACCCTGAGCTTGGAGCAGCTTGGAGGGGGAGCACAGAGAGAAAAGCTCCGTGCTGCTGGCACGGGCAGCTCGTTCTGCTCCTCGTTCCTTGACACTGCAGCTGCTCCCAGGCCCAGTGGCTGCACTTCCCCTGCCAGTTTCCTGGGAAAACGACTCCCAGCCATGCCAAACGTTCAACTTTCAGAACAAGCAGAACTGCACCCAAACCCATCCTGCACATCATGTTTCTGTTGAGCCTCTAACCTCTGCTGCCATTTGGCACCTGAGCCCAGAGCGGGGGTTTGGGGGCTGCAGGTTGCAAACTGTGGCAGGGATGCAGCAGGATGGAATCTTGGAATTACAGTGCTGGCAGCGAGACCTCCAGCTGGGATTTTTTTTATTTTCATTCATCCTTGTTTTGCAGCCAGGATGTGCCAAAAGCTGAGTTTATGGACTGAGCTGAGCCAGAGCCAGGAGGTGCCTGTTGCTCCCACCTACCCTGGCACTTCCAGACCTGCAGTCAGATCCTTTCTTTTCAGCTGCACCATTCCTTCCTGTCGGAGCACTCTTGCATAATGAAGAGGTGAAGCTGGCAGGCTGCATGCAGCTAATACAGATATGATTAATTTTCATCCCTCTGTTTGGTTTGGAAGGTTGTCCTTCCCGAGGCAGAAGGCTCCATCCCAGATGGATGGAGAGCTGCCAGCCAGACACGTCTTGGCGGGACAGAGGGACAAGACACGGGAAAGTTGAGTGCTTTGGAAAAGTGACCTTTCTTGGTAACCAATTTGTCACTTCCCAGCACCATCTGCTGACTCGTCAGCTGCATCCATCATAAGCATGGGAAGAAAAGGACTGGAAAAGTCAATTCAAATGGGAATCGGGTGGGGTTTGTGCAAACTGTTTAGTGAAGGGAGGGGACAACCCCACATTGTGTGGGTGACATCCTTTCCATCACTCCCAGCCACCTTCCCAGGGAGGTTTCCAGGGAGCAAAGCTGTGCTGGAGCCTCTGGGAGCTTGCCCAGGGGTGATAAGCTGGGGAGGATGCCCAGGGATCCGGGAAGCACCTGAGTGCTGGACATGGGGTTTGTCAGGAGGGCTCTGTCCCAAATCGAGCGTTATTGACGGCTGGGACAGCCACACGTCCCTGGTGACACCTGGTGTGCCCATGTCCTATTGACTGGCTGTGATGGGGCCAGGTGACAAACGGCATTCTCAATGACAATGCCATTCCTGGGTGACAATGCCATTCCCGGGTGACAATGCCATTCCCAATGACAATGCCATTCCCAAGTCACAAATGGCATTCCTGGGTGATAAATGCCATTCCCAAGTCACATATGGCATTCCCAGATGACAATGCCATTCCCGGGTGACAATGCCGTTCCTGGGTGACAATGCCATTCCCGGGTGACAATGTCATTCCCAATGACAAATGCCATTCCCAGGTGACAAATGCCATTCCCGGGTGACAATGCCATTCCCGGGTGACAAATGCCATTCCCGGGTGACAGTGCCATTCCCAGATGACAATGCCATTTCCAATGACAATGCCATTCCCAATGACAATGCCATTCCTGGTTGACAGTGCCATTCCCGAGTGACAGTGCCATTCCCAATGACAATGCCATTCCCGAGTGACAGTGCCATTCCCGGGTGACAATGCCATTCTCAATGACAATGCCATTCCCGGGTGACAGTGCCATTCCCAGGTGACAATGCCATTCCCAGATGACAATGCCATTCCCGGGTGACAATGCCATTCCCAGGTGACAATGCCATTCCCAATGACAATGCCATTCCCGGGTGACACATGCCATTCCCAGATGACAATGCCATTCCCAGGTGACAAATGCCATTCACAGATGACAATGCCATTCCCAATGACAAATGCCATTCCCAATGACAATGCCATTCCCGGGTGACAATGCCATTCCCAATGACAATGCCATTCCCAATGACAAATGCCATTTCCGGGTGACAGTGCCATTCCCAGGTGACAAATGCCATTCCTGGGTGACAGATGCCATTCCCAGATGACAATGCCATTCCCAGGTGACAATGCCATTCCCAGATGACAATGCCATTCCCAATGACAATGCCACTCCCGGGTGACAGTGCCATTCCCGGGCTGGGCAATGGCTGTTCCCGATACCCCTCCCCAGCCAGGCAGGAGCGCTGCTGCTCCCGCTCCCCCAGCACACAGATCCCGGTGGATGCAGGAGGATTTCACGGTTTCCCAACTCGTTTTTCCCTCCTGCCCCTCGCCTGGCTGCTCCCAGCCTCCCTCAGGAGCAGCACCGGGATGTGCCTGGCCCGATCCCAAACCCTCTGGCATCAGCTCCCGGCTGATGAGCACAGATCAGTTCTTGCACAATCCCCTCCCTCTCTCAGCACCTCGTTTGTCTGGAGAGGGATGACAGTGCAGGGTTTGTGTTCCAGAGGGGGATCAGTGTGCCAGAGGCTCAGTGAGGATGGGAGAAGGGGCCACTCGAAGACTCCAAGTGGCAATTTTGATATTTTTGTGATTTGCAATTACAGTAGAAAGATAATTGACACAGGTGTCACTTTAGTGCTGGGACATTCACATCCTAAAAACCTTGTCCTGCAGGCTTAGGGTGTAAAAACACAAACCAGGAGAGAGGAATTTATCTATCTTAGAGATGGGGAAACTGAGGCAGCAGCAGACCAGCCTCAGCTGTGGGACACAGGGAGCAGAGGGGCTCTGCCTGGAAACGAGAAATTCAGAACACTCCAGTGCAGATAACAACATTCCCTGCCTGGGAAAGCTGTTTCCATGCAGGCCAGGCAGCTGGACAGGGCCCCAGGTGAGTGATGCAGTGCCTGGATGGGTTTATAAAGGGAGGGGACCCAGCAGGAGCACCCAGGAGGGAGAAGAGCTCCGAGCTCCAGTGTCCTGTGGCTGCACCCCCAGGTAGGTCCTGGCACCTCTTGCCCACAGCAGAGCCAGCTCAGAGGAGGAGGATGAGGGAACAAAATCAATGCTGAGACAAGGGGAAAGGTGCTTTTGGCTCATCCCCATCTTGGGAGCATCGATTCCAGCAGCTCCTGCCTCCTGTGGGCACCCAGCAGAGCTGTGGGGAGCCCCTGTGCTCGGGGAGAAAACCACTCTCAGACAGGTCCTAGTGCCAGGAAAGGCTGGATTTTTTGGGAGACAGCTCTGTAGGTGATTGTCCTGTGCTGTCACTGTGCCAGCTGCCCTCCCCTCCTGCCCCCACACCAGCACTTGACTGGGTTTTGGGGGGTGAGCAGAGCTGTGCCAGCCCTGTGTGCCCACAGTGCTGATGTTGAACTTGGTCCTCCTGCTTTTTTCTTTTCCATTTGGAGCTGGGAATTAAATCCACCCAGTGCTCTCTGCCTGGAGAGGTGCTGAGCTGGAATATAGGTGCTGCCCAAGCAGGGCAGGGCTTTCAGCAGGGATATTTCTGAGTGGAGAAGCCTGTGTGGGTGTTTTTCTGGGAGAAGAGGGAGAGAATCAATTCCCAAAGGGATGAGCCAAGAAGAGATGAAGGAGGTGACTGGGTTTATTTTCTTTGTATTCAGCAGTATTTTATTTATTTATATATTTACTGCAGTGATAGAACAAATGAAAAAGCACCAAAGATTGATGCTGCTGAGGTTGCATTGCAAGGGGAGAGCCTGAGAATTCCTGCCTGGATCCCTGCAGGAAACAGGGCTGGGACACCCTGGGATGTCCCAGGGCAGGAGGTGGCTCTGGTGGCCCAGGGGAGATGGCAGCAGTGCAGTGCCCAGGGAAGGGAGAGGAGAGGAGAGATGTGACTGACAGGTGCTATGGAAAGGGAATATTTATTAACTTCCACTGGCCCTCAGTTCAACCCCAGCTGATACTTATGGGAAATCTAATTCAGGAGTCAAATCTAACCTAACAATGTCTTCTCAATAATGTCCAAACCAAGAGGTTGCTGAAACTAATTAAGGATCAGGCTCCAATCAGGTGGAGAAGTTAAGCTGTAGGACCAGACTTCATTAAGCCTGTCCAGAGAGAATATTTTAATATTTAAAGAGAACATTCAATGTTTACATAAGTCCTTTCCTGACGTGAAGCCACAGTTAGATCACTTTAGAGGTGGTTTTTAAAGCCCTTTATTCCAGGCTCAGACAGAGCCAGGCTGGCAAATGCCTTTCCCATCTCCCTTGGACTCAATGAGGCTTCTTAAAAGATCCAGTCCATCCAGGAAGGTTTCCAGTGGTGAGAAAATCAAAACAAAAGTTAACAAAACCTGTGCAGGTTTTTCTCTTTGCAGCATCTCTGTCTCCCGTGCTGGTGCTGGGATTGATGAGTTTGCTCTGGATGTGTTCAGGTCTTAAACCAACACAGCTGCAGGGCTGGGAGAACTCAGGGAGGCTCGAGCAGTCCTGGAGGGCTGGGCTTGAAATCTCCGGAGGTGTTGCTCAAGAACAAATCTGTTTACACAAACAGCTTTGAGAAGAGAATTGTCAGTCAAGGCACTTCTATTCTCAGCTCAGGAGCAACTGGAAGAGTAAATATCCCTCTGGTGGGCTGGGGCTGAGCTGGATTGCAGCTGGTGCAGAGCCAAAGGCGTTTTTGTCAAACTTCCCTCCCCACTCCTGCCCTGGTGTCTCCTTTCAGTGTTGTCCAGGCTCTCAGGATGGTTTCGAGGAAGGTGGTGGCCAGTTTGCTGCTGGTGTCCCTGCTGTCCGTGCTGGCCGAGCAGACCCAAGGCTTCATGCCCTTTTTCACCCAGAGTGACTTCCAGAAAATGCAGGTAACCCCTCTGGAACGAATCAACCAGCAAAGCATCCCCCAAACTGCACACCATCAACAGGAGACACTGTGACATCCTTCTTCCCTAATCCACGGCTTATGGGGGGAAGCAGAGGGAATTTTTAAGGTGTGAGATAGGAAAGGAAGAGCCTGGACCCCTCTGCCACACTTGTGGGGATGTCACCTGCACTCCCTGCGGGTCCTTTCCCTTTCCTCGGTGCCGGAATTCTTCCAGAGCAGCTGCAGCCTCCCATCAGCTCAATGATGGCTCTTTTGTTGTAACAAATAATTAACCATCCCCCGGCTGGTTGTCACCTCTGGGACGTGCTGAGAGAACGTTTTTCCTTTTGAAGTGAAACAAATACCGCTGCAAGGTGTCAGGCAGGCTCAGACGGCAGCTTCAGAAACACAGCCCCGGTGAGCTGAATCCCATTTCCAGCACCATCCCTGGGTAACAACTGCTTTTTGTGGGGAGCACGGGCATCCTTCCATGTTCTTGAGGAGGATGGGGACCCACATGGGCTGGGTTTGCACCCCACAGTTCTTGTAGCTCCGTGTCTACCAGGGATTGGGTTTTTTTGGATGGATAAAGGGGAAATCTGTCCCCCAAAGGAGTCCCTGCTCCTCCTGTGCTCACATGTGCTCACATGTGCTCACATGCTGGGCACTGAGTGTGTCCTGCTGCATCTGTCACATTCCAAAGCACCTCTGGCTTTTTCCAGAGGGTCCTGAAGGCAACTTTAGCCCCATAAATGGGACCGGGCTGACATTACAGACCCGCAGAAAGGCTGGGAAAACGTGAGCTCTGCACGGGGCTTTGTGCAGGGCTCTGCACGTGCTGGGCTCGGTTTCATTTCCCTGCAGTGCTCCAGAACAGACCCAGGCCAAGTCCTGTCAGCTGGGCGAGGTCCCAGGGCTGTCAGCTCCCACGGCCTGTGACAGGGCTTCCCCACCACACATGGGTCTTGTTTACTGCAGACCTTCACACCCTGCCCCGTAACCTGACCTTGCACTGCTGGATTGCAGTCCCCAAAGGCCACCCAGGGCACAGCTGATTCCAGGAGGATTCCTCCATCCCTCAGTCCCTAAAGGCCACTCAAAGCACAGCTGATTCCAGGAGGATTCCCCCATCCCTCAGTCCCAAAGGCCACCCAGGGCACAGCTGATTCCAGGAGGATTCCCCCATCCTTCAGTCCCCAAATGCCACTCAAAGCACAGCTGATTCCAGGAGGATTCCCCCATCCCCTGGTCCTGTGCCCAGCTCCGTGGGTCCCTGGCTGTAGGGACAGCACAGAGTGGGTTTGCTGCTGATCCCAGCATCACCAACTCACAACCTCTGCTCTCTGCCCTGAAGCTGCAGGAAAAGGAGAGGAACAAGGCAGGGCAGAAGAAATCCCTGAGCTCGCTGCAGCAGCTGGAGGAGGAAGGTTTCTCTGAGCAATCTGGTGTGGATGTCAACGCAGCCAAGACCCTTCAGGTATGTGGAGCCTCTGAGAAGCCCACGAGGACATGCAGGGGACAAGGAGTCCAGGAGATGTCCTCTGCCAGCCTGCCTGCTTACATCAGAGACAAGTTTTAGCTCCACCTCACAAATTATCTTGGTTGTTCAGGAGCCAGGTCACCCCTGAGGCCCAACTGCTTCTCCCTGGGGAAGATGGGAACAGCTCAAGGTGCCTTTGCCAGGCAGTGAAGCCCAGCCAGGTGCAAGGCTGGAACTCCCAGTTCTGCTTCAGCTCCTGCTCGGTGCCACCTCTGACCCCACAGTTCTCTGCACTGGCCAGGCCTTATTTAAAAACCTGGGCCCAAAGTCTGTATACAGAGCAGAAAATGGGCAATTTTAGGGATTGAAGCACCAGGCTAAGCCCTCAAAGGCAGACTTACCTGGTGAGCCAAGTCTGGAAACTGTGCTTTTCCACTTGAGCACAGGGAACTTTTCTCTCATGCAGGGATCTTGGCTGTTCTCTGCCAGCAAAAGGAGGGTGCAGGTCCCCCCAGACAGGGACAGACTCAGTGGGACAGGCAGCAGGACCAATCAGGCTGGAATTTGGCCAAGGCACAGTTTAATGTGCAACTCCTCCTACACCTGTGATGCACCAACACTGGGTTTAAACAGGATTTAAACAGCAAAAAAGCCCAGTTCCAAGTGTGAAATAGCCAGCACATCCCCACAGCTGACCAGCACCAGAACAGAGCTCTTTGCTTTGGGCACAGCTGGCTCCAAGCCCAGCAGGCTGGAGCAGGACCACAGCTCGTCCTTAGCTCTTGCTGGGGCAGGAGCTCTGCAGGCTCAGGCTGGAAGGGTGAATGTGCCACACAGTGGAGGATTAGAAGGTTCAGAAATTATTTTCTTCGCAGTCCCTGCTGCCAGGAGGTGCCTTTATCTGGATTTCTGAGCCAGCCCACGCGTTATGCAACAGCACTCTGAACAACTCAAGAGCGTGTTGCCTTCAAAATGTTGCTTTTCCCTATATGAAGATCATCCTCTTCCCTCCAAATCCACCCCAAACCCTCCAACAGCTCAATCCAAGTGGGATCAAAGCACCCCAGCTCCCCTCTCTCTGCTCCCCTCACCTTTTCATTCTGACTTCTCTGGTTTCCTCCACAGCAGGCCCTTCCTGTCAGAGCTTGGCTCACCCCAAGGCAGCTGGAAAAATACCAAGATGTCCTGGAGAAACTGCTGGCAGAGCTGTTACAGGACACCCCAGATGGTACTGTCAGAGGGTTGATTTCTGCCTTGGGAATTCTGCCTTTCCTTCTTCTCACCAGCTCATCAGCATGGAGATATTTATATTCCCCAGCAGGGTTTTTGTGTCATGCTTGCTCACTTTGTGGAGACAGACCCCAGCCTCTCCTGTGTGCCCCCTTCTGGGGAGGTTATTCCCTCGTAAGGTGCTGCCTGTGCCCCAGAGCTGATATTGAGTGGCAGCAGCAGCACAACCCTTCCCAGCAGCTCTGTTTGCCACTTCCCTGCTCCTCCTCCTCCTCCTCCTCCCAAAAAGTCCCCAGTCTCCAGGGAACAATTTCCAGCAGAGCTTATAACAGCAGCTGTACCTGCGAGGCAGCTCAGCACGTGCAGCCAGCTCAGAACACCTCGCTGCCTGCACGGGGGCTTAACACTGACACTTAATTACACTCCAATTTGCTGCAAATCCTCCTTCTCCTTTGGGAAATGGTGTGTGGGAATTGCAGCAGCAAATATCCAGGGGCAGGCTGTTGTGCCTGCAGGTTGAGGGATGGTGGGGTGGGGCTGTCCCTGCACCTTTGCCTTTTCTGGGATGTTTAAGAGCAGGAAAGGGGGTTCTGCTCTCTCTGTGGGATTGCTCTGCTCTGCCAATCCCAGTTTGCCTCTGAGCTTTCAGCTGGGGAGCTGAGGAGGAGGCAGCAACACATAAAGCTCTGGAAAGACTGAATGCCAGATTTAAGGACACTTGTGCTTTTCTCTCTTTTCTATTTAGCTGACTGATATCTGCAGGATCAGAAGAGAAAGCACTGGAGCTGCTCAAGCTGAAAGCCTCCACTTATGTAAACGAAATCTGTGAGAGAGATTAACAAAATTTGAGGTGAGATAATAAATGTGCAGTGTAATTAAAAGGAGGATTTGTGTTTTCTGTCCTGTGAGCCTCTCAAACAGATGGGGAGTGCCCAGTGTGGGACAGAAGAGAGGGGGAAGGCTCCAGGTTCTGGAGAACATCCCTGTTTTCCTGAGCACTGCTCTGGAGAGTCCTGAGAGGAGCTGAGGGAGCTGAGGAAGGGGCTCAGCCTGGAGAAAAGGAGGCTCAGGGGGAATTTCTGGCTCACAACTCCCTGACAGGAGGGGGCAGCTGGGGGGGATTTGGGATCTCATCCCAGGGAACAGGACAGGAGGAGGGAATGGCCTCCAGCTGGGCTAGGGGAGGGTTTGAGTGGACAGCAGCAGGAATTTCTCCATGGAAAGGGTGGTCAGGGATGGGCAGGGGCTGCCCAGGGAGGTTTGGAGTGCCCTGCCCTGGAGGTGTCACCTGGATGTGGCACTCGGTGCTCTGGGCTGGGGACAAGGTGGGGATTTTGCACAGCTTGGAGTCAATGATCCTGAAGGGCTTTTCCAGCCTCAAGGATTCTGGGATTCTGTGAAAGTGTGTGGCAAAGCCTGAGGAATCAATCCTTGAAGAGTATTAAGTCTTAGCCCTCCCTTTTGGCAATGAGGGAAACTAAGGCAAACCTTTACCAGATCTCCTGGCCAAAGTGGTGACACGAGGGGGGGACCTGGGTGTCCCTAACCCAGCTACCTGCTCCAGGAGGGTGCTCTGGCACATTCCCACACTGCTGGAGAATGCAAGAGCCCCGATGAGCAGCCCCTCTCTGTGCCCAAACCCTTCTATCAGCCTGGTGCTGTAAATCCACCAGCACGGTGAGGACCGGCTGTGCCAGGCACAGTGTGAGGGAACAGCACTCTGCCCTTCTCCTGCCTCTCAAACACACCCCGAGGTGAAATCCTAATTCCACTTGAACATCCTGCTCTCCATTTCCATACCTTTGGCTTATCTGAGAGCTACTCCTCTCTGCTGGCAGCAGGAAATCCAACATATGTAAAGTACGGATGGATGAGATCAATGGCATGTACGTGAATATATCCAATTCCAATCCAATTTTATCCTCCCAAGCTAACAGGAGTTCTGTTCTCACTGAGCTCATTCCAAGAGCTCTGTTTGTGCTGGAACAACAGCCCTCGGAGCACTCTGCCGACAGCAGCCCTCGGGAGAGGAGAGAGCTCCCAATGGGTAATGGAACAGGCAGCGTGCAGTGGATTACAGCTCTAATGTTTGATCCAAAGGCACACTCCTTGTCCAGGGACTGATCAGCTCCAGGAAGCTCTCCCAGTCTTGCTGAGGCAGTGTGAGCTGTGGAAGCTCTGTAATGACTCTGAGTGGGAGGGAGATGGGAAATTGCACATTCCATTAGGCTGGGAGTGAGAGCAGTCTGGGCTGCAGGAGCTCCATCTGCAGAGGGTGATGCCCATGGAAGAGCTGGCATGGGAGCTGTGCCACATTTACACCAGTGTGCAGCAAGGTCAGAGTCCTGTTCACTTCAGAGGGCACCTCTTGCCTTGTTACTTCAGGGACGCCCAACCCTTTACTCCAGGTTTGATTTTGCCACATGAAAACAAAGGGGAATTCCCCCTCGAGGGGCAAACTGCTCCCAAACCCCCTCCATAAGCTCCACTGTGGGTCACAGCTGTCCCTCCCAAGTGCCCTTTTCCCAGCTCCTTCACTCCCATCGTTTTCCAGGCTAACACCTCCCCTGTGCCATTCAGGAAGGAAAGTTCTCCAGTGATGGAAAGAAAGAAAGTGAATATGAGCCTCTTGGATTTGCTTCCTGGACAATTTCCCACCAGGGTGATGGTGGGGCTGACGCTGTGGAAAATTCCAGAGGGAAATCCACCAGTAGGACTCTGCTCTTACCCTTGGACCCAGACAAGCTGCATCAGCAAGGGCCAGCTTTGACCCCAGCCATGGATTCTGCCAGTGGCTCTTCCCAGTTGTCCCAGTTACAAATCAGCTCAGGATGTAATGGCTGGTTGTGACAGAGACCAGAGGAACCCCTGTCCTGTCCTGCAGCACCAACTATGATGTCCAAACATTCACCAAAATACACCTTCAACTTTTAGGAGTAAATTCCTTCCACCCTCAGCGGCCTCAGCAGAAGCAGAAATGTTTCCCCGGGAAAAAGATGGAGGGACCCCAACCAGCCCCCTCCAGGCTGTCAGGGCTCTGGCTCTGGGTAGGAAGGAAGTGATCTCCAGGTTTCAGGACAGATCTGTGAAGATTTCCCCCTGCCCTGGAAGGTGCATTGGCAGCCAGCAGCACCCAGCAGGCAGGCAGGAAGAATCTGCTCCTCCAGAAACCAAACAAGAATTTCATGGTGGGATGAGCAGCCCAGTATCTGGGGGACAGAGGCAGGGAAGGAGGAGGGAAGAGAATGGAGTCACCTCTGACTGTCCAAGGTGCTGAGCAGGCCCAGGACAGGCAGGATGAGGGCTCTTGGGCCACAGCTGTGCCGTGGCTGTGAGTGACAGAGTGACAAACGGGCACACTCAGGTGCCATGTGCAGGGCTGACATCCAAAACCCACGGATAAGGGGGTCTCAGCAGCCCATGAGCCAGCACTGCAAGGGTTCAGCTGCAGGATTTGGGTGATCCATTCCCAGGGCTCTGCTCACACCAGCCCTGTCCCCAGGCTGCCAGAGCCGGAGCAGCCGGCGCGGCGCGTCTGCTCCTCTGGCATGGGAGCTGCTGCCAGCAGCTCTGAGGCAGCTTCTGGGCTTGCAGGGAAGGTGGAGGCTGTCCCTCCACACTGTCCCAGCTTCCCACAGCCAGCTCTGGCTGTTTCCAGCCAAAAAAAGCTTTTTGCCGAGCCCATCTGCAGCCTCGGCACCGCTCGGTGCTCCCAGAGCCACCAGGATGATGAAGGGGCTGCAAAAATAGAAAATCCACGGTGGAATTCAGCATTGGCACTGTGGGCAGGGGATGGGAATGAAGATTGCCCATGGGGATACAGGGTCTGACACGTCTGTTCCTGCTGCTTTCCCTGTGGGGTAAGGGAAGGCAGGGATTCTCCCATGGGGAGGAAGGGAAACAGGTCGTGGATTTCTCTCCACAAAGAACAGAATAACATGATCCTGCTGAGCTTTGGTGCTGCCAACCTCTTCCTGAGGAGGAATTCACAGCTTTTCCCCCATCCTCCAGTTGTCCAACATCAATCCCATGTCCTCCCTTCCAAAGGTTGTGCAATGAGGCTGCTGGGCCTGGAGTAATTCTGCTGATGGACAAGTTGAAAGGATGGGTTTGGGCTTTTTTTGCTGTTTTCTCCAGAACAAGGTGTGTTCATATAATTCCCAGTCTTGCATCAGCTCAGCCAGCACATATCTGCATGTCCAGGCAGAGCTTCTGCAAAGTGAGAGCTGTGAGCTCACAGGATCTGTGTGAGAGGAGCAAATTGGAATTTTTTATTTACATTAGACCCCACTCCACATCATGAGCTGGCAGTGGAGCACAGAGGAGGCTCAGCTTAGCACGTTCACACTTCCCAGCACAGCTGAGTTTGCTCTTTTAATGGGCTCCCTGGCCTCTGCTGAGGATGTATTTGCTGCTGCCAACCTGACAAACAAATCTCAGCATCTTGTTGCTGCTTTCTTGAATAAATTGGGAAAAGTGAGGTGAGCTTTGGGGACTTACTAAGGAAGAAGATTCCTGAAAGAAGGATTAGTGACAGGAGAAGAGGATATATCAAATTGGACATCAGGAGGAATTTCTCCATGGAAAGGGTTGTTAAACATTGCAAGGGGCTGCTCAGAGAGGTTTGGAGTCCCCATCCCTGAGGTATCCAAGGAAGACTGGACATGGCACTCAAGTGGGCATCTGAGGGATTTTCCATCTTCTCTGGGATTCTGTGATTTATGTGGGGAAGGCACAGCTCAGCTCTTCCAGCCTCCGGAGCTTCCCTCTCCCCACAGGTGCCGTTCCCGAGGGACCACGGCGTGTCCCTCACCGCAGCGTCACACATCCATCACCGCAGCGTCACACATCCATCACCCCATGTCACCCATCCATCACCCCATGTCACACATCCATCACCAAACCCGCGGCACACACCAGCCCTCAGCACCTTCAGCACCGCTGTTCCATTACCTTTAATTAAATTCCGACATTACACCACCGTATTTCAGCCGCTTTCATCGCTTTCTTTAGCAGCGGCGGCAGGAAAAAGCAATTACTGTTCATCACAGCCGTGCCAAAATAAATTTACAAGTCACTGCTTGGGTTTGCTGTTTTAGGTGTGGGGTGTGGAGGGACCCCCCCCTTCTAGGGAAATATTTAATGGATCTGGATCCTGGTCCTGCCTGAGGTTCTGGCAGAGTTCAGCGATGACGGAAATGCGTGTGGGGGTGGCAGGTGGCTGGGAAAGGGACTTTATTGGGAGAATGGCCCTAAAAGTGTCAGAACATGGGGGTGAGTGAGGCGGGAGCTGCTTCAGGAGCATCCCCACACAACGATGGGGCAACCCATCACCGAGACCGGCTCGTGCTGCAGATGAGGTAGCTTTCGCCTTTTGCTTTCGCCATTTCTCCCCCTTTTCCCCGGTCCTGAGGGAGCAGCGCGGAGCGGGAGCTGCCGCTCCCTCAGGACACAGCGGGAGCCCACACCGTCCTTGACCTTCTCAACATGGCGGCCGCCCCCGCGCCCTTTCCCCACACTCCCCGTGCCCTCCCCAACATGGCGGCGCCAGGGGCGCGCGGGGCCCCTCCCAAGATGGCGGCGTCGCTTCCCGCCCGCGGGGCGCTTCCGGCGGGGCCTGGCGCGGCCATGGCGGAGCTGACGGACGCGGAGCTCCGCAAGGAGCTGCTGGCGCTCGGCTACCGCCCAGGGCCCATCACCGCCACCACCCGCAAGGTCTACATCAAGAAGCTGGGCTGCCTGCGGG
>JAOTIY010000885.1:3008864-3022081 GCA_027123655.1 Muscicapa comitata | reverse complement strand
TGGCGGCGGCCCGGCGCAGCGGCCGCACCGCGCCGCCCAGCCCGGGCCGCTCCTACGCAGGGTCGCCGCAGGCCTCGCCCTCGCGGCAGCGCTCCGGCTTCATCGGCGGGGCCGCCCGTGAGAGTGAGGAGGAGGACGAGGAGGAGGAAGAGGAGGAGGAAGTGGGGCGGCCGCCCGCGTCCCGCTGGGGGACGTCGGGAGAGAGCGGCGGGCAGGCCTGGGGAGACTCCCGGGGGTCCCCGCCGGGCCGGGGCGGAGGCCTCAGGGCTGAGGGCGGCCTGTCCCGGGACAGCCTCGGGAGGCTGAGCCCTTCGGAGCAGTGGGGGACGACTGTGGAGAGAGGTGGCGGTGGGCTGGGGGCATCCCTGGCTGGGCACGGGGGGTTCAGTTCCCCCTCGCAGTGGGACACGTCCATAGAGAGGAGCGGGGGCCTGGGGGCGGACAGGGCCGGGGAGCTGAGCTCTGCGTCCCATTGGGACACATCCAGAGATGTCGCAGAGCACGGCCGGGGGCTCAGCCAGGGCCTGGGGGCCACCCTGGATGGGTTTCGGGGCTCCTCACTGCAGTGGGGCGCCTCAGAGAGGAGTGGGGGGCTCAGCAGTGGCCTGAGACCGACCCTGGACAGGTTTCGGGGGTCAAACTCCACATCCCAGTGGAGCCTCTCAGCAGAGAGGAGTGGGGGGCTCGGCAGCCGGGCTGGCTCGGGGTTGGATGGGCTGGGAGGGCTGAGCTCCACACCCTACTGGGGCTCCTCAGCAGCCTCCAAACCCCTTCCCAGCGAGGAGAAGTCCAGGAGCCATTGGGGGACATCGGGAGGGGGACTTGGGGCGCAGAGCTCCCGGCCTGCCTGGGACACAGCGGGAGAGAGGAAGGGACTCTCCTCCAGCACCTGGTGGAAACGGGAGAGCGAGGTGACCCCCAGCACCCAGTGGGGCTCCTCGGCGGCCCCAGGGAGATTCAGCAGCTTTTTCAGGAGAGGGAAGGAGGACCTGGCTACCAGCATTGGGAGGGAGGCAGAGCAGGATGCGGGCAGCCGGGCTGGGGGGCTGATCCGGCGCTTCCCGTGGCGAGCGGCCGGCGATGGAGGGCAGGGAGTGACCCCGCGCACGGCCCTGCTGCGCTCGGCGCCCCGGCAGCAGCCGGAGGGGAGGAGGAAAGGCCTGGAGTATTACCTGTCCCAGTTCCTGTGCCTCGCCAGCCTGGTGCTGCTCCTCATTTTTCTGGGCATCCTGGTGGTGAAGATGGTTGGGTCAGGCTGGCTGGACGGGACAGAGGACAGATGTACGTGCACTGGTTTAATTCTCATTTAACTTCATCCCTCGCCTGTTGTCCTGCTTTCCCTTTATTGCTTCCATCCCCATCACATTTATCATCCTCACTGCCATTACCTGACTTCTCTGTTTCTGTCCCTCTTCCCATCTCCCCTTTCCTATGGGAAACCTTGTTAGTCATGGGGAGCAAATCAAAACTTTGCTTTTTCCAAACGAATTTGGCCTCCAGTCCCTCAGAGACACGGGGTTTATGTGGAGTGCCATTGCTGGGCCAAGGATGGATTTTATGGATGCCTGCTGGGCCAAGGATGGATTTTATGGTGTGACACAATGTCTGTGTAGTACCTGGGATGTGTTTTTGATGTTCCCTCTGCCAGCACGGCCCTTCCCAGCCTTTATTCTGTCCAAGGGGGAAGTGCAGCAGATCAATTCAGCACTTAAGGTGTGGCAGTTTCTTTTTCAGAGAAATGAAAAGGGGTTTCCCCAGCAGCTAGTTTTTAAAGCAAAGTTCCCCAACTGGAACAGTTGGAAATGGAGATATTTCAGGCTTTGAGCTGGACAAAGAAGGGTTTGGGGACTGTTTTGGGAGGATGCTGCTCATGAGCCTGGGTACATTGTGCCCCTTGGTGTGGGTTGGGAAAGCTGCTGCATTGCCAAATCCAGGATAAAACTGCTCATTGTCACTGGATTGTCCTGTTGCAGCTGTGACAGGAGTTGTGGAGGCAGGAATGTTACCCTGGGGCAGCACAGGGCACTAGGATGGCTACAGAAGCTGTTCAAGCCCTGCAGAGCCCAGAGCTGCAGTCCCCCCTCCAGGAGGGTTCATTTTCCTCCCTGGCTGTGCTGGGATATTTCAGGTGACCTG
This sequence comes from Muscicapa comitata, assembly GCA_027123655.1. Classification (NCBI taxonomy): domain Eukaryota; kingdom Metazoa; phylum Chordata; class Aves; order Passeriformes; family Muscicapidae; genus Muscicapa; species Muscicapa comitata. The sequence continues at coordinate 3,019,945 of JAOTIY010000885.1, read as the reverse complement.
AGGCAGCACTGGAGTGTAAAGATCAACCTGAAGCTTCTCAAACAGGAGCTGCAAAACCAGTTTTCACTCCCCAGCTGAGGGCATTCATCAGCTCCATCCTTGGTGTGTTTTTCCTCAGGGCTGTTTGCATCTCAAGGTGCTGCCAGGGAGAGATGGACAACAGCAGAACCAGGCTTGAAGTTGAGCCTGCTTTTGAAAAGATAATTATTTTCTTCATCAGAGCTCTTGTTTGCAGCCAGCTAACTCACCCTCTTCTCTTTCCTAGTTAATCTCTTGCCTGTGGATTGTGACAAAAGCACGGATGATGTAAGCATTTATTTATTTATCCTCAATCTTGTGAGCTCTCACAGAACAGTGATTATTCCAGGTATTCAATTCCACCCGTAACAGTATCACTGTAAAATGATTAATTCTATCGTTTTACAGGGAAATTGGGACTTGATGAGTTGGAATTAATGGGCCAGATTAAGTTAGGAGTGTGTATGAGACTCTAAAATATAAAAATTTAAATTCGCAATTATGAGAATCAATTTCTTTTTAACAGTTGTACCAGCAGTGGTATTGGTTTGCTATAAAGCTGTTTTCAGCTTTAACAGTACAAGATGTAATCCAGCTAATTCCCTGAGCTCCACTGTGGAGTGCCTGCACAGCCCTGCTCCCTGTCAGGATGGATTTTTGGAAAAGCTGGGGCTGCCCCATCCCTGGAAGTGCCCAGGGCTGGGTTGGATGTGGATAAAATTCAACCTGGGATAGTGGGAGGTGTCCCTGCCCATGGGATTGGATGATCCAACCCAAACCATTCCAGGATTCCATGTGATGGTTTGGGTGGGATATTTGGAATAATTCCTTCTCTGTGAGTGTGGGGAGGGGCTGGGATGGAATTCCCAGGGAAGCTGTGGCTGCCCCATCCCTGGAAGTGCCCAGGGCTGGGTTGGACAGGGCTTGGAGTAGCCTGGGACAGGGGAAGGTGTCAGGGGTGGAGCTGGGTGAGCTTTAAAGATCCCTTCCAACCCTTCCATGAGGAGGGAGCAGGTTTCCTGTTGGATTCTGAGTTCTGCTGTGCTGGGAGGTTCTGGAGGTGATGCATCCATCTGTGGTGGGTCTGAGGCTGGTGCTGCAGCCTGGGCTGTGGGTTGGTGGCACTTTATAGAATCCCAGAATCCCAAACTGATTTGGGCTGGAAGGGACCTTAAAACTCACCCAGCTCCTCTGGGCAGTGACTTCTTGAAGATGCTTGGGGTCACTTGTGCCTGGGTATTCCTGTGCTCAGGAGATTTGGTTGGAGCTGGTGGTGCTGTGGGTGTCTGGAGCTGCACTCCCACTGTCCCCACGCCACTGCTGATGTGTGTCCCTGTCTGTGCCCTGCAGTTCTGCCAGGCCAAGCACAAGGATGTGACCATGGCTGTGCTGCACGAGCTCTACAATTACCTGTCCGTGCAGGCAGGTGAGTGCCAGCACACCCCAGCCCTGCTGAGCCTGCAGGAGCTGCCTCTCCCAGCCCCTGCTCCCTTCTACCCCACCCTGGAGGGGTTTGTGGAACAGGCAGTTCCAGGCAATAGGAAAACAATGAAAGTTGGGTTTATTTTTATTCTGAGTGCTCCCTGGCTAATGCAGTCCTGTCACCTACCTGGGTGAGTGGGCCGTGTTTGTACTTGAAGTGTTGGGAGTTTCAGGTAGGATTGGTTGGGTTTGTTATTCTTTTCTACCAACAGCTTGAAATTGTCTTCAAGATAGAGCCAGGAGTGTAAACTGATGTGTTCTTACACATGAAGTGACCTAAGAAATTGTAATTTCTGCTGAAATGTGGTAGCAGATGTGTGAGTGCCTCTCCTTTTCCTCACCACAGAGTGGGACAGGCTCTCAGAGATGAGGAGCTGACCCAGCACAGTCCCTACTCCAGGAATAAATCCAGCCCATACTGGTATTCTGGGTGGAGTATGCTGCTAGAATTCCACTGTCTGAGGAAGGACTTGTTCAACAAGATTCACAGCAGTGATCAGTAAAAGGGTTTCAGTTCCATTTTCTGCATTTCAGACCTCAAGGCTGTAGCCTTTGGATACTGAAGCTGCACAGAATTCGTAAATCTTTTCAAATCTGACTTCGGATTTCCACCAGATTTACTTAGCACATTTGTTTAGTCAACTTGGCGAGGCAAGATTTAGAGGATTTAGTGCCTTGCCAGCATTTCTCTGCCTGGGTTAGAGGCAGAGCTGTGATTTCAGCTCCTTGGAGGCATTTTGAACACTGATCATTAGCTCCACACCAGATACCTGGTGGCAGCTGTGGTTCTGTGCTCTGCAAGGGGCAGGAGCAATACTTTTCCCCCTCATTGTGTGTTCAGCAGCTCTGAAGTGTCAGCTTTGATTGCCCTTATCCAGCAGCAGCTCTGAAGTGAGAGGTTTGATTACCTTTATCCAACCTCCATGCAGTGGCTGAGCATTTTATTAATAGTCATAATCTGATCTGCCTGCAATATAAATCTCACCCTGGAATCATTTTGCTCAGGGCTGGGGCTGATTGGAAAGGAGAGCATTTCTTGGTGTACATTCAGAGCCTGGTTCAAAACTGTTCAAGGGCTTTTTTACAAACATAATTTTTCTATTTGACTTTCCTTACCAGGTAATTTTGAATGTGGAAACCCTGAGAACTTAAAAAGCAAATGCATTTGGGTTAGTGAGGCGAAGGATCACGTGCTGGTGAGTGGGCTCTGAGCAGCTTTGTTATAACCCAGTGCTTAGTCTCTTATAAAGCAATAAATAATAGACACTAAAACAATTCACCATCCATTTTGCTTCCTCATCCTGCTTTGATTCCCTCCCCTCTCTCTCGCTTCCCCTTTGGCCGGTCCTGTTCTCAGCAGTTCTTCTGAAAATCATTTTCTCCTCCATCTCTGATTCACCCCCTGTAAATCTTAATGGTTTGTTGTTTCACTGGAGCCATCAGTCTTGTGCAACCAGAAATTTCCCTGGATTGAGGGCTGGGCAGAAGAAGGATTTTTCTCTGCTGCAGAGTGTCAGGAGACAGACTGCTCTGATCCAGCATTCCATTTCTTTCCTGGTAACCTGTCAGTAAGATTATGTTGTATTTAGTGGTTAGCCCTAACAGTCTGGGATGGTGTTATTTCACAGAGTTCTTCATGCATCATCTCCCCAGTCAGAAGACTTTAGGCCAGGCAGACCTTCAGGCTTAGTTCTCCTCCCTCCAGTTTGCAGAATCCTGATAAGAATTAACCTGGAGACAGCCCCTGTGGAGTGAATTCTCCCACTGCTGTAATGAAATCATGTTGGTCAGTATTTGAAATGAATGGAGGGCTAATCTTATGGCTTCCTTTACGCAGAATGTAACTGGCAGTTCCACACAGAAGTTTAAAGCTGCCCTGGACTGGATACTGAACAGCAACAAGGATTTGGGAATTCGGTGAGCAGAAACCTTCTGTGTCAAAGTTAGGGATCTGCTGATACTCAGCAGCCACAAGGATTTGGGAATTGGGTGAGCAGGAGCCCACTGTGTCAAAGTTGGGGATCTGGGTGTTGGCTGGGGTGGAATTTGACAGGGTCAGTGGTGCCCTTTAGCTCCCAGAGCTCGTTAAGCTTCAGCAGATAGGCTGGGTTTGGCTGTGGCAGAGCTTGCTGGGCAAACTTCCAAAGGAAAAGCACAGCCCTGCAGCAGGGGGGGAGCTGAGCTCCCTCCAGGAGCCACATTCCCAGCCCAGGCTGTGGCACTGTGTCCAGGGATGAGATGGGAGTGGCAGCTCAGGGCTGTTTGTGCCTCCTGTGGGCTGATCCTGGTGTCCTGCCCACGGTCCTGTGCCCACAGCTCTTCCTTAACTTGCCCACGTGGTCACTTTTCCCAGGATAACCTCTCTCCAGAGCATTTGTGCATTTGTGGAGCTGTATCTTTGGACCAGGGGGTTATTGGCCAGCAAAGCCCTTGGGGGGCTGTTCCCCCAGGCTTTGGGATCCTCTGGAGCAAGTCCTGAGGAGCAGGAGAGGGAAAGGGATGTTGAGTGATACCTGCAGTGCTGGTTGTGTCTGGCAGAGCAGAATCCCAGAATTACTGAGGCTGGAAAATCCTTCTGGGATCACTAACCTGTGGCTGATCCCCACCTGGACACCCCACCAGAGCACTGAGTGTCACATCCAAGTGAACACTTCCAGGGATGGCAATTCCACCACTTCCCTGGGCAGCCTCTGGCAGTGCTGACCACCCTTTCCATGGAGTAATTGCTCCTTAATGGTTGGTCTGACTGATGTGGGTGCTGCTGGGTCACTGAGGGGCCATTTCTCAGGCTCCATCCTTGAGAAAGAACAGCAATACTGAGTTTTCAGGGAAAACTCACAATATCTAGTCCATAACCTATGAAAAGAGTGTTACCCAGAGTCAGCAGCCATCATCACCTTCCTCTGGGAAGCGTGGGCTGCCTCCAGTCTGCTCAGACTCTAAAGCCTTAACAGTTGTTTGCATTTTCACGTTGCTAAATGTGTCTCTGATTAAGTGAATTGCAGCAGTCGTGGTGCTGGGGTTGGTGGGCAAGGCTTGTAGGAATTCCCACTGCTCCATTTGCTCTTAAATATTCCTGCAGCTGCTGCTATGATCCACGGATCAGACAGCATCTGCTGCTTTGATTCCTGGGGTGTGCAAATTCCCAGGATGGGGCACAGCTTCCTTAGGGGCAGGGTTAGATTTGTAGGTGGGCTGGGATGCAGAGTTTTTAAATCTTGTATTTTTATACTCCAGCACATTTCCAGTCAGAAGCCGTGGGATACAATATCCTCCCACTTTTTATTTTGTTAATTAGCAGCTCTGCTGGCTGGTCCCCAAACAGCTCTGCTTCCCCAGAGCTGGTGTGGCAGCATCCCCAAAACCCTGCCCCTGGCATTTTTAGCTATGAGATTATTTTTTAGTTGCTAGTCTGAGAGGCAGGACTGAAAATGAGCTTTGCTCTGGGTGATTCTGCTATACATGTTTTATATATTTCTGTGGAATTTGGGATGTAAATAAGACAAAGGGGTGGGAAACTCCTGCAGAACCCGGGGCTGGGCCAAGCTCTCTGTAATTTGTGAGCTGTAAATTGAGCAAACCTCTTTGTCTAATGGGTTGTTCATAATTAGGAGCTTAAAAACTACAGTCCCCTTTGGTCCAGCTCCCCTGGATCTGCTGGATCCCCTGATGCCTGTGAGCCCTGGGAATGGCTCAGTGTGGAGTGAGGCTGGATTTGGGAGCAGCAGTGCTGCAGGGCTCTGTGCTGGTGCTCTGTCACTCTTGGAGCTGCTCCTGCTCCCAGCCTGGGTCCCCCAGCCCCCACTGCTGGGGCTGAGCAGTGCCTCTGACTCAGGGAACGTTTCCATCTCCGTGCTGGGAGGTGGGAATCCAATTCTGAGTTGAATCTTGTGCATGCTGAGAGGGGCTGTCAGAGAGGCAGGGCAGGGGTTCTCAGTGTGCCAGTGGGAGCTGCAGCCCTGCTGCCTTCCTGAAGCCACAGCCATCCCTGGCTAAGCCAGTCCCCAGCTAAGCCAGTCCCCAAATGTGGCAGGAGGCTCTGCCTGGCTGTGGGGACATTTCCTGCTGCATCCGCAGTCTGTGTGTTCTCCCAGCCTTGATTAAAGACTGCAGTTGCAGCCTGCTCTCTTCAGTGAGATTTTCTGCCTCTTCCCCTCAGGTTGAAAGGCAGGGACATGTCAGAGCCCGTTTCCAGCGTGGAGGAAGTGTTCTGCCTGGAATCTGCCCACCCCCAGATGGGGCTGGGCTGCCGCTTCCGCCGGGCCGTGCTCACGGCCATCACCAACGTCTTCCTCTTCTTCTGGGGTGAGTGGGGCTCAGCTGCCCCTGTGATCACACATTCCTCAGCCATAGGAAATGCCTGACTGAGGTGAAATAAATCTGCTGATGAGTTAATGTCTAATTAACCTTTGTTCTGGCAGCACAGGAGACCCACAGCCCTCCTCTTGTGCTGTGAGTGCTTAAAAGTTGCTTTAAATCAGGCAGCTGATGAGCTCTCTGGGTATTCCTCAAGTGCCCATTATTATGGGCTGCAGAATAAGTGTGTTAACTTACCTTAAGGAGTCAGTTTTTCTTTTTTTCTTGCTCTAAGCTCCCAAGTCCTCCAGCCTCTTTAATGATGACTTGTAGCATTTCAGGGTTGGAGGTTTTATTGGAATAGTCTGTCACGCCTCAGCTGAGACAGGGGTTTTACCCAGCAAGGTGATAACGAGAGCTGTGTGACTGCAGGAGCTTCTAATCCAGCCTGACAGGGAGGGGGTGACAAGGGACACTTCTGTTTATTGCAGACACTGAAGTCCTACTGAGGGCACTGGAAGTGCTAAACCTTCCACACACATCTCCTGCATTTTGGGCTGCCTCTGGAGCCCCAGGCTTTATTTCCCTGCCCAGCAGCTCTCCATGAAGCAGTGAAACCTGACAGTTTTCCAGAGTGATCCTGGTGGGGGAGGCCTCTGGGATTTGCAGAACTGGGGCCCTGTGGTTGTGCTGAGGTTTCTTTTGTGAGGGCAGCTCCTTGCTGAGGCTTTCACCTCATCCCACAGCCAAAGGTGCTGCTGTGCTGCAGGGGGGCAGCACCAAGGGGGCTTTGAGGGACAAAAGGAATCCCTGGGATTCAATTCCAAGCAGGCCTGGCTCACAGTGTCAGAGCTAAAACTACATCTAGCAAGCAGACAGCTGTCAGTTCCTGAATTCCCTTTGTTTTTATTGCCCTAGGTCTGATAACCCTTTGGGGGATCCTGCTCTACCTCCGGTACCGCTGGCGGAAGATGGAGGAGGAGGAACAAGCCATGTATGAAATGGTGAAGAAGATCATAGGTAGGAGCTGTGGGAGCCCAGGGAGCCCTGCTCTGCTCCCTGCAGGCCCAGCCCTCACTGCTGTGTCCCCCTGTCCCCCAGCTGTTGTCCAGGACCACTACAAGGAATGGGAGCGGAATTTGGAGCGTTACCCCTACGTCGGCATCTTCCACGTCAGGGACAGCCTGATCCCTCCTCAGAGCAGGTGAGCTGGTTCTGGGCACTCAGCAGGGCTGCAAGCAGCAGGATGGGATTCAGCACAGCTCCAAAATGCATCTCTGGAGCTGCTCTGCAGGATGAGGCTGGAGCCTTTGGTTTGGGGAAGGCTTAGACGCAGCTCAGGCTGCAGGTCAGTGTGCCAGCCCTGGGGCTGGTACCTGTGCAGTGCCACAGGTGTGTTGTCACTTGTGGGGTGTTGTCCTTGTTCTGTCCAGCAGTGCCTGGGTTGGGTTTGGTTTGGTTTGGTTTGGTTTGGTTTGGTTTGGTTTGGTTTGGTTTGCTTGGAGCTGGAGCATCAGGTGTCCTCTGCTCCATCTGCTGGGTGTTCCCTTTCCCAGCCATCCCAGCTGCCTCTCCAAATCAGGCCAGAACAATTCCCATGAGCTAAACAGGATACTGGGGCTCTTCTGCAGTGATTGTGTGCCTGGAAAGGGGCCAGGTTGAGTTGTGCAGCTGGGGAGGGAGCTGGACTGAGATGATTTTGGTTTGGGGCTTTCTCAAGTTGGGTTTGGTGTTTCTTCAGGTTGGGTTTGGTTCTTTCTCAGACAGGAAATGTGCTTGAGGTCATTGCTCTGTGGGTGGTGGGGCTGCAGGGCTGGGTCCTGGTGCTTTGCTCCATTTCTGCAGGGTTATTTCTTGTGTTTTGGTTAAATGGAGCTGCTTTGTCCTCCTGTGAAGTGTAAAACATCCTCCCTCTGTATCAGACACAGGATTCCTTTTCCTAGAAGGGACGACTGCAGCTCTTTGAGCCATCCCTGAGTGTGAGATGCTCAGAACTGCTGGATCCAAAGCTGAGGTGAACATCAGGGTGTCCCCCTGGCTGAGATCTCTGTGTGCAGGACAGGGGAGGGCAATTTACTCATCAAGTCCCTTTGCAGCACAAATTGAGGCAGAAATTCAGGGCACTGACAGAGCCTCTCATCTTCCCTCCAGGCAGGATTTGTGTGGTCATGCCCTGGCCTGAAATCTCTAAACCAGCTTTTGTTTGATGCCTGCACAGGGAGCAGGAGGCAGCCAGATCCACAGGCACACTTGAAGCACATCCAGCTTGGGATCCTCATTTCTTTTCTTGCTGTTCCTTGCAGAAAAAAGATGAAGCGGGTGTGGGAGAGAGCCGTGGATTTCCTGGCCTCCAACGAGTCGAGGATCCAGACAGAATCACACAGGGTGGCAGGGGAGGACATGCTGGTGTGGAGATGGACTCAGCCCTCGTACCTGTCAGACTCAGAGCACTGAGGGCAGCAGGAGGAGCAGCCTGGGGACATGGAGCCTGTGCAGGGCTCAGGGCCTCGCTGGTGGTGGGAGGAGCAGGGCCTGGCCCGAGGGTTGGATTTGCACGGCTCTGTTTGCTCTCACTGCTGAAACTCTCCAAACACAAACGTTCAGGGCAATACTGGCTTGGAAAGAAGATGGACTTGAGCTGGTGGGAAGCTGGAATTGCACCAAAGTGAGCCTTCCACAGAGACCTGGCTCCCGTGGCAAGCAAACAACAACCTGCAAAGAATAACTGCACACCCCTCTGGAGGGCTGGGGCTGCAACATTTCACCTCAGTTCTGCCAAGGCCAACTGGTGGCAGAGCCCATCTGAAAGAGAAACATTTCCCATGGAAACATTAGGGTGGCAGTGCAGGCGTGTCTTTGTTTGTGTTTGTTTTTATCAGTGCAAAGACAGTGAGGAAGCACTTGCTGCTTCCCAGCGAGGAAAAATGTTTTGTGTTGGCTTCATCCATCCAAAATTGGGGAGAGGGGGAATTGGGGGAAGGTGGGCCTGGAGAGAAGGGAGAGCCTGACGTGCCTTGGTGGTTTGGGCTGGGCTGGGGGTGGTGGAGGAGAGTTTGTGACCCTGTTACACTTTTAAGTCTGCAGTCTGTGTGCTTTATTATTTTCTGGGGGCATGGGGGGTGGGAATTTGGGTGGAAAATAAAGGATATAGGAAGCTTCTAAAGGTGCTTTCCTGTGGCTGCTGCCCAGGATTGCTCCATGGCTGTTCCAGAACAGCTGTGGGAGGGCTCTGAGGGCTCTGTTTGTGTTTGAGCTGGGCAGCTGCAGTGTCTGTGTTTGTGTCAGAGCAGGGATGTGCCAGCTCTGGGACTGGTGCTGTTCCTGCAGCCCCTTGAGGCTCCCAGGAGCAGCCTGGATCCATCCCAGCCCTGCTGCATCCTATTTGTGTCTATAATCACTTGGTTACTTCAGCTTCTCTTTCTGTCCAGCAAAGGAATGTTTGTTTCCCAGGAAATGGCACCAGTGTGTGGCAGCTCAGGCTGGGCACAGGAGCTGCTGCTCTGCTCTTCCCTGGGCTCTGCAGCAGCTCCTGAGGCTGCAGGACCCAAATCCTTTGCTGGCCTCAGGCAGCAGAAGTTGCAGAGTGAAGCCAGCAGTGATTTGAGCCCTGCAGCCCCTGGATGTTCTCCTTGAGGCCATCCTGGGCTGGTGCTGGGATTGCTCACAGCCCTGGGCAGGTGATGCCACTCCAGGTGTGTTCATTGTGCCTGCTCACCTGGCAGAGTCTGCAGCTCTGGGCACCACGGATGGAGCAGAGCTCTCCAGGAGATCCTTCCCATTAAATGGGGAATATCCTGCATGGAGGTGGCTCTGACCCCAAATTTTGGGGTGTGGGTGTTTGAGCAGAAGACTCAACAGCTCTTGGAGGCAAGGACCAGCCCCTTGCACTGTAATAAATAGGGAATAAAGGCAACCTTGATTCTTCTAAATGTATCAAGATCATCACTGCTGCCAGAGAAATTCTCTCAAACACCAGTGCCTCTGTTCTTAAACCTTTTTAAACTTTTGCTGGGGTTTGGGTGAGCTTTTTTACCCGTCCAGAAGTGCAGAGTCAGGCATTGCTGTCATCCTTTTGTATTAAACCTGGTTTTGTAGAACAAACTTCAATGGCTTGGTGCTGTTTCTATGTTCCATTTAGCTCTGTAAAAAATCAATATCAAAAATAAATTTATTACCAATAATTTACTACTTTTTTTTTTTTTGTGCTCAGACATCACAGATTGTCCCAAGTGCTTTTTCTTGGATCAGGTCGAGTTCCAGCTTCTCTCAGGTTCTGGGGAGTGGCAGAGGTGGTTTCCCCACTGCTGTGGAAAGGGGTGACTCACATTTGATTAATTCATCTCTTCCTGTGGCTCTGGGTGACAAAGGGGATTTCCAGTGGCACAGGAAGGGGGTGGCTCTGGCCAGCAGCAGCTGCCTCCTGTCTGGCTGCAGTTGTTGCTGAGGTTTGGGAGCAGAAGGGAATCAGTGCAAGGCTGATTCTCCTCAGATCCCACCTTCCTGCTGGGATGCTTTTACCCAGGTGAGGTTGCTAAGTTACAGCTGGAATCCATTCCAGGTTAGGAAATGGTGCTGCTTGCAGCCATTCCATGTGCCAGGGGCTGCTGCTGTCTGTGTGGCTGGCTGTGACTGTCACCCCCACATGTCCCTTGTTCCATCTCCTCTCCCCAGGGCAGAGCAGCCCCATTCCATGCCAGACTGCACTGGGAATTCCAGCAGTGCCAACAGTTTTCCTGGGAAAAGCAGATTCTGCCCCCCAGCCCTGCTCCCCTCCCAGCCCCCACTGCCAAGAGAGCTGCTGAGGGCCCTTTCCCAATTTCTTACAAAGTAAATTTCTATAATTAACCACATTTCTATAAATAGCTTCTCCAGTGGAGCTGTTGCATGCCCTCCCTGTCAGGGAGGCAAACGTGGCCCAACGAAAGCAGCTCTTTATCTTCTCCTCTCCTGCTGCCATTTAAAGCCCTCCCCACAGGATGTTTGTGCTGCTGCTGACACGAGAGCTGATGCTGCACCTGATTGATGGCTCGGAGTCAGGGCACGGGGCCAGGCCTGGAAAGGTCCAGGGGAGCTGGGGAGGGACAGGCACAGCCAGGGACACGGACAGGGACAGGGAGTGAGTCCTGCCTGGAGCTGCTCCCTCAGCACAGCCCCATCCATCCATCCATGGATCCATGGATCCATCCATCCCTCCATCCATCCATGGATCCATCCATCCATCCATGGATCCATGGATCCATCCATCCCTCCATCCATCCATGGATCCATCCATCCATCCATGGATC
>JAOTIY010000885.1:2970835-2987708 GCA_027123655.1 Muscicapa comitata | reverse complement strand
TCTCCTGGAGGGAGGATGGGCTGTGGGAAAGATAAAGATGATTGCCCCAGCTGGTTTAAAGCTGGCCCATGAGCAGAAGATATCCCCACAGAGATAAGGATCACTGATTTCAGCAGGTAGTGATAGAATTCATACTTTTGGTCCCATCCTGTATTACAACCTAAGACATCCTCCCTTCCCTTGCAGGTGTACCAGGCAGACACCGGGCATTTCCTGTGCAAAGACAAATACTTTGGGAGGAAGCTGTCGGCGGAGGGGTTCCGGCAGACCCTGCGGCAGTTCCTGTGCACGGGGAACCAGCTGCGCACGGAGCTGCTGGAGCCCATCATCCTGCGCCTCAAGGCCCTGCTGGCCGTCATCAGGAAGCAAAGCTCCTACAGGTTCTACTCCAGCTCCCTCCTCATCATTTACGACGGGCAGGAGCACAAGGAGAGTGCGGATCATCACCTCCCCTTCCCCAAAACTCACGGCACGAACCCCTCCAGGGTGGATGTGAGGATGATTGACTTTGCCCACACCACTTTCAAAGGCTCCAAGAGCAACCCCAGCTCCACCCCGTACGACGGGCCCGACCACGGCTACATTTTTGGCCTGGAGAACCTGATTAAAATCCTTCAGAGCCTGTCAGAAGGGAAGTGAGAATTTCTGTGAAACGGCCTGGATTTCCTAATGACTGATAGCCCTGAAAATCCCGCCTGGGGTCGGCTGTGTGGGACCCCCTGGCTGCTGGATATGGCATGGAATTAGCATGGATAAATCAGGAAGTGCTGAAAATTCTCCGTGTGCCGTCACTGAACTGAAGCGTGGAAAGCAGAGAGCTGGAAGAATCTGCTCTCTCTGCCATCCATCAGAAGATTTATTTTCCTTTCTGGTTTTACTGCTGTCCTTGATTTATTTGTGAGCCAAAGAAAGCATTACTTGGGAAGAGTCTTAATGATAAACCAGGAGCTGCTCACCCCGCAGCCGAGTGGGTTTGGGGCAGGAATGAACAGATGGAGCTTCCCTTTGGAGTTTCCCTTCCTGCTCCTGCCCAGGTGGGAGGGAAAAACGCCCTCCAACATTCCCAGTGCCCCTGGTCAAGATTCTCTGTGCATGTGTTCAGACCAAGAACTGCACCTCTACAAGCTTTAACATCCCTGTGGGGTTATAACAGGGGATTTTCCACGGATTTTCTAGGAAAGAGGCTTCATTTGGGCTGGAAGCATGGGAATGCGATGACTCTGTCAGGTACCAGCCACAAAAAAACATTCACATCAAGGGATTTTTGCTTAAAAAACAAATACAAGAAAAAAAAAAGAAAAAAAAGTGTGAGATTGAGTCAAGGACTGGACGTTAAAGGTCACCCAGAAATTCTTTGATACAAATACTGTGTGTGTGTATGGTGTGTGTTTGTGTGTGTGTGTGTTGGAAGGAGACAGTAACAAAAGACTCTAAAAATAATGTTTACAGCTTTTGTGGACTGATTTTATTGTTATGACGGAACAAATATAATTCCTTCCTGCATGGTGTGGGAAATCTGAAGAAGTCCTTGCACAAGGAATGGAGCTACAGAACTCCACTACCGGGGAGTGGGGATATAAATAAAATTGTGGAAGTGACTCCCACTGTTGTCCATCTCTTTTTCCCTCCCGCAGCATCCTTGAGGTACATTATCCTTTGTTTGAGCCTGTAAATTTTAAGAGAACTGTTATTGCCACAGGTTTAAACACCAGATCCCAAGGGAGATGCTTCACTTGGATTTACAGCAGAAAGCTGGGGAGTTTCTGCAATTTATAGCAGGAAAATTTAAGACATCTGGCCCAGTTGTGTATTTTGCTTGGCCCGGAGTCCACCTGGGAACTGAACTCTTGTTCAGAGTGTTGGGTTATTGCTTGACCACAAACTGTAAAAAAAAAAGCCACAAAAACCCAATTTCAGCAGGAATTGAGCCATGGGTTGTCCTGGCTCACATCAGAAGTCCGTGATAAGACTTTGTGGCTTTGTGGGTGAGTTTGTGCAGAGCCACCTGAGCATCCTCAGGGTGCACAGCAGGACACGGGGTGGATGAGAAGGGTCTGGGTGTGACACCACAGCCAGAGCTCCTCTTTGGGCAGCCCCTCACTCTTCACTGCTGCACAGAAAACAACTTGTTGGTTGAGTAATTAGAAAAATTATTTTCTATAATTTTCCTCCCTTTTTACCCCTCATACACCTGCACAGTGTGGCTGCCCCATCCCTGGGAGTGTCCAAGGCCAGGTTGGACGAACAACCTGAGACAGTGGGATTTAAGGTCCCTTCAACTCAAACCATCCTAAATCCTGTGAGGGGAGGCTGAGGGAACTGGGGAAGGGTCTGGAGCACCAGGAGAGGCTGAGGGAGCTGGGGAAGGGTCTGGAGCACCAGGAGAGGCTGAGGGAACTGGGGAAGGGTCTGGAGAATCCTGAGGGAGCTGGGAAAGGGGCTCAGCCTGGAGAAAGGGAGGCTCAGGAGGAATTTCTGCCTCTGCACAACTCCCTAACAGGAGGGGACAGTCGGGGTGGGTCGGGCTCTGCTCCCAAGGGACATGACAAGGGAAAACGGCCTCAAGCTGAGTGAGGGGAGACTCAGGTTGGAATTTCCTCACGGAAAGGGCGGTCAGGCCTTGGAAGGGTCTGCCCAGGGCGGTGTTGGAGTCTCCATCCCTGGGGGTGTGACACTCAGTGCTCTGCGCTGGGGATCGGGGGCAGTTCGGGACCCGCCGCGCTTGGCAGGGCTCTCTCCCCTCAGACATTCCCGGCCTGGTGGGGACCCGGCGCAGCTCGGGACCCGCCGCGCTTGGCAGGGATCTCTCCCCTCAGGCGTTCCCGCCCTGCCGTGCCCCACGTGACCCGGCGGCGCCACGTGAGCGGCGCACGTGACCCGGCGCCATGGCCGCCAGCCGCTACCGCCGCTTCCTGCGGCTCTGCGAGGAGTGGCCGGTGGAGGACAGCAAGTGGCAGCGGGACCTGGGCTCGGTCCTGCGGCAGAGAGTGGCACAGGCCTTCCGCGAGGGCGAGAATACGCCGGTGAGGGACGGGAGGACGGCTGGGAGGGCGGCACCCCGGCGGCGCCGGCCTGCGAGGGCGCGGGGGGTGGCCGGCGGGGGCTCTGAGGGGGCTTTGAGGTGGCTCTGAGGGGGCTCTGAGGTGACCCTGCGGTGGCTCTGAGGGGACTCTGAGGTGGCTCTGAGGGGGCTCTGAGGGGACTCTGAGGTGGCCCTGCGGTGGCTCTGAGGGGACTCTGAGGTGGCTCTGAGGTGGCTCTGAGGGGTCAGGGTTGGAGCGTGGGGTTTGGGGCTCACACGCGGCTCTGCCTCGGAGCTCCCTGGGATTCATGGAATTTTAGGACATCCTGATCTGTGAGGGAACAGGAACCCCAGGGGTGATGGAGTCCTGCTGCCCCGGCTCCTCCCGAGGAGTGTGAGCGCTCGGCAACTTTGGAACACACATCCCGGGAAGCCTTTGGAATACAGACCAGGGACTTGTGTCTCCAGGGGACAAACTGCAGGTGGGACACCTGGATTGGACCTGGGACTAATAATTGGTACCCAGGACACCTGGTTTGTACCCAGGATAAATGGTTTATGCCCAGGACACCTGGTTGGTGCCCTGGACAAATGGTTTGTACCCAGGACAGCTGTTCTATCCTGGTTTATACCCAGTTCTTGCACCCTTTACACCGTGTATTTTGGAGTCCCCCATTCTTGTGGTTGTGGGAGTGGGATATGGAGGTTTGAGAATTCCAGCTGTGCTGGAATCCAGGTAATTCCTGTGATCTCCTCACCTCCAGGGTGGGATGCTGGGATGCTGCAGCACTGCCTGACACTGATGGAATGCAGCAGTTGTACAATTGAATTCCGCCTCCAGCTGTAATTCTGTTGGAGTTTAGGCTTTGCTGCTGAAATAAATTAGGGAATCTGATGCCTGACTTGGCTGCAGACCTTCTCAGGCACGGAGGTGTTGCTGCAGAATGCAAATGTGCCCTTTCTTAGCATAAAAACATTGTTCCAGAGATGTGTTTTCGACCTCAAGGGGCCATTATAGGCTCCTAATCCTGTACTGGTGACCAGAATAGTCTGCAGCAGGCATTTTGGGAAGGGTTTTATTGCTTTTCCATATGCTCAGGACAGCTTAATGTCTTGCACCAGTTGGGCTCCAAGATCCCAAAGCTGCCACTGATCCTGGAAATCTGAATTGATGCCTGCAGCAGCGGTGGCAGTTTCTGTGCAGAGAGGCTGAATGTGCTGGCAGGAGGAGCTTCTGAGAGGGCAGCCAGAGCCACAAGGCCTCTTTAGCCATCTGATGGAATGAGATTTTGCTGGATTTCCAGGGGAGGGATGCTGTTTGTGCCACCCTTTTAATGGCTGGGTCTGCTGGAGCCTTGGCAGGGGGTGTTGGGCACAGGTGGGGATCACCTTCAGGAGGATGTGGCTGTCCCTGTGTCCTCTGTCCTGCAGCCCTGCTGAACAAAGACTCTTCCTGCTTCATCCTGACACCTTTCTGTTGATGTTATTTTTACTCTTGACCTGTTTTAACCACTCATGGAGCAGCAGTATTGAGTTCTGGGGTGAGCTGGGCTCACTGTACCACAAAAAAAAAAAAAAAAAAAGAAATCAGGAAAAACACTGTAGGCTGGAAAAGCAGCTGAGCAGGGGCTGTGCCAGCAGAGACACCTGGCACAGGTTGGGGATGAGCTGGATCTTCCAACTGAAATAGAAATCCAGTTACCCTTCAAGCTGTTCCCTGTCATTTGTGCTGATTTCCCTCATCAATTACAGGCTATTTTTAGCCCCCTACAGGGAGTTTCTAAGGTCCAGCCTGGCACCTTGTCCTGTGTGATTCCCTGCAATGAGGCAGGTGACAGAAGTGGCCTTGCAGCAGGAGGGGCCACAGATTTCACAGCACCAGCCAGTGATGTTCTCTGTGGCTGTGTTTTCACTGTCAGATCTCGTTGGTGCAGAGTTTCAGATCCATTCTGGAAATCCCAAGTGTTGTTATTCCTGCAGGGATATGGGAGATGGAGATGGGATCCTGGAGCAGGACAGCAGATGGACAGTACAAAGCAGTGCACTGGGAATTCTGAGCTGCTCCTTCATGGCCATTGTCCCTTGGAATGAGGGGGGATTTTTGCTGTGGAGGTGTAAAACCAGACTTGTGTGCCACTTGTGTCCCCTGCAGATCTCTGACCCCGAGGCCTGTGACCAGATGTACGAGAGCTTAGTCAGGATCCACACCAACTTCTACAAGAACAAGGTGAGAGCTGTGGCACTGGCCACTGCCCCTCTCTCTGGGGGGAGCCACCAATCCTGCTGCAGCATTCCTGGGAATGGCAGCATTCCTGGGAGTGCCTGAGGGACAGCTCAGGGGTGCATGCAGCAGTGCCTGTGCTCACCCAGGGCAGCTCCACACCTGGTTCTTGGTGTGGAGGAACAGAATCCCAGCTGAAAACACACTCAGGCTGTGCCAGCTGGTGACACTTGGACCTTTTCCATGCATTGCAAGTGACTTCTTTGTCTCTCTCCCTCCTTTTCCTGCTCTCCTGGGAAGTACCCACGCCTGAAGGACACCACCTTCACTGGGGTGACACTGGAGGATTGCAGGACGATCCTGGCCACAGGTACTGCATGGTCTGACAGGGGAGGGCAGGGGAAGGGGACATCCTGATCTTTGGGGTGCTGCCTTGCATCCCTCCTCAGCCCCTGGGGCTGGAGGGCACTGAGGGATGTCTGCAATTCTGTGAAGGTGTTGGATGAGGAGTAAGCTCAGGAATAATTCAATTGAGGAGCAACTCAGTACATTGGGCTGAAGAATAAGTTGGATTTTGCACTGTCAGGAACAACAGAGGGTTTGCAAAGGCTCTGTGAGGTCTCAGCAGGATCTGTGAGGAAGGAACATGTTTGTTACATCACCCCAACACTGAGCTCAGCTGCTCTTTCACCATTTCCAATTCCCCTCATATTCCTTGTGTGTCAGAGCTTGGGAAGGAGCCCCACACAGAAATGTCTCAGCACATCCTTTATGAAGGGCAGAGCTGGGAGCCAGAGCAGTTTTGTTCTGCTCCAGTTCCTAACTTTGATTGCAGTACGTGGAAAGTGGGTATCAGTTGTTGGTGATAAGAGACAAACCAGCCTCGCCTCGGGCCTGGAATGAAAATTCATTAAGATGAAAAGTCAGGAAAGGAAATTAGATAGAAGGCAGGGCTGTTTTAAGAGGGTTTCATTCCTCTGCTTTCCTGCTTATCTTCCTCTGGCCCCATCTCTGTCTCCCTCCTCATTTTGCAGACATTCTGAAACAGATGGAAGACATGAAAAAAGGGACGTGGAAAAGACTGCGGGAAAAGTTCTCTGCCAAGAAACCCGAGGAGGACTCAAAGTGAGGGCCCAGCTCTCAGCTTCTCCACTGTACATATCCCTGAAGCTCTCTGTGTTGCCATGATGAATAAAACCACTTATTCCTCTTAGCAACAGCTTTTTTGTTCAGCCCTACATTCTTCATATTTAGTGCCTCCTTTTTTTTTCTGTTGAGAATCTGGGGCAGAGCTTAACACGTCCATGCTGGAGCAGTGGAGGGAAGGGAACGTTGTGGTGTCAGACCTGGCCTTTTGTATCTCAAAAAATGGAGCAAGCAGGAGCTGCCCAGAAGGAGGAGGTGCAGCTTTAAATGTTCTTGTGAAGAGAACAGAGGGGATGGGAAAAAAACCTCTCTGTGCTTGTGTTTGTGTGTTAGCCCAGGGACCAGGGCAGTGCAGGGAGGGAGAACTTTAATCATCACATTTATTTTCCTTCGAAGGAGACAGAGAGGACAGAGGGTGACTTTGCCATGGTGACAGTGGAGCACTGCACGAGTTTAATTGAGGTTTTAATCAGCTGCTGCAGGGCTGCTGCTGCTGGAGGAACCAGCTCTGTGCAGATCCCCCCAGCCTGAGCAGAGGGATGTGTGGGTTAGTGCAGAGCTGAGGGTGACATGCTGCTAGATGGGGCCATAAACACATTTCAAGTGCTTTGCAACTTCACTGTTATGGGCTTTTTTACTCCTTTTTAGAGCTTTACTGCTTTCAGCAGAGTCTGTTCTTGGGCTTGGAGCTGGGGCTGGCTTGGGAAGGATGAGTGTCTGCAGCAGAGCTGTGCCAGGGCTCCACAGCACCAACAGCTGCTCCTTTTTATGGCTTTCAGCAGTGATTTCCTGGCAGGCAGTGAAAGAGTTTTAAACTGCAGCAGGCTCTGGTCCAGAGCTCCAGGAACCAAGGCTGGTGCTGCTGGTGGCTCTTCATGGCAGGGTTTGGCAGGGGATGTGCAACACCTGGGGCTGGGGAGCACCTTGGGTGCCAGCCCTGCTTTGGGTTCTGCTCCTGGACTTGTTCTGTTATTCTGTTCCACAGCCCCATCACACACCAGAGGGCACAGGAAGGGGACTTTCTTTACCACGTTGAACTTTTTATTATAACATGATTCTGTGTTTAATTTAGTTAAGGCAATTTACACTTCAGTTCTTAAGTAACAACGGTAACAACTAAAAAAAAAAAAAGAAAAAAAAAAAAAACAAAACCAAAAAAAACATGACACCAGGGATGAAACTAAAACACAGGACACCCCTTCACAGTGAACTCCTGTAAACCTGCAGGCTCCTACTACTGCTGCCCAAAGATCCTTGGTCCACAGAAGGCAAAAGACTTTTAGTTCCCACTAGGACAAGCTCAGCTCCTCATCTGGAGAGTTAATTAAATTAAATCCACCTCCTTGAGTTCAGCTGCTCTTTACTGCACCACGGGATGGAGAGAATTGTGTAAATGGAGAGGGGTCAGCGTGGAGCAGGCACAGCAGATAACGAGGGCTGCTTGGCAGATGCCCACAGGGACAAGTGGCACTCGGAATAAGTTAAATAATGCGGCCCTACAGCTACTTCCCCCACAGCCAAGGGGCTGGAGCACATGGAGATAAAGATACAACCCTCCACAGTTGCAAAATAAAAGAGTTATTGCAATGAGGAATGAAAGTCCTGCATGGTTTGTCTTCCTACGAGGGTGTTAGTGAAGCACCTGGGCCCAGGTGTGGGGAGGGCTCGGGCCAGTCCCTGCTCCTGGGATTGCTTACAAGCGCTCTAAGGGAGGGGCTGCACATTCCATGTGCTCCATTGTCCCCAGCCAGTGACAATCCGTGCCTGGAGCCCGGGGAGGAGCCTCCTCAGCTGGCACAGGTGCAGTCCCTCGGTGGCTGGAGCTGTGTCTCAGTGGTTCATGGTGTTCTGCACATCCACAAACCCCATCCTCTGCCTGCGCTTCCGCTGCTCCGTCATCTGCAATTCCAACAGGGACACGCTGAGGCAATTCCAGGCCCTCCTGCTCTTGGATGTGCTTCCCAACTGTCTGACTGAGCTGCTTTGAGCCTCTGCCAGCAACCTCTGAGCTGATGAGGCACTACCCAAACCCACGTGTCCCAAGTGTCCCCAATTCCCCCAAAAAAGAGCTGCAGGAGCCTTGTGCTTGCATTGTTGTGTCCTGCCTCCTGCTGCCTGCCCTCAGTGGCTATTTTGGGAAGGACAGAGGGTTCCTGCAGGGGATTTCCCGTTTCCCATACCTGTTCCTTCAGCTCATTCAGCTGGGAGGTGAGGTGGGACACGAGCTTCATGGTGGTGTTGAGTTTGTCCTGCAGATTGCGGATCTCGTTCTGCTCCCCTTCCCCTTCATTGCTGACCAGAGACATGGCTCGCATCCGGGGGAACCAGTCCAGGTTCTTGTTCTGGGAACATGAGAATGGACAAGGGGAGTTGGGGTGAGAGGTCAGAGGGGAGGAGGGAAGAGGGGGTTTAACAGGCAGCCTCCCTGTGCTTAGGGATTAAAAAAATTCTGTTTGCAAAAATCTGCAATTTTTCCATGCGTGGTCCATTTCTAGGTTGGTTCAGGGCTCAGGTGCAGAAGTTTTTTCTTTCCTTGCTTTCCTTTTCCTCCCTTGCCTCAAAACCCCCTTGAAGCCCCACTCCTTGTTTCAACCCTTCAACTCACAGGACAAACCCTCAAACAGACCACGTGGAGAAAACCAGCAAAGGACGAACTCAGGCACTGCACCATTTGGAATATTTTCCAAAAGGACTTCCCAGAGCTGTTTTTCCTTGGCCAGCCCCTTGTTCCTGATCTCCCTGGGGGAGGCAGGTTGGGATGGCCAAGGAGCTGCCCCTGTACCTTGATCATCTGTGCCACGTAGCTCTCGGGGCCGGTGTAGTCAGTCTTGTTCTTCACCCTCACCAGCACGATGAAGTACAGGTAGTTCCACATGTTGTGCTCATATTTGATGTGCTCCTCAAAGGACACAGTCTTGTTGTCAAACTTGTCCCTTTCCAGCCCTGGGAAAGGCAGGGAAGGGTGGAGGAGGACAGGGATGGGGAGGGGAGGAGATAAGTGAGCAGCAAACACGTGGAAGGAAACTCAGTTTTTCAAGCATCCCTTCCCAAAGGTGACATTCCAGTGCTTTTAATAATTACTTGGCATTCAGCACCTAAACATCCAAACGAGGGGGCAACAACCCAGCTGGGGCTTCAGGAGACTTCTGTTTAAAATCACAGAATCAGAGGAGCATGGAATGGGTTGGGTTGGAAGGGACCTTCCACTCCCTGCCATGGGCAGGGACACTTTCCCCTATCCCAGATTGCTCCAAGCCCTGCCCAGCCTGGATCCAGGGATCCAGGGGCAGCCACAGCTGCTCTGGCTTCCCCTCCCTCACAGGGAACAATTTCTTCCAATATCCTGCTGGCTCTGCCTTTGCCCAGGAAAATAAACCCAGAGGATCTTTAAAGGAAAAAAGCAGAGAGAGATTTACTGGGGTTTTCTTTTTTTTTTTTTTTTTTTTTTGTAATGCCTACTGCTGACTGAAAGGATTTCAGAGCATTTTTTCTATTATATTTCTCCAGTGATATGCTGCTTTTTTTCCCCATGAGCCAAGGGAAGGTCTCAGCAGTGAGATGCACAGCGGCAAGAACCCCACAATGTGGTTTTAGTTTAACACCTCATTAGCAGGGTGAGGAACAACACTGAGAATTTCCCTCCAGCTGTGTCCTTGTTTAAACCCCTCCCAGTGCAGTGACCCCTTGCTGAATAGATTCAAGTTTTTCGGTAATAAATAAAAACCAGAATCCAGCTGAAATTCTTTTCCTTCCCCCAAGCTGGGAAGGGAGGAAGAGCTTTGGGGCAGTTCCTGTATTCCCAGTGCTCACCACAAATAAAACAGGTGGTCTTCAGGATCTCTTCCTTCTTCTGTTTCTCGCTCCTCAGATCAGCAAAGGTGTCAATAATGACCCCGAAGATGAGGTTGAGGACGATGATAATGACAATGAAGAAGAAGAGGAGGTCATAGACAACTCGAGCAGGGAACAGGGACTCCTGTAATGGATGAGAGGGAGAATTTGGTGTCTGGCACAGCTCTGCTCCAGCCACCCCAACCCTGTGACACAGCTGAGGCACAGAGGAGGAGCAGAACGTGAGGGATGGAGCTGGACGTGTCACAGCTCCCAGGAAGGGGGGCCAGCAGTGATTGCAGCAGGGTTTAGCAGAAGAAAGAGGTGCCAGGTGCTGTCCCCACTCACATCCTTGGAGGGTTTCCTCAGGATGTCCCCCACGCCGCCGCCGTTGCGCAGGCCATGGTTGAGCACGGTGACAATGCACATGAGCAGCGTGTCACAGGCACGTTCCCACTGCTCTGGGTCAGCTTCTGGGGAGGAGAGCAGAGCAAGGGCTCAGAGCCTGGCAGAGCCTGGCAGTGGGATGGTTCCAGCTGCAGCGACACAGGAGCAGCTGCCTGTTGTGATGTCCCAGCCAGCAACATCCCAGCAGCTCCTCCAGCAGCCAAACGCTGCTCCCACCTCCTTTCTGGTTAAATGAATCCACCCCAACATTTTTTATGCCAGGGTCAGTGCAAAATTCACAGGCCTCTTGCCCAGCAAGTGGATTTAGTTTCTACCTTGGAAAAGCTGGGATTTTCCTCAAATCCACGTTGCCACACAGAGCTGGCATTTCCACGGGGCTCTCTTACCTTCCAAGGCAGTGGGTGCAGCAGAGCAGCTGATTTTGTCACTGCTGCACGACTCCACAAAGGTCTCCACATTCCTTTGCATCCCCAGGGGATCATCTGCAAGGAGGAGAGCCCAGCCCTGTGATGGCAGCACCTCTCCCCAGCAAACCCCTGCCATGGGCTCCCAGGAAGATGCCAACCTTCTTTGGGAAAAACTTGCCTCATATTCTCCTACTTTTTCCAGGCCCTGAAGCTTTTTCTCAGAGTTGAGACCCTGCAGTGCTGACCCTTCACTTGTAGCTCTGTGCCCCCTTCTAACCCCAAACCCTGCAGTGTGCTGTCCTCTCTGTGACCCCAAAACCCAGTGGAAAAACCCACCCTGAGATGTGTGAGGACCCCCCAGTGCCCCAGGACCCCGAGCACTGCCCAACCTTTGGCTTTGCTGTCCGGCAGCCGGTCCACCTCGAGGATGAAGTCATCCTTCAGGAAGAGGAAGCCCACGATGGAGAAGAGGTAGACGAGGATGAGGGCCAGCAGGGCTGTCAGCAGGATGGAGCGCCCGTTGCGCGTCACGCTTTTGATGACATTAAACAAGGTCTCCTCACGGTAGATCAAGTCAAACAGCTGAAAGGATCCAGGAGCAAAGAAATGCTGCAGGGTGCTTCTCTTGATAATGCCTGGCCTATCTATATCTCCTTTTATCCTGAGATCTTGGATCGCTCAGCAGACCTTGACTAACTTTTCTCACAAAGCCTTTAAGTTTCCCAGCTCACTGAAGGGAAGCAGAGAAGAATGGAGTGACTTATGCACAGCAGGAGAGCCAAGAATAGGCCACATGTACCCTGGCTCTGCCCTCACCAGCTCACGTTGCCTCCCTGCTGACCCAGATAAAGCACACATAAAGCAGATTAGAAGGAGAGATACAGCCCAGGACCAGCAGAGACAGCGATAGATACTGTCAGGAGGCAGAAAGCTGAGCCCATGCAAAGATTAGAGCACAGGGAATTGTTCTCTCTGCTATCAATCAGCCCCTGGAAGGTGTCACAGGAACCTTCCAGCTCCTAAAGCAGCAGCCAGGCTGCCTGTGCCCCCAACCAGCTGAATTCCTCCTACCAGGATGCTGTAGAAGAGCTCGTGCACGAAGAGCCCCAGGACGCTGGTCACGATGTAGCCGACGTGGTACAGGAACTCCACATCCATGATCATGGCCTTGTAGCCACGGATGAAGGTGCCCCGGTTGCCCACGAAGCTCACCACGAACACGATCTTGTTGGTCAGCTGGGGACGGCCAGAAACGGGAGGGAGTGGGGTTTGCATCACTCTGGGAACGAGGGGCATCCTCCTGCTCCCCCAGCAGGTGGAAAACTCACATTGAGAGCTCCCAGGATGTTGAGGGTGAGCCCGATGCCCAGGTAGTAGATGGAGCGCAGGATCAGGGCCACCAGCAGCGGCCTCACCCCGTAGCGCTTGGTGAACAGGGCCATGATGGAGAAGCAGATCAGGATCCAGAAGAGCAGGGAGATCAGTGGGGAATCCAGCACTCCTGGGAAGGGGGAACACAATGGTGCTAAATGCAGGGCACTGCTGCTGCCAGGCTGTCCACGCTAATGAGCTCTTTATCAGAAATGGTGCTGCTGCACTGTGAATATTTGGGTTTTTCACTGACACATTTTCTAACATCTTTTATCCGAGAGCTCAGAATCACTGGAGGTGATGGAGGCTTTGCCTGACAACAGGAATGTATCCATCCCATCACTGCCTCCCACATTGTACAAACAGGAGAAGAGCAGCCCAGGAGAAGAGAGGCTTTTCCAGGGAAGGAAGGGGTGGCAGAGCTGGAAACTGAAATCCTGATTAATTCTTTATCCAGCAGAAAGGGTTGTAGGAGCCCAAAGGAGCCCAAGGATGAGGGCAGTGCCAGTTTTCCTGCATGTGAAGATTCTTTTCCCTTCCACCCCAAGGAGCAGCAGGTGCTAGGGCACTTACCCATGGAAGTGGCTTCCACATAGGGGTAGAAGAAAGCAATGATGATGTTGATGAAGACTGCCAGGTTGAAGGAAATGCTTCCCCAGAGCGTCATTCTGCGGGAGAACCAGTACATCAGCGGCATGCCTGGGGGGAGAGGAGGCAACACACAAACCTCAGCCAGCCTCGTGCCAACCGGGTCCTCCTGGAGCCCCTGTGCCCTTCTGGAGACCCTGTGCCATCCCAGACCCTCTGTGTCATCCCTGTGTCCTTCCTGAACCCCCTGTGCCATCCCAGACCCTCTGTGTCCTCCTGGAGCTCCTGTATCATCCCAAACCCTCTGTGTCATCCCTGTGTCCTTCCTGACCCCCTGTGTCATCCCAGACCCTCTGTGTCCTCCTGGAGCTCCTCTGTTATCCCAGACCCCCTGTGATCTCCTGAAACTCCTGCGTCATCCCAGACCCCGTGTCTCCTGGAGTTCCTGTATCATCCCAGACCCCCTGTGCCCTCCTGGAACTCCTCTGTTATCCCAGACCTTCTGTGTCATCCCTGTGTCCTTCCTGAACCCCTGTGTCATCCCTGTGTCCTTCCTGAACCCCTGTGTCATCCCTGTGTCCTCTGTGTCCTCCTGGAGCTCCTGTGTCATTCCAGACCCTCTGTGTCCTCCTGGAACCCCTGTGCCTTCCAGAGCTCCTGTGTGATCCCAGACCCCCTGTGTCATCCCTGTGTCCTCCCTGACCCCCTATGTCAGCCCAGACCCTCTGTGATCTCCTGAATCCTCTGTGTCACCCCTGTGTCCCCCTGGACCCCTGTGTAACCTCCCAGACCCCTGTGGGCTCTGCAGCTGCTGGCCCCAGACTGACCCAGCCTCCCAGCTCCTTCAAACCCTTCAGGAAGTGTTTTGAAAACATTCCTGCTCATCTGCACTTTCTAAGTGGCTCTGCTCACATTCCTTGGTTCCCCAGCTCTCTGGAAACCTGCTCTGACACCCTGGAATGGTTGGCTCTGTCCTCCCTCACAGCTCATCAGCTGCATCCCAGTGTCCCCAGTGTGACCAGAGAGTAAATCCTGTCAGTTCCTGGGATTTACAGCCAGGATTTCCACCCTGGAAACCCCTGAGCAAATCTGCAGGGGGCAGAGAAACAGGATTTATTTCCCATGTGCAGCTACAAGACCCTGCCTTAGTGAAAGGGCTTTCCAGGGAAAACACCTCATCTGGAATCCCAGGGAATGTGAGCAAGGTGCACCTCACTGCAGAGAAACTGCCCTGACAGCACAGAGGAGTTCCATGGCTGGGATTTCAACCTGCACTCCCTGCACTCTGCCAGGTGTGTGCAGAGCAGGGGCAGCTCAGCCACGCCATTCCCAGCTGTGCAGCCCTTTCCCAGCAGGAACATCCCCCAGCTTGGCCCAGCCGGGCTCTGCCTTGCTCTTACTGCGCAGCTTCTTCTGCCACTCCATCTCGTTGTGCAGGAAGGAGGACTGGTCGAAGAAGTCGCTGACTTTGCTGCCCTGCTCGTCCTGCTCCGTGGTGGTGAAGAGGCGGTACTTGGTCTCCTTGGTGAGGAACTCGCAGATGCCAGGCACGGGGAAGATGATCTGCTCCATGCTCCGGTCCAGCCGCACGATCTGGGCAAGCACAGCCCTCAGATCCTGCCCTGCTGCCGTTTGTTCCTCCTTCCCCTCCTCCCTCCCATTCCACAGCATCCAAAAAAAAGCTTCCAAACTGCCCTAAGCAGAGGCAGCCCAGGGTGGGGTAAGTGGGAATGGGGGATCCATGCCAAGGACGAGCTGCTGGATCAGCTGCATCCCACTGCTGCTGGGAGAGAAGGGAATGGTCCAGGGGCTGCTCATCCCTCAGTTGCTGGAGCTAATGCTGCTGCCAGCATGGGGATGGGAAGGGGGGACAAAATAATCAGACATGAGGCATCTGGAGCCAGGTGGGATTCATGAGCCATGGGCTGTTGGAAAGCCAAGGGGTCTTGCCTCGATTTGGGACGTGTGTTTCTCATAATAAGCCAGCGGATCCTCCTCTTCCTCCTGCACTGGCGCCGTGGATTTCAGCATCTGCGACAGCTGCTTGTTGTTGAGGCTGAGCTGGATGGGGAGAGAGAAAGGGAGAGGATGAGGATCTGACTGCTCCCACAACGTGCCTCAACATCTCCCACAGCTGATGAGGTTTTCAGGGAAGAGCAAATGAATTAAAGCTTCCATAAGGGGTGCGAGTGCTCCCCGCAGTGACAGACAATCGATTCCCTGCAATAATTACATCCAAGTGCTGCTAATCCACAAATTACAAACCAGTGCTCACAAAACCCCAGGGGAAATCACATTCCTGCTGAATCTTGTCGGGATCTGAGGTACCCAGGAAAGGAACAGCAGCAAAGGACTTGGCCCTTCCTTTCTGAAGGGAAGGGGGAATGTGGGCGAGGGCAGGACCCCCCAAGGCCACCAGCCTGTGTCACCCCACAATGGGGCTGGCACACACACCTTTGGGCTCCTACCTCTGGCTAGAAGGGCATTTAGGTGTCTCTCCCTCTTTAATCCCCTGGGGAACACCAAAATCCATCAAATCCTGACCAGCAAATTCCAGGAGGGTTCTGCAAGGGCTCTTTGCAGCCTCGGATCAGGGCAGTTTGTGGGGGCTGTGCCCCCATCCCCAAGGCCTCTCCATACCATGGATGAGATTCCCTCCTCCTCCTCCTCCTGGATTCTCTTCACCGGCTTCAGGAGCTGCTGCAGGGACTTGTTGTGTCGGGAGAGCTGGCAGGGGGACAGGGATGGTGACAGTGAGCACAGAGAGCCACCAACAGACCCAGGAGGGGACAGGGGACACGGGGTGTAGGATGGCCAGCGAGCCATGGCTGCTCCCCACAGCCAAAGGCACATTTGGCTCCCCAGGGAGGCCGATCTGGCTGGAGGAAATGGGCATAAATAAGGAGAAAAAAGCACAATGTGTGAGCACAGCCTGGCAGGATGCTCTCACAGCTCCATACCTGCAGTGCCAGGATGTAAATGTTGTGTCCCACTTCCCGGGGGGAAACCTCGGCGTTCTCACACTCCTCCTCCTGCAGATAGGCTTTCTTTATCACATCCACCTGCAAGGCAGCACAGGGCACTGAGCTGATTCCTCCTCCAGCCAGGATGATGTTATAAGTACATATTATCTTATTAGCGTCTCAAAAATATTAAAATGAATGCTATATGTATAATGTGGAAACTGTGCTGAATAAATATAGTTTCTCTTAGTTCTGCCATTAACAAAACTTAGAAATTGTAGTGTAATAATTATATATTTTTTTTCTTGGAGTATAACATGATGATGTAAAAAGCTTTTGTTCGTGTAACTAACTCAGAGAATGGTAAAAAGATAATCAGAAAATGTTTCACATTCTTGGATTATCCTGTCTGGATGAGGTCAGGGGTAACAATCATCAGAACTCTAAAGAAGGAATTTATTCATCTCTGTTGTGAGGGAGTGGACCAACAAGAGGGAGCCACAAGGAAAAAAAAAAGTTGATTTACAGGTTGGGGGGCTGATTTTGAATAATGCATAACAGTCTACAAATATACAACAAGTTGATGCATTTAACAAAGAGTTTTCTCAGTTAAGGTGTGCTCTTAGCAGAATGCCAAGCACGCAGCCGTTATAACCTTTTGCTTTATTGTCTCTTACTGCCTTTTATTAAACTTTGTAAAATCTACCAAGGAAGTGAACCTTGTTTTTCACAAGGAGCAACAGTGGGGCAAGGGAGGCGGTTCTTGGGTGCAAAGCAGAAACTGCAGCAGAGTGTCCTAGGTTACAGTGTAAAGATGTGCCCAAAAGTATGAATTCTGTCAACATCTGCTGAAACCAGCTGGGGCAGTGCCCCTGATCTCCTGGCACACATTATCTGCTCATGGGCCAGCTTTAAA
>JAOTIY010000885.1:2845383-2857812 GCA_027123655.1 Muscicapa comitata | reverse complement strand
AAAGGGTTGGCAGGGGCTGCCCAGGGGGGTTTGGAGTGCCCAGCCCTGGGGGTGGCACTGAGTGCTCAGGGTGGGGAATCAGACCCAGTTTGAACTCGATGATCCCAGAGGGATTTTCCAATCTTAGTGATCCTGGGATTTTATGAACAAATTCAGAGCTAACTGGATAAAACAGGAAATCAGTGGGGACAGGGACAGGTGGAGGGGGACCTCAATACAAACTGATGCACAATTTGGGGTCCCCTGAGTGCTGCTGGGAACCCCCTGGGGACAGATTTGGGGTCACCAACAAGCACCAGAGCCCTCACCCACCCCCAGCTCCAACAGAGCAGCTCCGTGGTGCCCTTTTATATTTTTGGCTGCAGTGGGGGAGGATCATGGCTGTTCCAAGCACTGCCCTAGAAGGAGCTGGGGAGCAGCTGGGAAAGGCTGGAGAGAGGGGGAGCCTCGGGGCCACATTCCCCAGATTAGATTAGAGCTCAGCCCTCGGAGGGGCCAGGCTAAAGCTGCAGCAAAACTGGGACCCCAGCCATGAAGAGCTTCCAAAAATAAAGCAGAGTGGGTCAGAGGGACTGGAGAGGGGCTGAGATGCTGCTTGAAAATATCAGGATTAGGAGGAAATGAGCTGTCAGTCACTGGAAGAGGATTCCCACCCCAAAAACAGCCCCTGAAATGTCAGAGGTGAGAGCAATTGGACAGGGGAGGTGGAATTTGAGTGTTGTCACCACACAGGAGGCAAAACAGCACCCCTGCCCTGCAGGAAAGTATTTTAGGCTTAGAAATAAATGATCCTGCACCATGGAAGATATATGTTCCATGGATAGGATG
The DNA here is from genome assembly GCA_027123655.1 of Muscicapa comitata. Lineage (NCBI taxonomy): Eukaryota > Metazoa > Chordata > Aves > Passeriformes > Muscicapidae > Muscicapa > Muscicapa comitata. The sequence continues at coordinate 2,856,984 of JAOTIY010000885.1, read as the reverse complement.
TCTTGGAATTTGTCAAATCCTTGGTTGGGCTGTCACCACCACCAGCTTTGTCACCTAAACAACATCACCTAAACAACAGGGCTGCTCTGTCCCCAAAACTGCATCCCTGGGGGAAAGCTCCAAAGGCACCCAGCACAGCAAGGCAGGGGGATGGCAAGGGGAAGAGCAGCCAGAATGAATTATCTGTGATAATTTGTTATTAATTTTCTCTGATGATAAATGACCTGCCTAATGGTGTGGATTTATTTTGCTTTGTGATGGTGCAGCCTCATCCCACAGCTCTAAAGAGCTGGATTTAACAGAGGCACAAAGGCTGTTGGCTCCAAAGCTGAAATTCTCACTGATTTGATTTTTATGGAATACTTCTTCTCCTTCTCAAACTAAGAGCAGGTTTTTCCACTAATACTGACTGCATACTCCATCAAATACAGCTGAATATTCCATATTTACTCAAAGTTTGCTGCTGGTGGGCTCTGAAGGAAGTGCAGAGCCCACAGTACTGGAGGTTTGATTTCCAGTGTGCTTTGATCCCAAAATCCTGCACAGCCACACTTTTCCCACCTCCTTTGCCCCATGGCATGGCCAGGATTGGTCCCTGGGAAAACCTCACCCAGGATTTTATTAAACTCAGCTCAGGCAGGATTGATACAAACTGTAAATGATTGAAATTGAGAGTGAGACACTGGGGTAGTTTCATTTAATCCTGAAGGGGACCAAAAAGAGGGGGAAAAACCCTTTCAACCCTGATACATCCCAGTGCACTGGGAATTTATGGAACACTCAGGCAATGGGGATGAAAATGCAGAACAGTGGGAGAAGCAGCACTGGGAATTCCAGCTGGACTTTCAAATATTTGGGAGAAGGTTCTGGCTTGGATTTAGGGCTCCAAGGAGGAGTCCTGCATGAGCAGGGTGGGAGGAACCACAGGTCTCCTGCTGGGATGCTCCAGGAAGCCAAATTCACCAAACCCAAGGATTTTCCAGCAAAACAGCCACGACCCATTCCCCTCCTGCCTGGGGCAGGCCAGGCTGAGCTGGTCCTTCAAGGTCAGCCATGGAATGCCCTGGCAGAGGAGGGAGAGGCTGTGGGAGCAGGGGGAGCCCCGTGCCAGCCGTCACCCAGGGGATAAATACACGCTGGAGCTTCCAGGATTTTCCATCAAGGAAAATTATGGGCTCATCCCACCCACTGAGAAGTTGTCACTTGGTTTCAAGTTGTCACTTGGTTTGAAATTAAAAGAGGAGCAAGAGGGATTGAAGGAGGTGACACCTGAGAGCCTTGGGTCACCCAACCCCATCCAGCCCCTGCTGCCGCTGCTTTGTTCCATATTTAGTTCCTGACAACTGTGCCTGGGGCAGGGACTCCCAGCTCTGTTTTCCCTCCTCCCTCAGCTCCCAGAGCTCTCAGAAATTTTTCTTTCTCTCTCCCAGTGGCCACAGCTCGGTGCCAGTGTCCTGGGGAAGATGGCAGAGAAGCAGGAGGAGCCCAGCAATGCCCAGAACGGGGAACCCGACAACGCCGAGGAGGGCGAGGGGAAGAAGAAGAAGGTGAAGAGGGAGGACCTGCCACCCTTTGAGATTGTGACAGGGTAAGAGATTGGGATTGAGATATGGAGTTGGGGGAGTTCAGAGAGCTCTGTCTCAGCTTGTAGGTCAGGCAACACAAGCAGCATCTTGTGCCGGTGCGTTTCTGAAGAGTCTGAAATGGTTTGGATTTATTGTGGGATTTTGCTCCAAGTTTTTCTGACTTTTAGAGGATGGACTCGCAGCAGGCAGGCACAGAAGTGCACTTGTTTTATAGGAACAGCTCTGTTCCTGCAGTGCTGGTTCCCTCCCAGCCCTGCTGATGGGATGGGGATGGAGGGCTGGCTTTGATGAGAGCTCGGTATTGATTTCGTGCTGTGATCAATGGCTCTTGTCTGAGAGTTTCTCCACCTGTGGATCAGGAAAAACACCCCTGCTATGGCTGATTGGCTTGATGGGCCTGAGGGACAGATTTTTCAAGAGACCTAAAGGTTCACATTTTCAGGAGCTCCACAGCCACAGCTGGAACCTGACTTTCATAAAGAAACCAAAAAGCCCAACTTGCAGAAAGGCTCCAAAACAAGAGGCAGTTTTGAAGGCAGCAGGGCAGCAGGGAGCCTGGCCTTTGGAAAAGTGGGATATCACAGGGATCTGGGTGAAGCTGAACTCAGCCAGAATTGACAGCTGCAAGTAGGAAAAGCCCTCAGTGCCTGCTCCCTGTAGGAGCAGCAGGATGAGTCCTTCTCCCCTCACATTTCCCTTATCAGTCACCAAAGGAATGTCCCAGCAAAAAAACCAAACCCAGGATTTCTTCCAGCTACTTAAAAGTAAAAATCAGGCCTCCAAAATATCCCCTGGAATCCTGTGCTATGGGCTCTGCAGGTGAAATTTTGCTGCTTGTCCAGATCAGGATGTGTGAGGCAGGACAGCATCTGGTCACAAAATTTGGTTCCCTTCCTGCCAGGGGAGGAAAAATCTCCATTCTCTTCTCAAAATGTGATTGCTGTGAAAAAAATATCCATTTTTGGGTGGTCTCTGTCACATATAATCATAGAAATAAATGATTGGCAGTGGCTTTTAAGGAAAGAACATCCCTCTGCTCGGGATGGAGCTCAGGCACCAAAATTTGTGGATATAAACCACTGGGCCAAGTTCTGAACACTTAAGATGTCCTAAAATGAATTTTGGTGAGGAAATTGGGAATTCCAGCCTTGGAGCCTGGTGAGACAAATGCTGAGGGACTGGGCAGGATGTCCAAACTTCCCTGCTAAGCACAAAGGCCTGAGCTAACCATGGCTGAAAAACTTCCTTGGCACCATCCTGCAATTAAATCCTTTATTGGAATGCCACGGGTGTGCCAGGATTTGCCAGGATTTTCCACCCTGCAAAGGGGAGAGTGAGGAAGCAAAGCAGAAATCCTAAAGGACCCCCAAAGAGGTTCAGAAACCTCAGGGATTTTTTATTTTCATTTTAAGGAGGACACCAGGAGATCAGGCCAGGCCTTGCCCTGGGATCACCGCGTGGGTTTTCCCAATGAAATTGGGAAATTACAAATTCCCAGCCAATCAAGGCAGTTATGGGAGCAATGAGGAAACACAACTGCAGCCAGGCAAGAAGCACTTAAACCCAATTATGTTGCATTTCAGCTTTAGCCCTTGGATTAGGGGCATCTCAGCACTCCCAGCCAAGTTCTCACTCTGCTGCTTACAGCTCCAGGAGGAGTCTGGCTTCCAGGAATCACTGGGAAGCCAATTACTCTCTTTAAGAATATTATCCTTTTTTTTTTTTTGGCTGAACACAGCCTGTAATCCCAATCTGGGAGCATTTCCTGCCACATTCATTTCCACTTTCCCCAGGCATAAATGAGGCTGCTTGTAGGAATAATTCCTTGTTACTCTTTTAGGTAATCCACATTTTTATTCCTTCATTAGATGTTTTCTTTCTCTCCTGTGTGGCAGTGCCAGGGTCACAGTGGGTAACTGCTCTTTCCTCCAGCCCACCTGATTTCAGCAACTTCAATCCCAGACTGAAGATTCTGCCTCAAATTTTCAATTTTTTTTTTGGTCTCAATACGATCTATCACTTTGGTATCCAGGGGAAATTGATAAATTAGGTTGGAGCATTTAGAAATAAAATTTTAAAAAATCATTTAATGATGCTTTTCAAGGGAAGGTTTTAATTTGGAGCTTTCCTATCCTCAGGTGAGCTGTGCCACCCCAGCCTGGTGCCAGAGCAGGGGGTTATATTGGGAATATTGGGGAATTCAGTGCCTGTGAACAGTTTTTCCATGTTTTCAATAAACATTTTCACTCTCCACACCCCCCTGACAGGAGGCTGGAGCCTCTTCTCCCAGACAACAGGACGATGGGAAATTGTGCCAGGGGAGGACATCAGGGGGAATTTCTTTACAGAAAGCATTGCCAGGCATTGGAATGGGCTCTGAGTGCTGTTTCTATTCCTTATTGGAACATGATTAATTGAATTAATGCAGATTCCAAATTGCTGGGAGCAGAAGTGAGGTGAACATCCCAGCTAAGCTCAGGCCCACGTGCAGATAAGCAATAAAATCCATCTGGAAGGGCTGGCTAAATGCAGCTCCCAGTCAATCCAGCCTGAGTCAATCCATCCTGGAGCAGGCTGCTGCTGCTTCAGCTGTTCCATGAAAAGCCAGAGCCAACCTCGTCACTGCTGTGACCCCTTTGCTGTCAGAGTTAAATCAGGGATGAAATTCCCTGTGCCTCTGATGTATTTAAAAAGCTGATGTTATTGTGAAACCACTCATCACTCTGGAATGGGTGTCTCATGTCGGCCCTTCAAAAAATCATTAATTAAAGAATCCTTAGCCAAAGCAGCACTGATTAGCCAGGATGCCAAGCAGGAAAAGTGCTATTCTTGGAAGCATGTGCATTTTTTCCCACTCTTCTCCATCTCCAGAGCCATCCCATGAGATGTTGCATCACAAGGTGATCTTTGAGTCACAGAAGGGAAGATGTGGACAATAATTTAAAAGAGTAGGTGAAGTTTATCAGTAGAGACTCCAGCAGGAAATCCACATTTTCACAGCAAAGTCAGATTTGATCCTAGATATTTTATAACCTAAACCTCAGAACATAGAGAAATGCAGGGCAAGGCAGTGATTTGGGCATGGTCCCACACAGGGCTGAGCCAAGAGTGTGCCCCTTCCTGTTGGATCCCAGAAACCTGGGAGTTTTGAACTTTCTGACCCTCTGGAGAATACTGCTTTTGACTTGAGGCCTTGGAGAAGGCTTCCAAATTTGAGTGACGAAGTTAAAATCATGAGTGTGTAGTGAAACAGAGGTGTGTGCTTTCACATGGTGAAGGGTTTTAAATTTGAGGATTTTATAGTATATAGAACATACAGTATATATACATATATTGGTATATAGTATATAGGATATATAGTATATAGGTATATATAGGTAAAGAGTTTAAAATTTGAGGTTTTTATAGTATACAGGTATATAGGATATATACTATATATATAGGTATATATATAGGTATATAGTATATAGACAATACATAGTATATATAGGATTTATAGTATATATATGTATATATAGGTGTATGTATAGTATATATATATAGTATATATATACACTATGTATACTAGTGTGTATATATATACACACTATATATTATATAGTATACTATATATACTATATATAGTACATACACTATGTATAGTATATATAGTATGAATAGTATATATAGGATATATAGGATTTATAGTATACGTAGTATATATAGTATAAATAGTATAAATAGTATAAATGGTATATATAGGATTTATAGTATATATAGTATATGTAGTATATATATATAAATAGTATAAATAGTATAAATAGGATTTATAGTATATATAGTATATAGGAGCACAGAAATGCAGGGCAATGCAGTGATTTGTGCATGGTCCCACACAGGGCTGAGCCAAAAGTGTGCCCCGTCCCCAAATCTCCCTCTGAGCCTCCTCTCTGCTCTGTGCTCCCAGGGAACGCCTCCCAGCCATCTTCTTCAAATTCCAGTTCAGGAACGTGGAGTACAGCTCAGGCAGGAACAAAACCTTCCTGTGCTACGTGGTGGAGACGCAGGGCAAGGAGGCGGCCACAACCCGGGGCTACCTGGAGGACGAGCACGCTGCTGCCCACGCTGAGATGGCGTTTTTCAACACCATCCTGCCCAGCTGCCAGCAGGGTGCCCGCCACGATGTCACCTGGTACGTGTCCTCCAGCCCCTGCGTCACCTGCGCCCAGAGGATCTGCGAGGCCCTGCGCAAGAACAAGGGGCTGCGCCTCACCATCATGGTGGGCAGGCTCTTCATGTGGGAGGAACCCGAGATGCAGGCGGCCCTCAGGAGCATGAAGGAGGCCGGCTGCAAGCTGAGGATTATGAAGCCTTCAGACTTTGAGTATGTCTGGAAGAACTTTGTGGAGCAGGAGGAAGGGGAGGAGGCCAAGTCCTTCGTGCCCTGGGAGGATATTCAGGAGAATTTCCAGTACTATGAAGAGAAGCTGGCTGAGATCTTGCACTGAGCTCAGGTGAGTCACTCATTAACTCTCTTTAATTTGGGCTCATTTCTCTTACTGTCAATTTGCCTTACTGAATACAGAGGCAGTAGCTTTCCCCTTCCAGGGCCTCCCCTCACAGCACATTCCCAAGGGATTTAGTGCTTTTCTGTCTTCTCCTCCAAGAAGAAAGAATAAAAAGGTTCCAGGGCCACCAGAGCACCTCCCTGCTCCCCACAGGGATGATGCTCAGGAAAACAGGGAGAGGAATGGAGACTGGAGGGGATTTTACTCACACCCCACAGTCTAACCCCAAAAAACACCATTAAAGAAATCCCTGGTTGTTGCAGAATTCCCTTTTCTATGGGTTACTGAAGAGTCACCTCTGAGTCTCTAGGATGTCTCTGTTTCCCTCCCCAGGATCAGAAAGGATCCATGAAGAGATGTGACAGACCTGGACACCTGGGACAGTCCTGCTTCCCCAAGCTTTGATTCCAGCAGGATGGAGAACCAACCTGTGGGAGACAAGGCCCTGTGGGACTCCAAACACACACACACATAACACAGACCTCTGGTGTTTGGGATTTTTTGGGTGTTTTTTGTTCCTCCCCCTCCCTGCCCCAATCAAACCCATGCTGTGGTGAAAGGGATGGCAGTGATCCACAGGCAGGCTGTGGGATCACATTCTGGGAATGTTTCATGGGAAGAGATCTTAGAACAAAGCTGCTGGTTTAATAAATGCTTTAGAAAGGGCAAAAGAAAGGGATTTAAGGTGAAAAAGAAGTTTTCTCCCTCTGCTCTCCTCAATAGTCAGAGCTGTGATTTAATTCAGGCCCAACAGCTCTTGTTCAAATCATGATGGAGCCCAAGAACTTGATATCAAACGATGATGTTTGGGACATAAACCTGGGAAAAGCAAAGTGAAATAAAATGGGAAGCCACTGCAAAAGCCAAAGCACTGTTTATTCCTTCTTCTCTACTTGCAAGAAGTCCTGAATTGAACCTGACAAGTCTGAGTTCAAGGACTTGTCAAGTCCCAGGACAGCCACACAGGGAATATTTTGTAGCTGGGAAGGGAGAACTAAATGCCAAAAAAAATTGCAGAGTACACATGAGTGTTGGAGAGCAGGATCATTTTCCATGTAAAACAAAACTCATGGGGATGCCATGAGTAAGGAACCAGAACAAAAACCCAATAACAGGAAGGACCAAATCCTTGAACAGCCTCAGTGCCTGCTCTGGATCAGCTCATTGCTCCAAATTCCTCTTTGTCCAAAGTTGTTTCTTCCAGTTACAGCAATTCCCCACCAAACAGGTTTACAAAATATGGACAAGGAATAGGCAGAGTAAGGATAGGGAGATCTTAAAGACAAACAGGATTTGCAGCAGCAAAAAGCCCCACTGAGTAACCCAGTCCCTTCCCAAGGAAATCCCATCAGGAACCCTGCCATGCTACAAAATTCCCAACTCTCACGTCCCGTTTTTATATTTCTTCAACACACCTGGCACTTTTCTGGGCATTCAGAATGAGAGAAGTCCAAAAGGTTTGTTATTGTGGGAGGGTGGGAAACCAAACATGAAGGAAATGTTTGTGGCAGTTCCTCAGGTCTGGAACAAACTCTTCCAAATCACTTTTCCGTGGATCTCAGGAACCAGGGGTGGTGCTAATTTGCTTTTGTTTTGGGTGACAAACACCAACCTTTGTGTAACTCCTGGACTACAAATGCACCAAACAAAGAAATGTGAAAATCCCACCTTAAACTCCGTCCTGTGAGTTTTAAGAGCTCATCAGCCTGTTTGGATCCTCACCAAACCAAGCTCTGCAGACTATAAATTATAGAGCTGCTGTATAAAACACACCCACCAGGTGTATTCCCTCCAGCATTCCCTGCAATCCCAGCTTGTCCCCAGAACAGCCACAGCTACCAATCCAACAGCAGGGCACTGTTTATTTAAACATCACAGCATGATCCTGAGTGAGCACGATCTCAACAAAGCCCATTTGTGGCCGGAAGGGAGAAATGAAACAGCTCCACAGGTGAGAGCAGGTGAGTGACCCGAGTGCCAGGCAGGACACGGCAAAGGGAACAAAGCAGAGGTGCCAGCGCTGCCTGGGGCAGCTCCTCAGCACCAACCCCAGCAGAAACCCGAGGCCCCGCGAGGCAGCGGCTCCGTGTGGAGCCCCAGTGACACCTGGTGGCTGCAGGCACACACTGGGAGCTCCCCGACGCCTCGCACAGCGCCGCTGCCTCCTGCTCATTAACAGCCCCAAATGAGCTTCTCTGCAGCTTGCTGCTGCTGGAAGCCCCTGTCACTGTCACACAAGTGACACCCGAATGCAGAACGTGCTCCCTCCTTATCAGTTCCCAGGTTCTGCTCCCAAAACTGGGGGAAATGGGGATCTTTGTTCTGCTCACAGGCTGTAAACTGTGATCTTGATGTCAGTGTTCTCAAACACTTCCTCAAGGATGGCTGACACCTTTTCCCACTGCAGGCCGTCGAGCCCACATCCAATCCTGGAAGACAAAGCACCAAAAGAGCTGATGGGGCATTGTGCTGTGCCCAACCAGCCCTGGGAGCAGCTGCACTTTGAGGTGGCCCTGCCTCAGCTCCCCATAAACCCACAGAACACAGGGAGAACAAGGAAACAACTCAAATGTGCTTTGCTACCATTGAAATGCACAGGGAAATGCAAACTAGACTTGCCCAATTGAACAGGGGAGTTGGATGGAGGTGGATGCTTGAATTGTAGAAACGAAACACCCCAGCAATGGCACTCCAGCTCCTGAGCCCCTCACCTGGGCATGGAGATGTCAGTGACTCCATTGTTCAGGCAGTGAGCTTTCATGGCTTCCAAACTCTTCTGCATGCTCTCATACGTGGGCTTGTGAGAAACCTTCTGCTTTGTAATCTACAGAAAAATAGAAAAGCTCAGCAGTGCCTTAGGCATGACCTCTGCAAACTTCTGTCTGTTATAAATGCTGCTGCAAAACACACATTCCACGATATCCCAAAACTCCATGCCCAAACCTGCCCCTGTGGAAAAACCTGAGCAAAGAACTAACATTTCACAGTTTAAAACACTAATTTAGCAGCCAATTCTGTCTGTGTAAAGGTGAAATGCAGATACATAGAACAGCTTGGCTGCTCCTCACCAGCAATGTCTGAGGACACATCTCTTATTGTGAGGAACATTCCAGAAACTCCCTTCCAGTGCCCAAAGGCAGCCAACAAGACAATGATTATTTACAAGGGTCTGGAGTGACAGGACAACAGGAATGGCTTCACATTGCCAGAGGGCAGGCTTAGATGGTTTATTGGGAAGGAACTGTGAGGGTGGTGAAGCCCTGGCACAGGCTGCCCAGTGCAGTTGTGGCTGGCTCATCCCTGAAGTGTCCAAGGCCTGGCTGGATGGGGCTTGGAGCACCCTGGGATAGGGGAAGGTGTCCCTGCTCAGGATGAGCTTTAAGGCTCCTTCCCACCCAAACCATTCTGTGATTCCCTGATTCCATTAACATGACCAAAACCCCCACAGCTATCAATGCCTGATGTGTGACACATTTTAGCTGCAGGGAGGTGCCCCAGTGCCACCCCAGACCTTACCAGATAATAAATGTACCGCTCGTCCCTCTGCAGAACTGCCACCTCCCCTGTCTTCTTCTCTGCAGCACAAAAACCAAGGTGTTCTTAAAACAGCCACACTCCATAACCCAAGCAGCTCCAACACCCTCCCTGCTGGAAATCAGGAGCTCCTTCAGACACCACTCACTTTGATCCAGGAGCTCCTGGACGCCTCCAAACTTCTTCTTGAAGAGCACAGCAATGCCGGCGCCCATGCGGCAATCCTCGCTGATGCAGTGAGCCAGGGCATCCGTGCTGGGGCACGAGAACAGGTCCCCCTTCACACACCTGATCTGCACAGCAGGGGCAACAAAACCTCCTCAGACAGCACTCAGGGCTCTGCTGACCAGGGACTGGGCAGCAATAGCAGCAGGGGTTGAGTTTGCTGTGCAGGGTGCAAGTGTTTGAGCTGGCACGGGCTAGAAACCCAAGGGAGGGAATTACAAACCCCACCTGTGGAATTACAAACCCCAAAGGCAGAATTACAAACCGAATTCAATAGCACTACAACCCAAACTCACAGAATGACAAACCCAATATAGAGAATTACAAAGCCACTACAGAAAATTGCAAACCCACTACAGAGAATTACACATCCCATAGACAGAATTACAAACCCACTATACCTTCTCAACAAGATCACTTATGAGCATCACGTGCCAGCTCAGCAGGTAATCTTACAAAATCAAAGCTTAAAAGGGTAATTATGTGACAGGGAACACAGCTGGATTAGTGAAACCCCTCCAGCAGCACCAGTCTGGAGGTGCTCAGCAAGCAGGTGAGCTCTGTGCTGCTGCACAGCATCTGCCCCACTGATATTACACACAAAAAGCACACAGAATTCAGCACTGGCAGCCACTTTGCTCCCAAAAGCTGCAGGATGCAGCCAGTGCCGTGCTGTCAGGGCTGTAACGAGGGGAAGGCCTCTTTGCACAGACAATAATATCCCATGTAACCCATTTCCTACGCACTCTCTCCTCCTGATCCTTGGAGAAGTGGGTGGCCATGGTAACGTGGGGTATGGAGAAGGCTCCTGCGGCTGGAAAGATGAGAGAAAAACAATTATTAGGAACCTCAAGCTAGGCAGTAAGAGTGTGTTAGAGGGGGCGAAGGTAAGTCTAATTGATCTGTGACAGCGGGACAACCATGACACCCCTAAAGATGCCAGTGGCCCTGACCCTGTCCCACTGCGCCTACAGTTCTGGCCCGGGAGGAGGCCCCAGCCCTGGGTCACCGCACAGTGAGCACCCTCAGGCTGCCGCCCTCCTCCTCATCACCATTATCACCCTCCTCCTCCTCCCCCTCCCCCTCCCACCCCTCAGGGCCGCTCGGCCGCCGCACCCGCGGGGCGCACAGCGATCAAGCGGGCCGGGCCCACGGCCTGCGCCACGCCGAGCCTGCCCAGCAACGCCCACATCGCTCCGGCCGAGCCGCAAGGGCGGCCCCGCCTCACGGCCACACGGTACCGCCTCAGCCGGCACGGCAGCGGCTCCGCCTCAGGGGCGCCCTGGCGGTACCGCCTCAGCCTCACCGGCCCCGCCTCGCGGCGAAATGGCGGATCCGCCTCCCGGGAACTTGGCGGGGCGTCCTCAGCCAGCACGGCGGTATCGCCCCACACAACGTGGAGGTACGGCCGCACACAAAACGGCGGTATCGCCTCACATAACGTAGAGATATGGCCCCACACAACATGGCGGTATGGCCGCACACAACATGGCGGCCAAGCCCCACACGACATGGCGGCCGCATCGCTCCGCGCGCGCGGGCAGGCGGATCCTCTCCATGGCCCCGGCGCGGAGCGTTCCGGCCAGGGGGCGGAGCTTAGAGCTGGGCGGGGCCCGCCCTGCGCCTGCGCACCACGTCTCCCACGCAGGCGCAGAGGCGCCGGGCAGGGCGAGGCGCGCGGTTGGACGGCCGCGGCCGGGCGGGGCCCC
>JAOTIY010000885.1:2827813-2838657 GCA_027123655.1 Muscicapa comitata | reverse complement strand
TTATATTTATATTTATATTTATATTTATATTTATATTTATATTTATATTTATATTTCCAGTCTAAGCCTTTTTGGGCCCAGAAGTGGTTGCTGCTCATCCCACTTCTTTTCTTCCCTGAACTCCATTTTGTGTTGCTCCAGTTACAATTTCTCTCAATAACCACAGAGAGTTTCAGCACATCCCATGCTCTGTCTCAGTTTGAAAATGGGAATGTTGTAGGCACAAAAAAAAACCACCTCAGAACCTCCCTTTTAGAAGAGAGCTCTCTAAATAAGAACCTCAATTTAAAAACAATAATTGGGAGGTGAATACTGAAGTTCTTCAGAACCCCCCTGTTAGAACAGAGTTCTCTAAATAAGAACCTCAGTAAAAAAATAATAACAATTGTGAGGTGAATACTGAAGTTCCTCAGAACCTCCCTTTTAGAACAGAGTTCTAAATAAGAACCTCAATAAAAAACAATAATTGGGAGGTGAATATTGAAGTTTTTTATCCAACTTTGCTCTTGGGCTGTGCATGAAGATAGTTCTTGTGCCTGGAAAATGTGGTTTTCATGCTTTGTAACAACTGGACTGCAAGAGCAGCAGATAATTGCCTGAACCCAGAGCACATCCTGCAGTGCAGAGCTGCTGTGAGGCAGCTCAGTGCCCATTCCCCCATCCCTGTGTCCCCTCCCTGGGGCTGCTCTGGCAGGGTTTTCATTGTTGTTTGTCCTTGCAGGTGCAGGGGCAGCCGCTGATGGTGCAGGTGAGCGGGGGGCAGCTCATCACCTCCACGGGCCAGCCCATCATGGTGCAGGCTGTGCCCGGGGGCCAGGGCCAGACCATCATGCAGGTGCCCGTGTCTGGAACACAGGGGCTGCAGCAGGTGAGACACCAGCCTGGGAAATTGTTTGGGGACAGTTGTCAGGGCCTGGCAGAAGGCTCACACTTCTGTGTGCAAGCAGAGAGAAGAGGTGTTTGATCAGAGATAAGGTGGATGTTGGAGATGAGAAGTGCTGGCTTAAAATTGCCATGGAATATAAGATAGGAGATCTTGGAGATAAGAAATGCTGACTCAGAAATGCCATGGAATATAGGATAGGAGATCTTGGAGATAAGAAATGCAGGCTTAAAAATGCCATGGAATATAGGATAGGAGATCTTGGAGATAAGAAGTGCTGACTCAGAAATGCCATGGAATATAGGATAGGAGATCTTGGAGATAAGAAGTGCTGGCTTAAAAATGCCATGGAATATAGGATAGGAGATCTTGGAGATAAGAAATGCTGACTCAGAAATGCCATGGAATATAAGATAGGAGGTCTTGGACATAAGAAATGCTCACTTAAAAGTGCAATGGAATATAAGATGGGAGATCTTGGACATAAGAAATGCTCACTTTAAAATGCCATGGAATAGGACAGATGTTGTTGAGAAAAAAATGGAGCTAGGAAAAAAGTTTCATAGGATGGCCTTGCAAATAAAACTAAATAAGACTCTGTTTTTTTATAGAAATAGAACTATGAAAGATGCATTGGGGTGATTTTATATTATTGGCTTTAAGGCTTTTTACAGCATGATGTGACCAAAGCTGATAGGCCAAGAAACATTTATAATGTATTTTAATTAGGAAATAATTGGCTTCTGATTGTGATGGAGTGAATTATAACATCTGTATTGTCTCACCCTTCATATTAGAGTGAAAATGGAATAAAAGTTTTTTAAATGCCTCTCAGTTGCCCCCATCTCTGGGTTAGAAAAGGGTAAAATCCAACACCCCCAGAGCACTGCACAGCCTGGGGACACTCTGGGGTGCAGCCACTGCCACACAGAGCTCTGCTCAGCACCCCAAAACCAGCCAGAGGTGATGGCTCTGCTGTGGTGGGAATGAGTACAAGTCCTTTATGAACTCAGTTTTTATGTTTTATGGCCTGGTGCAAATGTTTTAGATCAATGCTAAAACACAGCTGGGGTGGTTTGGAGATTTTCATCGTGGAATGATTTGGGTTGGATGAGACCTCAAAATTCATCCAACTGCACCCCCCTGCCATAGGCAGGGATACCTTCCCCCAGAGCAGGGTTTTTGTTTGTTGGGATATTTTACCTGGCCCTTGCAGTGTAGCTGGGCATCTGGTGCCTGTTAAATTTATAGCTCAGAAAGAGGATTTTAAACAAAATTATTTAAGAAAGTTTCTTGCAAGTAACTTGTGCTTGAGCCCCTTTTATATGTGATGGCTGGAGGGGAATTTAAATATCCCTGTTGCACAGAAGGCAATAGTGAAGGAGGTATAGAAAATGAATTTTTTTGGCAGTAATTACTTGTTTAAAAGACAGTTGGTAAATTTAAGGAGGTGATCAAAGTGTTCCTCAAAAGCAAAGGGAAGAACTGTAACCATGGCATGATGAAAGTGTCCTGATGATTTTGGATAGGATTTAGGAATCCAGCACATTCCAGGAAGGCAAGTGATGTCTTGGTGTTTTGAGAGGTTTATTTAATATTTCCTTTGTGAAAACCACTGTAATTTGTATGAGGTTCTTCTCAGTCTGGTTGGTGGAGGAAAATCCAGAACTGTGTTTTTAAACACAAACATCAAACCATATCCCAGCTCTTCTCTTTTAATCTAAGAATGTTCCACAGTGGTGCAAAGACTCTGCAAAGTTGAGGACAACTTGATCTATCCCAGATATAATTAACACCCCACAGATGTCTTAAATCTTACTCCTCCTCTTCCACCTGCCTATTTGTTCCCAGTGGATGTGAATAATTGATTTCTGCTGAGTGATTTATTGTGTAAGCAGTGCAGGACTGCTGGAGCACAGTGACACAGCACACTGCTCCCTCTGCCCTGTGTGCCTGTCTCACAAGCAGCAATCCATTCAAACTCCTCTTTTTCAACTGGAAAAAAAGAGAAAACTCGCTGCTTCCTTTCTGTGTGCAGCACTAAATCACCCTCAGAGATGACTTGGTCATGCTGAGGTGAGGAGGGAGAAATCAGAGGCATAGTTAATGTTCCTTTCTGACTCTTTCTTCCACAGATTCAGTTGGTCCAGCCAGGTCAGATTCAAATTCAAGGTGGGCAGGCTGTGCAGGTACAGGGGCAGCAGGGCCAGACCCAGCAGATCATTATACAGCAGCCCCAGACTGCAGTTACTGCTGGCCAGACACAGGTAACTGCACCAGCATGAAAGGCTTTTCTGCAGAGGAGCAGGAAGAGAAACTTGACAAATTAACTTAAGATGTGGTTAAGTAAAAAAAAAAAAAAAAAGGAATTATTAATATTGAGGAGAACTTGAGAATGAATAAGTGTCATGTTTTTGTAGTGTTTCATACATGACTCTGGGGCAGAAAAATTCAGTTGCATGTTTTTCTCCATCGTGTTTCTGTATTTTATTGGTTCGTGGTTGTTTTTGTCTCTTTGTTGGATTTTGAAAACATGAAGCATTGCTAATTCCATACTTGGGCCATTGTGTGCACTAGTCCAGTCACACCTGGGGTTTCTGCTGATGCTTTTGGTTAGGGCCAAAATTGAAGTTCTTTCTGGTTCATAGTGAGACAGGAAACCTAGAATTTTTTTTTTTTTTTTTCATTATTGGACTGTTGGAAAAAAACATCTTCCATGTGCTTCAGGTGTTTGATCTCCAGGTATTTGCTCTGTGCTCCAGCCTGTTTCTTACTGCTGCTAATGAGGCAACAGAAATAAACACCTGGAACACCTCAAGCACCATGTGTTCATTCAGCAGTTGTAAACACTGGGAAAAAGGAACATTCTTTAACATTTTTGTGCTCTTTGTTTTGTTCAGACCCAGCAGCAGATTGCAGTGCAAGGCCAGCAGGTTGCCCAGGCTGCTGAGGGCCAGACCATCGTGTACCAGCCTGTGAATGCTGATGGCACCATCCTGCAGCAAGGTAGGAGGGCTGGCAGGAGCCAGGACACCTCTTGGAGAGGCTTTTTTATTTCTTGAGGTGTTTGTGTGCTCTGCAGGAGTTCACTCCAGGGTTCTTTCCCCTTGTCTCTGGCAAGGGCTGGTGGAGTGAAACCCTTTCATTTTGCTTCTCCACCTCAAGAGTACATGGTTACTCACAGTGAGGTTATGAATGCAAAAACCAGGAATTCTGATGGAATTTAATCCCTCACTTCAGCACTTTCCTGACTCTGCATGTTTTGGAAGGATGAATGAGTAAAACACAGAAGTGGGACTAATGCTGTTCCCTTCTTTTTGTGTGCGTGTTCTTCTTTCTTTCTTTCTTTTCTTTTTTTTTTTTTTTCTCTTTTTTTTTCTTTCCTTTTGTGTTCTACTTCCTTAAAGTTACAGTCCCTGTTACAGGCATGATCACCATTCCTGCAGCCAGCCTGGCTGGAGCCCAGATTGTCCAAACAGGAGCCAACACCAACACCACCAGCAGTGGCCAGGGCACGGTCACAGTGACACTGCCAGTGGCTGGGAACGTGGTCAATTCAGGGGGAATGGTCATGGTAGGTGTGAAATTCCCACTGCAGCCTCTGGAGGCTGAGCTTTGAGGTGTTTGTACTCAAATCTAGCAGGGTTTTCACAAGGGTAGGGGTAGGACAGTGGGGATGGCTTTGAGTGGAAGGAGGAGGGCAGGGTTGGGTGGGATGTTGGGAGGGAATTCCTCCCTGCAGGGTGGGGAGGCCCTGGCACAGAGGAGCTGTGGCTGCTCCATCCCTGGGAGTGTCCAAGGCCAGGCTGGAGCACCCTGGGATAGTGGGATGTGCCCCTGCCATGGCACAAGGTTGGAATTGGGTGATCTTTAAGATCCCTTCCAACCCAAACCATCCTCATAAACTCTTGGCTGAGATTCAGATACTGTGCTCAGTCCTCTCTGTAAGTTCCATCAGTTTAAAGTTTAAACAATACAAATTTTCAGCTTCAAAGGTCTGGATCCTGCTGTGATCTTTGCTCTGGATTTTCTCTCTCCCACAGCAGCTCAGAAATCTAGAAACTGAAATCCAAACTGAGCTGATGAGCAAAGGTTAAAATAGGTTGAGTCACTTCTGGTTTTCTTGAGGATCCCTTAGGATTTGTTTCCATCCTTTATAGAGGTTTTTCCTGCCAATTCCTATTTCTTTGTAGTGTGAGCCTTTTTAATGTTGTTGGTCCCCACTAGATGTCAGCAGCTCTGCAGTGTTGGTTGGAGATGCTCCAAAATGAAATAATTGAAATAAAAGATAATCCAAAAGAAAGGGAAGCACTGGCCATGTCCTGTTTGTTTATCCAAGAAGCAGCAGCACAGAACTGAGATTTTCCCTTTATCAGGAAAACCCAGCAGAACTGACAAAGAATTGATTTGTTTAAATTGGCTCTGCAGTTTGAGAACAGCTTTATTGCTCCTTTCCATTTAAGCAGCTGCATTACCTGAGCCAAACCCACTCTCTGTTTCAATATTGGGGGTTTTAATGAGGTTTTTACATATGTTTAATGACATTTTTGTGTGCTGAGCTGCAAGAACTAAAGCATCTCCTGTGTGCAGATGGTGCCTGGAGCTGGCTCAGTCCCAGCCATCCAGAGGATCCCTCTGCCTGGAGCAGAGATGCTGGAGGAGGAGCCCCTCTATGTCAATGCCAAGCAGTACCACCGCATCCTGAAGAGGAGGCAGGCACGGGCCAAGCTGGAAGCAGAGGGAAAAATCCCCAAAGAGAGGAGGGTGAGGATAAAAGTCAGATTTAACACGGGGTTGCTCTGTGAGAAAGGCACAGAATGCCAGCTGGGCTGGAAAAGGAGGGTTAAATCTTGGTGTTCCTCAGGTTTACAGTGGTTCTGTTGTTCATGAGCTACATCAGAGGGTTTTTTTTTTTAAGTGCCTTGAGGATAATTCTGCTTGCTTTGGGTGCTTTTGGAAGTGTCTGGAGTTGTGTGTGAGTGTGCACTGAGTGTAAGCACAGAGTTTATGGGGCAGGGGATGGGTGGGGAGTGGGAATTTCCTCAGGATAAGCAGTGACTGGGAATCTGTGGGATAAGGGATGGGTGAGGAGTGGGAATTTCCTCTGGAAAAGCAGTGACTGGGAATCTCTGGGGCAGGACATGGATGGGGACTGGGAATTTCCTCAGGGTAAGCAGTGACTGGGAATCTGTTGGAGTGGATGGATGTGGGCTGGGAATTTCTTCTGGAGGGGCAGTGTCTGGGAGTCTGTGGGATAGGAGGTGGATGGGGGACTGGGAATTTCCCTGGGGAAGCAGTGACTGGGGATTTGTGGGGCTGCTCCCTCACCTGCTCCTCCCTCTCAGAAATACCTGCACGAGTCCCGGCACCGGCACGCCATGGCCCGCAAGCGGGGAGAGGGGGGGCGCTTCTTCTCCCCCAAGGAGAAGGACAGTCCTCACATGCAGGTGAGTGGGGCTGGGATAAATCCCTTTTTAGGATAAATCCCCTTCCAGCCCTCACATGCAGGTGAGTGGGGCTGGGGTAAATCCCCTTTCATCCCTCACATGTAGGTGAGTGAGTGGGGCTGGGATAAATCCCTTTTTGGGATAAATCCCTTTTTAGGATAAATCCCCTTTCAGCCCTCACATGCAGGTGAGTGGGGCTGGGATAAATCCCTTTTTAGGATAAAACCCCTTTCAGCCCAAAGAAAAGCACAGCCCTCACATGCAGGTGAGTGGGGGTTGGGATAAATCCCCTTTCAGCCCTTCAGCTCACACATCCCAGGTCTGTGCTGCTTGTTTTGGGGTTTGGCTGCTGACCCTTGCCACTGAATTTTTTTAACTGCTGTCCCTCAGCCTTCCCTGACTTTAAATTTATTCCAAGTTTTGAGAATAAAACCTCCTCTCACTGCTTGTGGAGAGCAGGGAGTGTTTGTCCTGAGGAGTTAAATGACAGTAAATGTGGATAGAAGTGTGTTCACTTTGTACACAAACATTCTGTGTTTGTTAAACAGCCTTTCTGTTTGGGTACTGGGGTGTTCTTTCAGGATGTGAATGAAAGGTAGAGGCACCTTATCTTTATATCTGATGGAAAATTGAAAAATGGCAACATCTGATTCTTAGCTGCATCTTGATTTGCATAAAAGGTGCAAGGCATTTTTCAAAGGAAGGGGCACAGTGGAGTAGAATGAACAGGTTTTGTAGTTTTTCAGTGCTTCAGAGCAGTCCTGTGCCTTTAGGGAGTGTTTCTGACTTTGAGCCAAAATCAGTCCTAAATGTCACACCAGTCCTAAGTCTTCCTAAATACCAGAAAGGACAAATTCCTGGGAGGTATTAGGATTTTTGTGTCCCTGGCCTGTAAAACTCAGGAAAAACAGGACATTTTTGGAGATCAGAGGAAGTGCAGGAGTGTCTCCTCCTGGTACTTGTGTGTGGTTCTTTCTGCTTCATGGAAAAATGTGGAATTTCCAAAATTTCCAACCTTTTGTGTCTGCAGGATCCAAGTCAAAGCAACGAGGAAGCAATGACACAGATGATCAGAGTCTCCTAACCCCTGCTCCCAGGGAGAACCAGCTGAAGGGAATTCCCATCCCTGCTGCCAGCCTGTCCTGCCTGCCCAGAGTGCCCAGTGAATCCTGGAGTGGGACAGTGTCCCTGTCACAGCCTGTCCTTTCCCACAGAGCTTGAGGACTCTACAGACAGAACCTTTCAGACTTCCTTGGTGCCCTCCTGATGCAGCACAGGGAATTCAGAGTCTGAGCACTCATCTCTTTGCTTTTCCTTCCTTTTCCCACCTCAACCCCAGTGGCTGGTGCAGCTCAGCCCTGGCCAGGGACAGATTCCAGCTCCTGTTTGCCCAGCAGAGATTTGTTATTCCATCCACTCCTCACCCCTTTGGACTTGGTTTTCCCTGAGCTGGGCCCTGCTCTTGCACTTCAGACCCTGGCAGAAACTGAAGGGGATTCTTTTCAATTCCACCTTGTAAATGTGTAAAGAAAACTTTTCTCTGGGAAAGGTTCAGCCATCCAATCAATGCTAGAAATAGTCAAGATTACTGCAGGACTTGATGTGTTGTGTCTCTGTTGCAAGTGGGGTGGGAGAGGGATTTGTGGGGGGATGGGGTCAGTAAATCAGTCTCTGGGTGGTTTTGGATGTTCATTGCCAGTATTTGTTGCTTTGGAAGAAAACTGGATGCAAGTATAAAAAGGATTGAAACTTTTAAGTGAGTCTCTTCCAAAGGAATTTTTTGTTGTTGTTGTTTTTGTTTTAAAATCTTTTTTCTCACCTGCCAGTGAAGTCCATGGTTCCTCCAAGAGATGTGGAACCCTCAGTGTCAGTGGTGGCACTTGGCCATGGCTGGGATGGAATTTCTGATGCCTAAATCAGTTCTGCAATTCCAGAGTGAGGGATGGATGATTCAGGACAGCAGCAGCTGGGGCAGCTCAGCCTCAGGTACCTGAAGGACTCAGCAGATGAAGGCAGATATTGATGAACCTTTCATGCTTCTTACAAATTAAGCTCTTAAAAAAAAAAAAAAAAAAATCAAAAGTGGCACTTAGTGAAGGAGCAATACTTATATTATTAAAAATGAGAATTTTTCCATGACCTACAGCTGGCTTTAAGCTGAGCATCTCCACAGAATAGAGCTTTAATTTAGATTCTAAACCTGCTCTTTTATAATTTGAATTTTGGTGATGGGAGCAATAGTTAAAAGCATTTAACAGGTGATTTCTCCCCATTTCCCTCCTGTCCCCTCCCACCCTGATGAGTTACACAGCTGCTCTGGGGCTCCCTGCCTGCTGGAGTCCCAGATTTTCCAGTTTTCCAAACTAGATCACAGCAGTGAAGTTGGGAGTTGGGAATGTTGCTGGGTGAATGTGAACCTGGCCAGGTGAAGCTGAAGAATGAGGAATTTTTGAGGAAATGCAGCCAAGGATGAGTGAGACTGGGTTAATTAAATTCAGTGAATGCTGATTTCAAGTGACAAAAAGAAAAATGCAGCTTGAAAATTAGATTTCCTCCTTCCCATGTTTTCCCAATTACTGGAAAAAAAAGACAAAATGGAAGACAAACCAGCAACTGGGATGATACAAAAGAACAGAGCCTGGAAAATTCTTATTTCCTTTGGATGAAATTAAAATATGAAACCTGAGAGTGTGGAGGAGAAGTGCTGGATCCTTGTTGTGAGCAGGCAGTGCTGGAGGAAGAGGGAGCCTGGCCAGGTGTGAGGATGCTCTGAAGGACCAGGAGGAGCAGCACAGGGGGTTGGAATTGGCTCCATTTCTGCAAGCTCAGCTCTTTGCTGGCAGTTCTGCTGCTGTGTCCCTCCCCACAGCTGGAGCTGCAGGAGAAAATAAACCTCTCTTCAGTGATCTGACACTCTGCTCACAACTCTTAATTAGGATTTCTTTTAATCATTTCAAGGGCATTTTTAGCATCAATGGCATTGTCAGGGCTTCTGGTTGCTTCTGCCTTCAATCCTTGCCCAGTCCCAGCACTGGCTCCAGTTCCAGTTCCAGTTCCAGTTCCAGTGCTGCTTTTCCCCTCTTGGCTTTCCTCCTCCAGCATTTCCTGGGATCTCCCCATTTCAGGGACATGCAGCTCCTTAAGGGATTTTAGTTGGGTTTGCAGCATTACTGTAAATATTTTTTTTTTTTTTTTTTGAGCATCTGTATATTTTGTTGGTGGAATATTTGTGTGGTGGAGTAAGAGCCTTTCCATGATGTTTTTTGCTCTTCAATTGATGGTAAATCTCTGTCCTGAAACACCTTTTTGAGAGCTGGAAGTTTGGGAAGCAAGATTATTGCTCTGACATAGATTTAGTTTCTTTTTTTTTTTTTTTTTTTAAATGAGTAATTACTTTTCTTAAAGAACTTGTAAACTTTTTTTTCCCTGTATCCCTTCATATCTAGCTTCTCTGATCTGCTGTTGTAGATTGTGTGTGAAGAAATATGGATTTGTGTTCTAGAAAGTCTTATTGTTCATATTTTAAACAGTGATGTGAAAGCCTGAGTGCTCCTGTCATATTTTTATTTGTTTTGTGTTCTCTGTATCATTGCTGAAAGTTTGGTTTATTTGGTGAGGTTGGAGCCAGCAGTCAACACCACAGTACCAAAAATATCTGTTTTCTATTCCTGGGAAATCTGGTAAAATTGGAGACATGTCCAATTCAAACCTCCCTAGTCATTAAATGAGAATTCTTTGTAGATTGGCTACACTTGAGCAAAAACTCCTCTTTAGGAGTGAGTTAAAGAGTGGGTGAGGATGAAAGAAGAGGCTTGGGGAGAAATGTTTGATTGACCCAGAGCAGTGAAGCATCAAACCCATCAAAACCCAGATTTAAAGGAGTGTGAAGAACAGGATTTGGGAAAAAAAAAAAAAGGTCCTCAAGTGATGTTAAATGGCTTTAAGGCCCTGCATGTTAAAAAAAAGGGGAAAAATAAACTTTTCTTTGTGAAGGGGTGTGGGAGGGTCCTGAGCTTAACATAATGTCAGGCAAAGTTTGTACATAGTTCAAAGTTTTTAATTTTTTTTATATGATGCATTTTTTCAAGTGTATTTTGGTCTTTAATAGATGCAATTGTAAGTACTGTGTACACTCTCCAGCTAATAAAATTTATAAACTGAGAAGCTTTTACTCTTTGTTGGGAATGTTGTGATGGGGTGTGGGGAGGGCAGGGGGGGTTTGGGGTGGCTGGGATGGATGGAAATCCCTGTGCTGACTCAGGGATGGATGGAAATCCCTGTGCTGTCCCAGGGATGGATGGAAATCCCTGTCCTGTCCCAGGGATGGATGGAAATCCCTGTCCTGACTCAGGGATGGATGGAAATCCCTGTCCTGTCCCAGGGATGGATGGAAATCCCTGTCCTGTCCCAGGGATGGATGGAAATCCCTGTGCTGAGCAGGGATGGATGGAAATCCCTGTCCTGACTCAGGGATGGATGGAAATCCCTGTCCTGTCCCAGGGATGGATGGAAAT
>JAOTIY010000885.1:2815082-2826986 GCA_027123655.1 Muscicapa comitata | reverse complement strand
ATGGAAATCCCTGTGCTGAGCAGGGATGGATGGAAATCCCTGTCCTGTCCCAGGGATGGATGGAAATCCCTGTCCTGCCCCAGGGATGGATGGAAATCCCTGTGCTGTCCCAGGGATGGATGGAAATCCCTGTGCTGGTTCAGGGATGGATGGAAATCCCTGTGCTGGTTCAGGGATGGATGGAAATCCCTGTCCTGAGCAGGGATGGATGGAAATCCCTGTCCTGTCCCAGGGATGGATGGAAATCCCTGTCCTGAGCAGGGATGGATGGAAATCCCTGTGCTGAGCAGGGATGGATGGAAATCCCTGTCCTGTCCCAGGGATGGATGGAAATCCCTGTCCTGGCTCAGGGATGGATGGAAATCCCTGTCCTGACTCAGGGATGGATGGAAATCCCTGTCCTGAGCAGGGATGGATGGAAATCCCTGTCCTGAGCAGGGATGGATGGAAATCCCTGTGCTGGCTCAGGGATGGATGGAAATCCCTGTCCTGGCACAGGGATGGATGGAAATCCCTGTCCTGACTCAGGGATGGATGGAAATCCCTGTCCTGACTCAGGGATGGATGGAAATCCCTGTGCTGACTCAGGGATGGATGGAAACCCCTGTCCTGTCCCAGGGATGGATGGAAATCCCTGTCCTGGCTCAGGGATGGATGGACCAGGAATGTCCATGGAAGTGGTGATGGAATCTGTATCTCTACCACTCCATCCACATGTCCCAAGATTTAATTCCCTTCTCTTCCAATTTACCTCCCAGGAAGGTGATTCCTCCTCATCCCCAACTCCCAGGGATCCTGTTGTTATAAACACATATTATTTTTTGTCTTTTCACAAATATTAAGGTGGATACTGTATGTGTGGTGTTGAAATGGTTTTTAAGATACAATTTTCTTTAGAAGTAACATAAAGTGTCTTTGTAGTAAATGAACCTGCTTGGTTGGATAACACCCAATAAAGACACCTGCTACTGATATTCCACTTACAGCACTGACCATCTGTAGAAATTAAAGACCACAGCCCAAATTAAGACTAATTAAAAAAAAAAAAATTAAAACCACAGTCAAGAAACACCCATGCTCTAAAAAAGCAAACTCAAGAAGTAGCCATGTAAAGCAGTTCCTGGAATATGAAAAATAGTTTATAGAAAAGTTAGAAAATGTATGATAGGTCTATGAATATGCAACAGGATAAAAAATGTTAAAAGTGTCTCCAAAACAGCAGGTGTGCTCTTGGCTGAATGCCAAGCACCCAGTACTTTTGCTTTATTGTTTGTCTCTTATTATCTTTTATTAAACCTTTAAAAATCTACCCAAAACATAAACTTCATTTTTCAGACTATCATTATTTTTTTTTTGCCTGAACACAGCTGAATGAAGACCCTCAGAATGAGCTTATCTCTGTGTTTTGGCACAAAAAGAGTTTTTTTTCTTAGGAGGATTGGGTGGGTTTGAAAGATTTCCCAGTTTCCTGTAATCCCTCTGCTCTTCCCAGGATTGGAACTGCACACTCACAGCAATATCAGAAAAAAGTTTGTTAATGGTGCAAACTCCACACCAACATTTCAGCAGCTCCAAACCCCCAGAGCACACAGCTGGCAGTCATGAAATTTTTCCAGAATTAGTCAATACAGTGATGATGACAAAAAAAAATAAAAAACCCCAAACCAACCAAACAAACCAAAAAGGAAGGAAATGGCAACATGTGAGATCAGAGTGGGAAGCTGGAACAGCAAATGAGAACAATCAGGCAAGGAACTCAGAAATCAGTTTCTTTAGCTATTATGATGTAATTTTCCAGCTTTTTTTTTTTTTTTTTTTTTTGTTTCAGACAATTTGCAGTAAAATAATAAAATCATCTTGGATATAATGGCGAAAAATTTTGGTATTGCCAAGAGAATTTACTTTTTTCTCTCATGCTCACCTTCAGAGCTGCACAAGGAACTCTCTCAGAGCAGAGTTTATCCAACCCATGGATGCATTTCCTGCTTTTTCACCTTCCTTCCCTCCCCTGCCACCCAGCGTCCAGGCTGGAGTCTTCCTGCAATCTTGATATCCAAAAATTAAACCCATTTTTGTGCCCTTTTCAGCATCCTCGCTCTCCAGCTCACGGAATGAAGAGGAAAATCTCAGTCAGCTGAATTTGGGGATTTATCCACAATCCCTGAGGGAGGTTTGCTCCCATCACTGTGATAACAGGATTCTGTAGTTGGATCAACACGGGTGTAATTTGCAATAAAGTCAAGCTAGATTTATCCTGGAGCATGGATGTGTGTTCATAAACAACAAACAGGGAAATACAGAGTTATTCCTTTGTAAAACAAGTCAATACCTCAGAGTGTAAATTCCACCCCAGGAGCTCAAGCTGATGACAGTTTATATTATAAAGTAGACAAATATTTTCCAAGAAGCCTCTTGTTTACTAGAACATGTCAAATGCATTGTCTCTCTGAAGCCCAGGAAAAAGCTCATAGGTTTAAAATAAAGCAGATTTTTACCACTTTGCTGAATCTTGTCAGAATGGGCAGTAATTAACACTTTTTCTGTGATTATTTAAGTGCAGAGGAAGCAGCTCCTGCATCAGCTGCTGCCAGACACATCCATTTCCTTTATTTGGGTTTTTAGCTCCCTGCTATTTAAAAATAATTTGGAAAAGCAAATGCACCACAGCTTTCCTCTGGCTTCGCCCACCAAGGTGCTGTGCTGTTAGAAAAGTGCAGTTGTTTTCTTATTTTCCAGGGGATTTGTCTCCTTCCCCTCAGCCCATCCCCACCCTCAGCAGCCTGGGTGGTTTTACATGCAGTGGTTTTGGCTTCTGAATATCAGCTGCGAATATTTCCTCCTTGTCTGGTGAAATTGGGGAAGAGCAGAGAGGATGTGTGGCAAAAGGGAATGTGAGCTCAGAGATGTAAAGGAAACTTGCACCAACTGCACTTCCTAAAGTTTGAGGGACTGGGCAGAGTCAGCACATGAAATATTTGGGGTGATTGCAGGTACAGAGTTCTCCTCCCATGGAGATTTGATGTTCCTGCAGATTCAAGGCCAGTTCATGATCAGCATTGTGGATTTTTGTTATTACCACAAGCAGAAAGAAGCAGAAATCTGGGATTTTTGACCTTTCTGTGCTTTCTGGCACTGACCCCCTGGAGAACACTGCTTTTGACCTGAGGCCTTGGAGAAGCTTCCAAAATTTGAGTGATGGAGTTAAAATCACAAGTGTGTAGTTAAATAGAGATGTGTGATTTCACATGGTGAAGGGTTTTAAATTTGAAGTTTTTATAATATAGAAATAGGCACGGGACAAGATGGGGGATTTTGGGTGTTGTTTCTTTCTGTCTTCTTTCTTCTTCTTCCTAGTTTCTGGTTGGGCAGTTAGTGCTGCACTGAGGCCACAGGAGTTTGGTTATTGGGTTAAAAGGATGAATAATTTAGGTGTTAATTCTTGATTGGACTGTTGAGCTTTAAGAGATCCTGTAGCAGCTGGATTCATCTCCATTTTGCTCACTCGTTAAAAGGATAAATAATTTAGGTGTTAATTCTTGATTGGACTGTTGAGCTTTAAGAGACCTTGGAGCAGCTGGATTCATCTCCATTTTGCTCACTTTTAGCTAGAAGTGTTGCTGAACTTTCTGTACTTTAGGTAAGATTTAAGCCTGAGCACGAGAAAATTTGTTTCCTTCGTGTTTTTTAATCCTGACTCTGAGTGAAGATGGAGGAAATGAAGACAAGGCACTAATTAAGTGGTGCAAATAACATCACCCCGTTACAAAGCAGAAGATCTGGGACTTCCTCAAACCGATGGTTTGTGTCATTCATCATTCCAGTCCCTCCTGCTTTAATGAGACTTTGATCAGAGTTAATTTGAATTTGGGACAGCATTTTGCACCAAACACGGGGTTGGAGTTTCCTGTTGGCTCTCACAGGATGGGAGCACTGAGAGACAGGGAGTTCCTTTTTTTTGTTTGTTTTTGTTTGTTTTTTTTCTTTAATTTTTTTGCAAAAAGCCCCAAAAGTTCTGATGAGCCTCATGTTGTGATTCACCAGGGGAGAAGACAGGAAAAAACAACCTCATGGTGTGTCCAGGTCACCCAGAAGAGGAACAGAGCCAACGTCAGCACAGAGGAACAGAGGAAGGGAAAGACAGAACCAGCCCCAGAAACATTTCTGTCCCAAACCCATTTGGTTTTGATTAATACAATCCTACCAAATTGCATCCATTGTTTTTGATGGTAATTAGTAAATTATTGACTGATTTCTTTTTATTTCTTTGGAGATATTTTGTTTCAGATGGCAAATTCCTCTCTGTGGATGCAGTCACACAGCAGCTCACCTGTCTGGACCAGGAGAGATCAACAAACACAGATTTTCTTCCCCAAAAGTTGCTGATTTAAGACTGAGAACCTCACAGTGGTGGGAGGGAAAGACCTTAGAAGGACAAAGGTTGCCAGATGTCCCACCATGAATTTCAATTTCTGGACAAAACATAGCACTACTCTAAAAGAGAGAACCCAAAAGTGTAATTAAATAAGCACATTTCAGTCATTGCTTCTGTGGGCAATGAGAGGTTGGGCTCTGCTGCTGCTGCATGGGGCTGGCTCTGGATGTCCCTGGGTGTTCTAAACACTCCAGGATGCTCCAAGCATCACCTCTGCTCTGGGACACGACTGGGACCTGGTGTCCTGCAGGAATCCACACCAAGCCAGAGAATCAGCTGGGTTTTATTTAGTTTTGCAGGGAAAGAGAAATGTGAGTGTCCATGGCTGGGAGAGCTGAGCGCAGCGTCGCTGTGGGGAGGGATGAACAACCATCACAGGGGAGAGGAAACACAGGGAGAACAACAGAGAGAATTCCTGTGCTCACAAAGTGCCTTCAGAGAGGAGAAGCTGGCGCAGAGCTGTGAGACCACATCCCTTTCCTGGGGTATCCTGCACTTCCTTACCCCTGACAGGTGTTTCCTTAAGCATCCCCGCTGTCCAAAGCAGCTTTTGGGAGCTGCTCCCAGTCACCTTGGAAAGGCAGAATCTGTCACCTGGCTGTGCCCTGAGGTGACAGGAAGCTGATGGGTGTCAGTTCAGGCTGTGCTGGAATGATCCTGGGAATGATGTCTGGAATAACTGCCTGGGGATGAGGTGGTGAAGAAGATGGGGATGTTCCCTCTCCAGAGTGACAGGTTCTTCCAGATCCGTGTTTGGTGGCAATCCTTTCCTTATGGCAGGTGGCAAACGCCGGATTTTCCTTTTCCATGGATTCCCTTTGGCTTGGCTCATGCAGAGCTCTCCCAGGAGAGGCCGATTCCGTCGTGTCCAGGGCCAGCAGGGAATGGGAGCACCTGCTGCTCACCCAGGCCTGGCTTCTGTTCCGTTCCTGTCTCCCTGCTCCTCCTACTGTGGGCAACAGCACAAACCAGCACAGCCACCATGAACTTGGCCACCAGGAATCCAGCGAGGATGTAGAAAACAGTGAAATCCACGTCAGGAGGGGACCTGTGGGGAACCAGATATGCAACCATGAAAGGGATGAACCTTGAGAAAATCTCTTGTAGTGCTGCCTTAGTCCTGGGGAGATTAGAGATCTCAGCACGAGGGGTTTTGGGCTCACCTGGAGATGCTCTGCACAGCTCTGGGTTCCTCTGGCACGTCAGTCACCAGGTCAGCTGCTGATGGAAACACAAGAGTTTAGTCTGCAGATGTTTCTGGGCAGGTGAGCCCGGTGAGACGGGGAGCAACAAGGGGGTGACGTGTCAGACACCCTCTGACAGTGAGGTCACGCTGCTGTAAACTGGGAATAAAAAGAGGCTGTGAAACACAGAACCTCCTTAGAGCGAGACAAAAGTAGATGTTGACTCAAGTGGGCCCTTGGCAGCTGCAAACACCCATGAAATTCCATCAGGGACCTGTGAAATTCCAGTAGGAACCCACGAATTTCCAGTAGGAATCAGTGAAATTCCAGTAGGAACATGTGAAATTCCAATTGTGAAATTCCAATAGGAACCTGTGAAATTCCACCAGAAACACATGAAATTCCATCAAGAACCCATGAAACTCCAATAGAAACCCATGAGATTCCAGTAGGAACACGTGAAATTCCAATTGTGAAATTCCAGTAAGAACATGTGAAATTACAGTAGAAACCCATGAAATTCCAGTAAGAGCTCGTGAAATTCCATCTAGAACCCATGAAATTCCATCAGGAACCCATGAAATTCCATCAGGAACCCATGAAATTCCAATAGCAACCTGTGAAACTCCATCAAGGACCCATGAAATTCCATCAGGAATCTGTGAAATTCCATCAGTAACCCTTTAAATTCCAATAGGAACCCATGAAATTCCATCAAGAACCCGTGAAATTCCAACAGTAACCCATGAAATTCCATCAAGAACCCGTGAAATCCCATTGAGTATATGTGAAATCCCATTAAGAACATGTGAAATTCCATCAGGAACTCACGAAATTCCATCAAGGACCCATGACATCCCAGTAGGAACTCATGGAATTCCAATAGAAACCCATGACATTCCAATAGGAACCCATGAATTTCCATCAAAAACCCCATGAAATCCTATCAAGGACCCATGACATTCCAGTAGGAACTCATGAAATTCCAATAGGAACACACGAATTTCCATCAAGTACCCATGAAATCCCATCAAGAACATGTGAAATTCCATCAGGAACTCACGAAATTCCATCAAGGACCCATGACATTCCAGTAGGAACTCATGAAATTCCAATAGGAACCCATGAAATTCCAATAGGAACCCATGAAATTCCAATAGGAACCTGTGAAACTCCATCAAGAACCCATGAAATCCCATCGAGAAATTCCTTCAGGAATCTGTGGAATCCCATCAGGACCCCCTGAAATCCCATCGGGACCCCCTGAAATCCCATCGGGACCCCTCCAAACCCGAAGCCCAGGCCGTACCTGCCAGCACTTCCAGCCGCACCTCCCTGAGGCTCCTGGTGTCCCCCAGGAAGTGGCTCTCGCAGCGGTACAGCCCCGCGTCCTCCCTGCTCAGCCGGCGCACGGTGACCGTCAGCAGCCCGGCCCGGACATCGTCCCTGAGGCTGGTGGAGCCTCTCCTGCTCCGGGGGAAGGGCAGCCAGGCAGGAGGGGCGCTCAGCACCTGCTGGCACCCGCCCTGCTCCAGCTGCCGGCACCAGCGCTTGCCGCGCCACCACTGCCGCGCGTCGTAGGAGCAGTTGACAGAAATGGTGTCCCCCTCCATGGCGGCCACCACGGTGACGTTCTCTGCGGCACAGGGTGCTACGAGGGGCAGAGGGACAGGGGGACAGAGGGACAGAAGGACAGAAGGACAGAGGGACAGAAGGACAGAAGGACAGAAGGACAGAAGGACAGAAGGATGAGTGAGCCAAGGCTCTTCCAGGTCTATCCCGCACTGTGGGGATGTTGAACTCCATTTTCATCCTCTGGTGATGTCACCCGTGGGGATTGTCACCTGTGGGGTTATCACCTGTAGAATTGTCACCTGTAGGAGTGTCACTCATAGGGGTGTCACTTGTAGGACTGTCACGTGTAGAGCTGTCGCTTGTGGAACTATCACCTATAGGGTGTCACCTGTAGGGCTGTCACCTGTGGACGGTCATCCATAGGGTTATCACCTGTAGAATTGTCACCTGTAGGAGTGTCACCCATAGGGGTGTCACTCGTAGGACTGTCACCTGTAGAGCTGTCGCTTGTGGAACTATCACCCATAGGGTGTCACCTGTAGGGCTGTCACCTGTGGGATTGGCATCTGTAGGGCTGTCACCTGTAGAATTGTCACCTGTAGGGATGTCATGTGTAGGGATGTCACCTGTAGGGATGTCACCTATGGGGCTATCACCTGTAGGACTGTCACCTGTAGAGCTGTCACTTGTAGATCTATCACCCATAGGGTGTCACCTGTAGGGTTATCACCTGTAAGATTGTCATCTGTGGGGCTGCCACCCATAGGACTGTCACCTGTGGGGTTATCACCTGTAGGAGTGTCACTTGTAGGACTGTCATTCCTGTCACCCACAAGGCTATCACCTGCAGACTGTCATCTGTAGGGTGTCACCTGTCCACTTCCCCCATACCAGCCCAGTGTACTCAGATCCTGGCTCAGATATTCTGGAATTTGTCCCAGTGACACCTCCAAACCAGTGCCCTGCTCACTGTCTCCTTCTGAATCTCACTCTCAGTTTTCAAATCCAGTTTAACACTCTTTTTCCATCCTATTTTTTAATACCTTACTAATTTTAACCATGTTGACAACAGGTCTTTGTCTGCTTGACTTTTTTATTGTCTTGGTTCCTCATTTCTAATTTTCATTCCTCTTTGTGACAAGCGGAGGCAGAGGGGACAGTCTGAGCTATTAATACTTCCAGAGAGAAGTGCAGTGTGGTATTTGTGGAAATCTCTATTTCTAGTGAAAAAAAAGTCACAGGCAAATGCTTCTGTGAGACCATAAGTAATGATAAAACAGAAGCAAATTTAAAAATAGGCTCTTGTTAGGACTTTGTGCTGGCTGAGCCTTTTAATAACACTTCTTACAATAATTTCAACAATTCTAAGTGAATTGTAAACTAAAAAATATGAAGTTCTTTCAGCTTGACTAAAGGAAGACCTAAAATGGATCTGTGCTCTGCAAGTATCCAACACCTTCAGGGTTTCATCCTGATGTTTTTCTGCACTCAGGTGTTCCAGTCAGGTTTTACCTCATGGAATATCCAGTCCAGTCCTGTTCAATCCCCCCAAAACTCTTAAACTGCTTCTCCTGTCCCCCCTTCTTTCCTCCAGCTCTGCCTCTTCAGCCCCAGAATTCCCACAGCACTATAAAACTTCTCTCCAACAGAATCACTGAAAGATTCCCTGATGTCCCTCTGGAAATTTCGTGTCATTCTCTTTCCAACCAATTCTGCTGACAGGTCATAAACTATTGGTGTTCCTCATCCCTTCCTGGGTGCCATTGGGGAAAGCAGAGCGAACTTCTCCCAAATTCATCCCAATTTTTGGGACAGGTTCCTGTGCTGCCACAGCTTGAGTCTGTTGCCTTTTCCTGGTGAGGATCTGGGACCCCAAAGTTCTGCAGAGAGCCCCAGCTGGGCCCTGTACCTCGGTTCTCATTTCGGATGGACATTCCTTTCCAAGCTGGAAAACCCAGCTGTTTGGGATTTCAGAGCTGTGCCCTTCACTGGGTTTTATTTCCCTCCCCCTGAGGTCATTTGCATCTATGTAAATCCCATTTGCTAATGCCCACAACCCAGGATTTTGCAATTTCACATTGCACACAGGACTTCTCTCATCACTGGTTCCTGTTCTGACTCAAAAGGATCCATGTGAGGAAATCTGGGATCACCCTTTGATAAGTAAATAAAGGGAAAAGAGACAACTCTGAGGATGGAACCTTCAGATAGAGACAAAGCTTTGCCCCAATCCTTCACCCCAAAGCCACGGGCAGTTCTTACCTGCCAGGAAGACCAAGGTGAGGTGCAGGAGCTTCTCCATGGAGCTGAGCAGGGAAGGAACAGGAGAGGAGCCTGGAGAGGAGCAGCTCTGGCTCTGCCCATGGGCAGCTCCTCTCCCCCTCCTGCCTGTGCCGGAAGGAAGGAGCACAGGAACTTGGCATCTTTTTTGTCCTGCACATTGAGCAATCCCCCAGGCACAGGCATTGCTCTCGTGGGCTGAAAATTCAGGCATCAGCATTGCCCAGTGCCAGCCACAGCTCAGCCAGCCTGGGAGGAGCAGCACGTGGTGGCCTGAAGCCACAGCCCTGGGTGGCTGCTCCCACCAGAGCAGGATTTCATGGAATCACAAAATCACAGGATGGTTTGGGTTGGAATAGGCTTTAAAGCTCATCCAGCTCCACCACTGCCATGGGCAGGGTCACCTTACCCTATCCCAGGCTGGTCCAAGCCCCATCCAGCCTGGCCTTGGACAATTCCAGGGATCCGGGGCAGCCACAGCTGCTCTGGGCACCCTGAGGGTCTCCCCATCCTCACAGAGAATTCCTCCCCAAAATCCCTGTGGTAGTGGTGATGCCTTGGGTTTCATCTTTTATATTTTTTAGATTCTCTGCTGTTGGTGTGTAACTCTGAAACTTCAGGTTGGGTGTTAGTAAGGTCTGTTCACAGGGGGGAGTTGGACGAAACAATTCCTTCCCAAGTGAAGAATCAAGGACAACTGGTACCCAAAAATCATAAATAACAGTGAGGGGAAGGGGCAAGCCAGGGGGCTGAGACTTCATAGCCTGGGACTGTGGTTGGAAAATTGACCCCAATATGTAGATAAACCAAAACTTATAAAAGTGTAAAAACTCATGACCAGGATCCACCTTCAACCTGGGTTCAGCCCTGACCAGGCTCTTGCACTGCCCAAGGTGGAGATCCTTTCAATAAATTCCTATTTTATTCCTTTTGCAGTGCCCAGTCTCTGTCCCAGGCATCAGTGGGAAGCCATCCCCTTGTGCTGGCACTGCAGGCACGATGGTGATAAATGATGATAAATTATTTACATGGGGGCAGTTTCTGGAAAGCTGAAAGGGAGGCTCTCATGGCAGCTCTGGCAGCATCCTAAGGGTGAAGGAGGACAAGGACATCACCCCCTGGGTTTTTTCAGGAGAAAGAAGAGCATGGAGCATCCTGAAATCCAGCCACAAAGAGCAGGGCAGGGCACTGCTCTGGGAGAAGCTGTGGGTGCTTTAAAGCACCCAGCACCAGCTGTGTTCTGTTCCTGGCACAAAGGACACAGTTGCTCTGCTGGGGACACTGATTCTGGGCCAGCCAATGCCACAGGAATGCAGCCATGGACCCCAGAACATCAGCAGACTGATGGGGGTGGGCTGCTGGTTTTTCATTTTTGGGGTGTTTTATTTCCTTGGAGGTCTTCCATGAAAGTACAAATAGATCCTGGCTTCTAAACTGGTGTGGTGCTAAACCTGCAGGCCTGGCCATTCCTAAATGTGGTTGTGAAAATGGTCCCTCACAGTGACCAGGACTTCTCTGTCAGCTCACTGATTGCAGCTTTTGTTTCTTCTTGTTCCAGTAAGCACAAATCTGGATTCTCCTCAAGAATCTTCCCAAAAATGCCTCTCTTCCACTCCACTGTTTTTTGCTATTACCCTTCCACAGCTTGACTCAGTGCAACTGCACAAAGAGCAAATTGCTGGGGGAATGTTGTGCTGAATGAACCATTTCCAGAACCATTTTATTTTTCTTTCTGTCAGGTCAACTCTGAAAATCTCAAAAAATTTCCATCAGCCTCCCTGCTGCAGCCCTGGCAAGAGGAGCCTGTTGGATGTGACTGGCCTGGGAATTAGGGCTGGTCTGTCACCTCCAGCAGGGCTTGGGGCAGGGAAATCAGGAGCCAGAGCCCCTGGAGAAATGGAGCTGAACCCATAAACCCATTTCATGTTGCTCCCCACATGACTGTGAAATAAAATGTCTCACTTGGAGCATTTCCAGCAGAGAGGGAAGTGCAGGAGTTGGTTCTGCTTATTCTTAGAATCCAGCTCTTGCATCCCCAGCCCGTTCCATGAAAAATAAACCCAGCCACAGCAAGGTTTGAGTCCAATCCCTGCAGCAGTGCAATGAGTTTGCTTGGCCACAGCAGCTGAATTTTTGGGATTGGGGCAGGGTTTGTACAGGGACACAGCTGGAATACCCCACCCAGCTGTGTCCAGACTGCTCCTTTTCACAAGGCCAGGCCTCCACACCTGCCCCTCCAAGACTACACTTTAATGGAATTGGAAAAGATGTACAAGAGATCCTGGGAATTCCCCCACAGCTCTGTCTGACCCGAGGCACGAGTGTGGCAAAACCTCAGTGTTTTGGGTTGCAATACAGGATGTGACCAGAAATGTGAATTCTGTCCCCATCTGCTGCAGCCGGGTGGGGCAGTGCCCCTGATCTCCTGGCACA
>JAOTIY010000885.1:2694861-2706763 GCA_027123655.1 Muscicapa comitata | reverse complement strand
ATGGGAATGGGGATGGGGATGGGAATGGGGATGGGAATGGGAATGGGGAATGGAAACAGAAATGGGAATGGGAACAGGGATGGAAACGGGAACGGGGGTGGCCATGGCAATCCTAAATACCTGCACACCTGACCCTGCATTCGGCCCTTCCACCCCAAAAGGGTTTCAGGGATCCCATGGTCAGACAGGGAAGGGGGATTTGTTCCTTGGTGTTTTCACAGAATTCACTTTGGAATGGAGCCACCACCAATCCTGGCAACTTCCCACTCCCGTTTTTCCAAGCTCCGTCCATTCTTTTTTCTGCTCAACCAGCCTGGATTGGATTAAATTAGATAAGATTAGATAAAATTAGATAAAATTAGATAAGCAGTTCCTTATCTAATCTGGGATCGATGTGTGTGCTAGACGAGGAATGTGGTCACTTGGAACATTGGCATTCCAGGAGAAACCAGGAATCCTCTGGGCATTTCACACCCCCAAGGACTTTTTTCTCTGCTGATCTCAAAGCTCTCAGCTCATTATTTAATTAATTCTGTTGTAAAAACCGATTTTAAATCCTGAGACGAGCCTTGGATACACACACACACACACAAACCACATCAAGTGCAGGGAGCCAGACAGCCCCAAAAATAACCCAAATTCCCAGGGCTGCGTCCACGTCCAGGCAGTTCCGGAGATGTTGCTTATTCTGGTCTTAACAAATATTAATTAAACCTCTGAGGAGGGATGTTTGTTGTCTCTTTTGCTCTTGACACAACAAAAATAAGCTGAAGAAGCTCCAAGAGCAGCAGAATTGTGTTTGCTAAATATGGGCAAATTCCCTGCTCCAGCTGCATTTTCTGGGAGGTTTTTCCGTCTTCTCTTATAACAGCAGTGGAAATTTCAACAAAAAAATGGGGTTTTGCTCCTCAATTTTTAATAAAATCAGGCTGGAACAACCCAATCTTACCATAGGAGCCCCAAAATTTGTCATTTTTTGGGTGAAACAGCTCCAAGGGGCAAAATTTTCCAGTTTGGGCTGATGAATCCTTAGGAATCCTGGAGCTCCTGGGGGATGGGATGAGCTCCTGTGGTCGGGGCTGTGGTTGGGGTTTTATCATCACCAGCCCCCAAACAAACCCGCGGGTGCTTCGGAGCTCGTCGGAAGGAAGAGCCTCGCCCAAGGACAGGGAAATCAGCTGCTGGAATTCGCGGTGGGAATTCCAGGCGAACACGTGGCCGCACATTTGCACCGCAATAGGGCAGGAAATGGGAGTTTTTCTGCAGGGAAAATGAGGGATCTGCCCCAGGGATCCTCCAAAATGCGCAGAGCGAGGGGTGAGTTTGGATCATCCCTGGATTTCCCATTTTTTGGGGAGTGGAGGGCATCCCCAGCTCCGGTGTGGGTTGGTTTTTCCATGAAAAATGGAATTATTCCTGGAGAAAAAGGCATGGGAATGTGTGGGGAGGAAAGGGAGGGATGTAAATCCTACCAGCACTGGATCTTTTCTGGGATTTGGGACAGTTTGGGTGAAAACTGGGAAAGAATTCAGGGGGTTCCCCCATGTGGGCACCCAGGAGTGCTGGGCCACCAGATTTTCCAGAAGAGAAAACAAATAAGAGAAAAGAAATAAGAGAAAAGAAATAAGGAATAAGAAAGAAATAAGAAATAAGAAATAAGAAATAAGAAATAAGAAATAAGAAATAAGAAATAAGAAATAAGAAATAAGAAATAAAGAGGGGGGGATCAAGACGAGGAGGGAAAGTGAAATTAATAAAAGAACAGAATTAAAACAAAACAAAACAAAAAAAAATAGAGGAGAAGAAACTTTTCCTGAAACAGAGCAAAAGGAGAAGGAGCTTCACAAAGTGACACTTAATTCCGAGCTTTTCCTTTGGCTTTTCCACCTCGGAAGCATGAAAGCAGCTAAATTAGCAAAACAGAAGTAAACTGTTGACTGCTTCATTGCAGGATTAAGTGTGATAAATGGAGGTTTTGTTCAGCCTCTGTCCAGATGTTGTGTCTACGCTGGGTGTTTTTTCTTCCTTTTTTTTTTCCTTCTTCTCCTCTTTTTTTTTTTTTCCTTCATTTTTTTTTCCTACATTCTTGGCCCCGGTCCCATATATATTTTGGATACTGCAGGGAGTATATAATATCATTGGAAAATGATGTGGTCTGGTAACCTTTTAAATAACATTTCCTCCCTCCTCTCTTTTCTAATAGTTTGTTTTTCTTTCCATGTTTGCCTTTTATTGGGGGGAAATTTTGCTTGGAAATTAATGAGGCCAAGGTTTGAAAACAAACCAAACAAACAACCCCCCACCAAAAAAAATTAAAAAAAAACAAACCCCACTATTTCCCCTCTCCATTTAGGGAGGGAAAAGGAGTTAAGGGACTTGTAAGGGTGCAGGCCAAGGATGTGTTTGGGACTTTTTTTTTTTTTCTCTGTCTAGAAAACCTTCCTGATTATTTTTTAGCATTCCCAGTGCACTCAGCCCAGGAGCTGGGCTGGGGTTCAGCTCTTTCAGTTCCTTGCTCTGTTTGTGTTTTCAGAGCCCCCCGACCCCAAAAGCACAATTTTATTTTTTTTTTTTTGGCCCTGTTTTTCATGGATTGGAAGTACCTGTTGCTCCTGGAAGTACTGGACTGGCCTTTCCTGGAAGGAAATTCCTGGAATTTTTCCAAATCCCAGTTTTGAGGACAGTGGTGAGGGCAGATCCCACTGGAGGGGACAAGGTGCCCAACCCCTTCCCCACATCCAGGCAGCATTCCCTGGGACTTTTTTTTTTTAATTCCCTGGGATTTTATCACCCCCTCCAAAAATAGAAAAAAAAATTGTTATTTTTTTCTTTTAACATCCCAAATGTTTTGGAAATGGCCAGGGGCTGCCAGGAGTGGGTTTGGTGCTCCAGCTCCGAGTTTCCCTCATCCCTCCCGTGCTCCCCGTGGGGCTCCTGGGGTTTTTTTTTTCCAGAGTCTACCTTAAAATCCCATCCCAGCAGTGGCTGTGCCTCCCTTGGCTCAGGAGCCTTCGGGAGAGGAGCCCAGCCCAGGCTAAAATTGTGCTGTTGAGTCAGAGAGTGCTGGCACAGCCAGGGCCAGCACCCCCAGCTGGGCTGGGCTGGGCTGGGCTGGGCTGGGCTGGAGAATTTGGGGTCTCACCCCCCTGCAGAATGAGGAAAGGAACATTTGGGGTCTCACCCACAGCTGGGTGAGAAAAGGAATATTTGGGGTGTCAACTCTTGGCAGGGTGGGGAGAGGAGAAAATGAGGTCTCACCCTACAGCAGAGTGAGGAAAGCAGAATTTGGGGTATCAACCTCTGGCAGGGTGGGGAGAGGAGAATTTGGGGTCTCACCCCCTGTAGAGTGAGGAAAGGAGAATTTGGGGTCTCACCCCCTGTAGGGTGAGGAAAGGAGAATTTGGGGTCTCACCCTGTGGCACAGACCCCTGGGATAACCTGCAGGGGCACAGTGGGGAGGCCTCTCCTCCGTGTGCTGTGGGAGAAGGGGGAGGAGCAGCAGGGATGGTGATAAGGGATCCCAAAAAGGCCGATTTAACCCTTTTGGGGTGGGTTTGCTGCTGGGGGAGTGGGGCAGGACAAAACGAGGGGGTTCCCACCCAGATTTGGGGTTTTCCCCCAGCACCAACGTTCCTTGGGATGGGATTTGCAGGGATTTTAACTTTTAGAGTGTCCCACTCTGCCAGCACGGGGTGAAGGTGAACCCCTGGACCCCTGATCAGTGTGGGTGTGGTGGCTGTGAACATCTGGGAAGGGATGGGAGAACATTCCTGTGGGAATGGCATGGCAATGGCCAGCATGGATAGGGAACATCCCTATGGGAATGGCCAGCATGGATGGAGAATGTCCCTGTGGGAATGGCCAGCATGGATGGGGAATATCCCTATGAGAATGCCTTGGGAATGGCCAGTATGGATAGAGAATATCCCTATGGGAATGGCCATGGAATGGTCAGTATGGATAGGGAATATCCCTGTGGGAATGGCCATGGAATGGTCAGCATGGATAGGGAATATCCCTGTGGGAATGGCCATGGAATGGTCAGCATGGATAGGGAATATCCCAGTGGGAATGGCCATGGAATGGTCAGCATGGATAGGGAATATCCCTGTGGGAATGGCCATGGAATGGTCAGTATGGATAGGGAATATCCCTGTGGGAATGGCCATGGAATGGAAACCCTCCATGGACGCTGCCCCTGGTTGAGCAGCAGAGCCTGGGTGCCCCCGCAGCCCACTGAGCTGTCCTGATCCCAGCCTTCAAATCCCCACCCTGGCACATCCCTGTGTCCTGAGCGTTTTGTTTCTTCCACGGGGACACGAAACAAACAGAACCCCCGAAGAAACCCAGCAGAAAACCAGGTGAGAATTCCAGCAGATAAAGCCGCGGCGCTCCCGGCCGTAAACACCTCGGAAAGCTGCTCGCAATTTTTCTCCCCACCATCACCTCCCTGCCTCCCCTCCTCTCCCTCTCCTTCCCCCCCTCTCTCTCTCTCTTAAGGTAGCAGCGTGGGAGCTCTGCCAAAACGCTGCGGTCCCGTGGGGAAGCTTTGCTCTCACTGAAAGAGCCCCTGCGCCTGCCAGCCCAATTAAAACAACGTGCAAGGAAAGCAGCATCTGGAATTGCGCTGCTCTCACAGCCAAGTCACAATTGTTTAGTCTGAAAGTCGGTTCAGGGAGAGCGGGGCTGGCGGGAGCGCCGTGGCCCCCACATCTGGATTTGCGGCTAGACAGCCTCTTTGGCTGCAGGCCTGTGTGCATGTGCATTTTTAACTTTAGGATATGCTGACAAGTTAAGAAGTCAGAAAGTCAGTCACAGTAACAGCCTCCGCGGCCCCTTCCTCCCTCCGCCCCTTTCTAACACACACACGCAGTTGACTAAATACAATTTTCTGACATCCTTTCATCTGGAGAGAGTTTCTTCCCGTTCCAGCCTGCAGCCCGGGTCCCCGATGAGTTATTTGAGCTGAGCCAACACATGTGAACAAAAAGGCTTCTCTTCGCTCCGCGCTCGGGGCCCCGGCGGCGCTGCCCCCGTTCCACCAGCAGCGGGGCTGCCACCACCCGTGGGGACAGGGGACAGGGGACAGCCTGCGCCTCATGGCAACCCTGGGGCTGGGCTGAACCCCCACAGACGCTGCAGCCCAAAGGGGAGGGTGGGGGCATCCAAAAAAACGAGCTGCTGAGCCCCCCCAGTGCTGCGGGAGCAGAGGTGGCTGAGCCCTGCTTGGGTCAAAGATTTTGCCTGGATTTCTTTTTTCCTCCCAAGCTGTGCCTGGGTTGAGGTGTTGAGGTGTTGGTCATTCATTCAGGGGGTTGGTCATTCATTTCTTAGGCAAGATCTCCCTCCCAAAAATGACAGAGAAGGTTGAGCTGAGCTTTTATAGGCACAGCTCAGGCAGGGCCTTTGGCCATGCTGCCGTGCCCAGCTTGAGCTGGTTCACTCAGCGCCCAAAAATCGCCCACTGTGGGCATTTTGCTGGCCCAGGAGCCAGGGGAAACAGCACCCAGGATGATGCCCAGGTGCCAGCAGGTGAGCCCTGCTCACCAGAGCACTGCCAGGAAAGCATTGGGATGGGCACAAATCCCGTCCTCCTGCAGGACCCAGCCAGCAGAGAGAGCTTCAGAGAAAACCCTTTAGTCACAAACAGCTTCCCTCCAGCTGCCAGGAACTTCTGGGAGCCCGAGCTGTGCCTGGCTCCTGCTTTGTCCCTGCTGCTGTGGTCATTGGCATTCTGGTCAAAGCACTAAAATATCAAATATAAGATAACATCAGGGGCGGTTTCAGGCTGGTGCCACCCGGACCTGCTCTGGGCTCTGCTCTCAGACCCTCACAGGGGCTGCTGCACATCATGGCCATGAGCTCTCAAAAGTGGCCAGTGATTTGGGGCAGGGCTTGGCACAGAGATCCCATGGGATCCCAATGGGGAAACATCAACCACCCCATTAAAGCAAACTCGATAAATCCAAGCTCTGAAAAGCCTGGGGGCAACGCTCCAAGGTTTTTCCCTGTGGGAAAGCAACATTTTGCTTTTTTCCCTTGGTTTACACCTGGAACTGAGTTTATCCTGCCCCTCACCCCGGTGTCAGAGCTTTGCTTGGCCTGTGCTCAGCCCAGATCCTGGGAATGGGACCCCTCCCTGTGCTGGGGGCATTCCTGGGGATGTTGGGAGCAGGGATGTTGTGCCCTGCTGGGATGTGCTGCTCTGGTTCCAGCTGCCTCTCCCGCTGTCCCCGCTCCTGCCCAGTGTGTGTGTGCAGGGGTGTCGCCACCAAACTGGTTTAGCAGCTCTGTGGGGCGAGTTCTGTTGTTTCGAAAGGCTCCCAAATACGTGTTGTTCGTGTTGTTCACAGAGTTCCCCTGGATAAATAAATACCGGCATTTCTGCCCCGACCTTTGCTCTCCGGCCGGGTTTCTCCTAAATGCAGAGCACACAGAAACTCTGAGAAGCCTGAACAGCCCCGTTTCCACGTGCAGAGACATGTGGGAGCTCTCCTCCCCATCCTCCTCCTCCTCCCCACAACCTTGGGATCACCAAAGACCCAGAAGTTTCTGCGCCCGGAGCAGAGGGGCCGGGGAAGGGATGGAAAAGCTGTGCCATCAATGCCAGCATTGACAAATCCCATGTGGGGGATTCCAGCTCGTTCCAAACCGCTGGAAAGCCAGGCCACGATGCTGCAGTGGCTCTC
Source organism: Muscicapa comitata (assembly GCA_027123655.1). NCBI lineage: Eukaryota > Metazoa > Chordata > Aves > Passeriformes > Muscicapidae > Muscicapa > Muscicapa comitata. Next base: position 2,700,074 of record JAOTIY010000885.1, on the reverse strand, counting down.
CAGGATAAATCTGTTGGGGTTTTCTTTATGGGGCAGCAAGGTCACATCTCCCAGTGTGGCAGGGTGGCTTTTGCAATTGTGTCACGAGTCTCGTGGTGGCTGCTGTTTACTCTGAAACCTGTCCCGTGGCTTTGTTCCTGCTAAAACCCTGCGAGATCAGGCAGCCAGGGAGGCCCAGAGGAGAAAAATATTCACATGGCAGTAAAAGGAAACAAAACCTTCAGGAGCCCAGCTTGATTGCAGACTTCTGCAGAGGCTGAAGCGGAGCTTTCTGATTTTTTGGTGATGCAAGAGCAGCTCCTCATCCTCTGGCTGAGCGAGGGGATTGGATTTGGAAGTCAGACCTTGGCACCCCGAGGCTGTGGAGCTGCTGGAAGCAGGGCTCTGCCATCGACAGCTCCCTGACTGAGGGCTGGGTAAACTCGCCTTGTTTACCGACGTGGGTGTCACGGTGACAACAAACAGGTCCCTGCCTGAGTGTGTCATCAGCCAGGGAGGACAGTAAACAAGGAATGACACGTAATGCTGCAGCAGGGAGCACATTCCTGCTAGGCACGGCACAGGAGCACCTCAAGGTGCCTGGGAAAACACTGGACAGTGGAGGTAAACAGCCTGGAAAAAATATAAAATATTTTATGGGGAATGGGGATTGCCTTTGTTCCAAGTGTTCCTGGAGTTGTGGCAGCGCTGCCAAGAGAGCTCCATGTGGGCACAGCCTGAGCCCCAGGCAGCCCAGGGGTGATTTCTAAGCACTGAGGGCAAATGTTCTGCCCCCTGCATGGCTCAGCTCCTCCACAAGCACTTCCAGTCTGTTCTCCTGTGTTTCCAGCTGATATTGGAGTCAGAAATAGCTTCCTCAAAGCAGGATCATCTTGCACTTCAACTCTGGTCCAATTCCTACCATCCGCTTCCCAAAATGTCCCTGAGCTCATCATTTCCTCTGCCTCAGGCTCCCAACCTGTGAAATGGGGCTGAAAGTGCACCCAGACAGGGAAAAGTGTCTGGGCTGTGTGTCCTCATCCTCATCCTCATCCTCATCCTCATCCTCATCCTCAGCCTCATCCTCATCCTCATCCTCATCCTCATCCTCATCCTCATCCTCATCCTCATCCTCATCCTCATCCTCACCTTCACCGTCCTCCTCTCTGCTCTGGCAGTAGCTCCAATGTCCCTCAGTTATCCCAGTGTTTAGTGGCACCTGCTCTGTGACCCAGCTGAGTGACAGTGACACATCCATGGGCAATGACACGACAGTGACACATCCATGGGCAATGACAATCCATGGACCGTGACAATCCATGGACAGTGACACATCCATGGACCGTGACAATCCATGGACAGTGAAACATCCATGGACAGTGACACATTCATGGACAGTGACACACCCATGGACAGTGACACATTCATGGACAGTGACACAACAGTGACACATCCATGGATAATGACACACCCACAGACAGTGACAATCCATGGACAGTGACAATCCATGGTCAATGACACATCCATGGGCAATGGCACATCCATGGACAGTGACACATCCATGGGCAATGGCACATCCATGGACAGTGACAAAACAGTGACACATCCATGGTCAATGACACACCCATGGACAGTGACACAACAATGACACATCCACGGTCAATGACACATCCACTGACAGTGACACATCTATGGACAGTGACAATCCATGGACAGTGACACATCCATGGACAGTGACACAACAATGATACATCCATGGGCCGTGACAATCCATGGACAGTGACATATCCATGGACAGTGACACAACAATGATACATCCATGGGCAATGACACGTCCATGGACAGTGACAATCCATGGACAGTGACACAACAATGGTACATCCATGGTCAATGACACACCCATGGACAGTGACACAACAATGACACATCCATGGGCAATGACACGTCCGTGGACAGTGACACATCTATGGACAGTGACACAACAATGATACATCCATGGGCAATGACACGTCCATGGACAGTGACACATCTATGGACAGTGACACAACAATGACACATCCATGGGCCGTGACAATCCATGGACAGTGACAATCCATGGACAGTGACACAACAATGACACACCCATGGACAGTGACAATCCATGGACAGTGACACATCTATGGACAGTGACACAACAATGACACATCCATGGGCAATGACACGTCCATGGACAATGACACTCCATGCAATGCTGAGCTGGCTCTCAGTCAGGGCTGAGAAAATCACAGAATTTCAGGTGGCCCCACACCGGGCACTGAGATGAGAAACCCGTGGGAATTTGGTATGTGGTGGGGTAAGAACTCGCAGTGCTGGAGCCACAGAGCTGATGTGCTGAGCGTGGAGCTGCAGGAAGAATTCCTCCATGGGAAGGGCGGTGAGGCTTCGCAAGAGGCTGCCCAGGGAGGTTTGGAGGTGTCCAAGGAATGACCTGGGGTGACAAGGTGCGATCGAGGCTCTGTGATCCTGGAGGATTTTCCAACCTCAGCGATTTTGGGATTCTGTGACCCTGCCAAGGACAAAACTCCTCCTTCCCCTCCTCCCTGCCTGCTCCCCTCCGCCCGTGCCACACGCACGCACACGCACACCCCGACTTTGGGAGTTTATTTTATATTTTCCCTCGTAAAGATTTGTGTCCGTGCTGCTCTCGTATCAAAGCCAGCAGTGGCCCCTCGGATAAACATGCGGTCAGAAGACAGAAAACTCCAGGCTCAAACACCGTTCGTTTCACCCAGAGCAGCATAAACTGAGAGGCTTTTAAGAAGGGCGAATGGTTTTCAGTAAATCTCTCATATCAGCAGAAACCTTTGAAAGAGTTTGTTTAAAGGCTGTGGAGATAAACAGCCCGGCCAAGTGTTTGTTTAAGATGTATGTACTCTGTGTCGACTGGTAGGCTGGTATTTATATCCAGGGGGGGGAAAGGAGGGCTGGGAGCTTTTTGACCCTTTGCTGGCTCTGCCTGCGTGGGCTGGGGTGATTTTGGGGGGTTTGGGTGTCACAGGGTCCCTGGGGCACCGCTGGGTGGTTTGGGGGAGCAGCGGTGTTCTCCTATAGGGGAGGGTGGGGAGGTGGGATGGCCTGCCAGGCACTAAATGGGGGATGAATGGGAGATAAATGGGAGATAAATGGGAGATAATGGGAGATAAATGGCTCTGAGGGGTCCCCGTCTCGGCCAGGCTGTGCTGGGATGAAGGAGGGATGGATATCCCGGAAAAAGGCAGGAGAAGCTCGGCCCAGGGTGCCCTTGGCCCTGAGCAGCCTGGGGTTACCTGAGCATCAAAGGCAACACCAGAGCCCCGAAATCCCGTGTCACTGATCCCAGTGTCCCTGATCCCAGTGTCCCTGAGCCCCAAAATTCTGTCACTGACCCCAGTGTCCCTGATCCTGGCGTCCCTGAGCCCCGAAATTCTGTGTTACTGATCCCAATGTCCCTGATCCCAATGTCGCTGATCTCCACACTCCTGAGCCCCAAAATCTTGTGTCCCTGATCCCAGTGTCCATGAACCCCTGCTCTCCTGAGCCCCACATTCCCAAATCCCTGAGCTCCTGAGCCCCAAAATCCTGAGCCCCACAGTCCCAAATCCCTGAGCTCCTGAGCCCCAAAATCCCATGTACCTGATGGCAATGTCCATGAACTCCTCTCTCCTGAGCCCCACATTCCCAAATCCCTGAGCCCCACAGCCCCATGTTCTAAATATTCCCCAAACAGACCCCTGGAGAGCTGCCCCCCAGTTTCTGAGCAGTGAGATGCTCCCAGCCTGCTCCTGTTCCCTCATTCCCACTGTAAATATTCCCAAGCTGACCTGCTTTAGGAATGGGTCAGTTTGGCCAAGCCCAGTGGTTTTTGTTGTATTTACCCTCATGACTCCCTGAGCTGCCCCTTCAGCACCCTGAAATTATGGAAATTCCCATTTTAGCCCTGCCATGGGAAGGTTCCCATTTCAGACCAGTTTGGGGATGCTCGGGGGCTCAGGTGGCCTTGACACCTCCCTCGAACACCTTGTGAAAGGCTGTGATCGCCCCTGGCCTCTCCAAACCAAGCTTTTCCCATCCCAAAACTGCAGGTGAAGCCCCTCCCTGCTCCTCCCAGGCTGGGAATGTGGGAGCAGCTGGTCCTTGTGCTCACCTTTTATACAGCAGAGCTGTTGGGACAGACTGAACAGCCCCAGCTCCTCCAGCCCCTCCTGGGGGATCTCCAAACCTCTTGTCCTTGATTTCCTGCTCAGCTCTGAACTCCCTGCTGTCCCTTGGATGGGTGACAGGCAGGGCTGGCAGCTGGCAGTGCCCCACAGCCCAGCTCTGGGTTCCCATACAAACTCACTCCAACTGCTTTTTACCCCAAACTCGTGCTCAAACACGATTCTCTTTGTTGCACTGAGCCTTTTCCAAAAAAAATAAAGTTATATTTGACATTTTTCCTTCTCATTCCCGGCCCCTCTGGCCTGGCTGCAGCTCCCTAGGTTGTCATTCCTTTATCGAGATGATCTGGGACTCCAGCCCCATCCCCCTGAGTGCTGCCCCTCCCCAGGTGTCCCAGAGATTTGTCACCAAAAACATCCACCAGGCCCAGGCTGGGGACACGCCCTCTGCCCCAGAGCCCTGGGAATGTCATTCCCATTCCACAGGGGGACATTCCTGCAGCCCCTGGGGTGTTTTCCCAGCTGTGTCCCTGCAGGGTGGTGACTTCATCCCAGGCTCTGCCACCCGGATTTCCCTGTGGGAATATCTGGAAGAGCTGTGCCACCAGTGTCCCTGTGTCACCAGTGTCCCTGTGCCACCCTGTCCCTGTGCCACCACTGTCCCTGTGCCAGCTGCTCTGTGCAGGAGGGAATTCCCTGGATGCAGCAAACCCATCTCCTCGCCATCATCCGTACAAACTGAAGGTTTGATGATTTATTTTTGTCTTTTTCTATCAATTTATCCTGACTGACCCTCCCTCCCCCTTTAATTGTGGATGTCAGGATTGGTTTTCCAATGGGAATTCACCCCCCGTGGATCCAAACCAATGGATCAGAGAATCCCTCCTGGTCTGTGAGAAGGAAGGAAAGATTCCAGGAAGGAAGGAAGGATTCCAGGATTCCAGGAAGGATTCCAGGAAGGATTCCAGGAAGGAAGGATTCCAGGAAGGATTCCAGGAAGGATTCCAGGAAGGAAGGAAGGATTCCAGGAAGGAAGGAAGGATTCCAGGAAGGAAGGAA
>JAOTIY010000885.1:2611742-2624843 GCA_027123655.1 Muscicapa comitata | reverse complement strand
ATTTGGGCACAGGGTGATAAGGTGGGCACAGGGTGGTGAGATTTGGGCACAGGGTGGTGAGATTTGGGCACAGGGTGATAAGGTGGGCACAGGGTGGTGAGATTTGGGCACAGGGTGGTGAGATTTGGGCACAGGGTGGTTCCTTGCTGCTCCCCTTGCTGATCCCGTTGCTCTCTCCCTTCCCCAGCTGCAGGAATACTACAAGAAGCAGCAGGAGCAGCTTCACCTGCAGCTGTTGACCCAGCAGCAAGCAGGAAAGCAGCAACCCAAAGAGGTGAGCTCACCTGGGGGGTGCCAGGCCAGCAGAGCTGGGGGCCAGCACAGAACAAAGTGTGGGAGCCCCTGGAATGGGGCATCCTGCTCTGGGGGTGCAGGGTGACCAGTCCATTGTTGGGAATTGCTCTTCTTCCTCTTTCCCTCCTCCTCTTCTCCCTCTCTGTGATCTGGTGCATCCACGGGGTGTGGAGCACCAGCCCTGGTGACAGGGACAGGTCCCAGCCCCCAGCACAGAGTGAGGGATCCCCAAATTGCCCCAGAGAAGCTCAGCCCAGCTCTTCCCTGCCAGGCTCAGCTTGGGCAGCCCAGTGCTGGCTGAGCTGGCACAGCAGTGCCCTGAGGAGTGGCCAGGGCTGGTCAGGTGGCAACCAAAGCAGGGCTTTTCCTGCCAGGAACAGCAGCTCTCCAAAGCCCAGGGAATGTGGGAAGCAGCAGTGATCCCAGCAAAGGGCTTTTCCAGCAGGAGACTCCGAGCTGGGCAGGGCTCTCAGCCCCCAGGATCACACTGGCAGTGCTGGTGGAGACTCATTTTATTCCCCTGTGATTGCACCAGTCCCGTGTAACCCCCTTCACACAGCAGGTTTTGCCCTTGAGGGCACAGTGATGCCCCCAGGGGGTTGTGGCTGTGTTTTGGGGACATCACACAGAGCCTGGGGACAGAGCCCAGCCAGCAGACAGCACCACTCCCTTCCTTTTCCTTGGGGATTTTTGCCCCTCTCTCTTCCCAAAATGCTTCACATGGGGTTTTTTTTTTTTGCAGTGCATTTTTGCAGAATTCTTGCCTGGCATTGCTGCCCCTCCACTGAGTGTCCCTCCACGGGCTCCCAGTGACAAGGGACACTGAGCCACTCCCTCCACATCCCTGCTGCAAGCAGGGGTGCTGGGGCTCTTCGTGGCCATCACTCCTCCCAAAATCCAGCACCCTGATGAACACCCAGCACTTGAAACTCAGCTTTTTGGCAGGGAGGGAGGATTTTAAGCTCAGACTGTGGCACAGGAGGGACTCACTGGCAACACCACGTTGGCATCAAGGGATCAGGGGTGGCTGCAGTGGCTCAGGGTCACCTGCCCCAGCCTCTCACTGTGGGGTGTGGGTGCATTTGCAGGGTCAGGGATATTCAGAGCCATCTCCAGGAGCTGCTGGTGCTCTGGGAAATGGGGGAGGCGTAAATGTGAAGCTTCCTCAAGGACTTTCCTGCTGGCCCTGGTGATGTTCTCTTGCAGCACCGAGCAGGGATATAATTAAGCTCGAACAAAGCGCTTGCTTAGCGGGCTCTGCTTTAAAAAGCACGTGTTAACTTTTAATTAAATGGTGCAGAGGAGACAGGAAATTTATCCAACAAGAAAAGGGTGTAGCAGGGGGGGAAGGGGTGTTGGATGCTGCTGGAGGGGTGTGTGTCCAGTTTTCCAGCTGGGAAAAGCACTGAGGGGGACCCAGCAAGGGGATGTCAGTGTTTCCCTTCCTCAAAATACTTGGATAAGCTTTTTTACCCAAAAATTTGGGTAGCTGGTGTTCCTAAAGTCTGTGTTCATGTTTGCCTGCTGGGAATGGTGATGCTGTGCCTTCCATGAAACCTTGGGAAGAGCTGGGATGGCTCCACAGAGCCACCCTTGGATTTTTCATGGAAACCCATGGCCAGATTTCATTCCAGCCCTGCTGCAGGATTTGTAAATCCAGCGCCTTCTGCTTCCCCTCTGCCTGATTCCAAGGGCTCCTCCCGGCACTGCTGTGAGTCAGCAGCTCAGAGTGGGATCCCCAGGTGGGAATGGGGCCAGGAAGGAGCTGGGATCAGGGGCAGCAGCTCTGGGAGCAGGAGCAGCTCTGATATCCCCAGGAGCAGGGGCAGAATTTTTGGGAGGAGCAACTCTGATCTCCCCAGGATCAGGGGCAGAATTTTTGGAAGGAGCAACTCTGATCTCCCCTGGATCAGGGGCAGAATTTTTGGGGGGAGCAGCTCTGATCCTCCTGGGGTCAAGGGCATCATCTTTGAGAGCAGGAACAGCTTTGATATCCCCAGGATCAGGGGCAGAATTTTCAGGAGCAGCTCTGATCTCCCCAGGATCAGGGGCAAAATCTCTGGGAGCAGGAACAGCTCTGATCTCCCTGGATTAGGGGCAGAATTTTCAGGAGGAGCAGCTCTGATATCCCTGGGGGTCAGCATGGCTGGAGGTGGCCCAGAGAAGGGGAGGACAGACGAGAGGATGGAGATGTGTGGGAAGAACCTGTCAGCAGCATCCTGTCCCTGAGGATGTGGGGATGCTCCTGTCCCTGAGGATTTGGGGATGCTCCTGTCCCTGAGGATGTGGGGATGCTCCTGTCCCTGAGGATGTGGGGATGCTCCTGCCCCTGAGGATTTGGGGATGCTCCTGCCCCTGAGGATTTGGGGATGCTCCTGCCCCTGAGGATTTGGGGATGCTCCTGTCCCTGAGGATTTGGGGATGCTCCTGTCTCTGAGGATTTGGGAAGCTCCTGTCCCTGAGGATGTGGGGATGCTCCTGTCCCTGAGGATTTGGGGATGCTCCTGTCCCTGAGGATGTGAGGATGCTCCTGTCCCTGAAGATTTGGGGATGCTCCTGTCCCTGAGGATGTGGGGATGCTCCTGTCCCTGAGGATTTGGGGATGCTCCTGCCCCTGAGGATTTGGGGATGCTCCTGTCCAGGGGTGCTGCACCACACTGGGGGCAGGAGGAAGGGGCAGGGCGAGGCAGCTGATCCATGAATCCGTGCATCCCGCTGAGCTGTGGCACATCCCAGCTCATCCTGGAGCATTTTCCTGTGCTGGGGTGTGAGGACCACCCCCCAAACCTCCAGCAGCATCCTGGCTGTGGGGGGAACAAAGAGCTGTGGTGCAGCCTCTCACCTTTGCATCTCCCATCCCAAACAACAAGGGGGTGCAGAGACCCCCAAACCCCGTGGGAGGGTGTCTGTGTGTCCCCAGAGCTGCTGAGGGCAGGGCTGTCCCTCTGCTGAGGCAGCAGGGCGGGGAGGGGGGGCTGTGGTGCCTAACCCTGGTGTCAGATTAATGAAGTGCTGCTGTCAGTCCCGCGTGTCACGGCACCAGCTCCTCCTGATGTGCTCATAAATCAAAGTGACGGCGCCTCCTGCCCCGGTGGCTGCACCCACTCAGCTGCAGCTAATGCAGGAGATGCTGCAGAGCCCCAGCCCCACGCCAGGAATGGCTGGGAATGGGTTGGGAATTGACTGGGAATAGCTGGGAATGGGTTGGGAATGGCTGGGAATGGGTTGGAATTAGCTGGGAATGGGTTGGGAATGGGTTGGAATGGGCTGGGAATGGGCTGGGAATGAGCTGGGAATAGCTGGGAATGAGCTGGGAATAGCTGGGAATGGGTTGGGAATTGACTGGGAATGAGCTGGGAATGGGTTGGGAATGGCTGGGAATAGCTGGGAATGGGTTGGAATGAGCTGGGAATGGGTTGGGAATGGGTTGGGAATGGGTTGGAATGGGCTGGGAATGAGCTGGGAATAGCTGGGAATGGGTTGGGAATGGGTTGGAATGGGCTGGGAATGAGCTGGAAATGGGTTGAGAATTGACTGGGAATAGGCTGAGAATGGGTTGGGAATGGGTTGGGAATGGCCTGGGACTGGGCTGGGATTGGATTAGGAATGGACTGGGAATGGCTGAAAATGGCTGGAAATGGGTGTTGGGAATGGGTTGGGAATGGAATGGGAATGAAGTGGGGATGTGCTGGAAATCAGCTGGGAATGTGCTGGGAATGAGCTGTGAATGGACGGGGAATGGGTTGGGAATGAGCTGGGAATGGGTTGGGAATAGGCTGGGAATGGGTTGAGATTGGATTGGGAATGGAATGGGAATGAACTGGGAATGGATTGGGAATGAGCTGGGAATGGACTGGGAATGGGCTGGGAATGTGTTGGGAATGGAATGGGAATGGCTGGAAATGGGTGTTGGGAATGTGCTGGGAGTGGCTGGGAGTGGACTGGGGATGGGTTGGGAATGAGCTGGGAGTGTATTGGGAATGGACTGGGAATAGACTGGGAGTGGCTGGGAATGAGTTGGGAATGGCCTGAGAATCCCATCCCATCCCATCCCATCCCATCCCATCCCATTATCCCATTATCCCATTGATCCCATTGTCCCATCCCATCCCAGCTGCTGTTTCTAACCAAGGCAAGGGCTGTGTCCATCCCACACGGTGGCAGAGCTTTCCCCACCAGGAGGGGACACCCTGGGGGACAGAGCAGTCGCTGCTAAAGCCTCAGGCACAGCCTGGTCCTGCCCTTTCCCCCCATCCTGCTGATCCCATGGCCTGCAGCCCTCGTGGCTCAGGATTTCTCTTCACTGAGCAGGAATTGCTTTGATTTGTGCCTTGATCTTTAAGCCTCGGAGGCGCAGGGCTGAGACAGGGGCAGGGAGGATCCAGGTCTGGCTCTGGGGAGGTGATTCTGCTGTGGCCAAGAGGTGGAGAGCGCAGGGAGAGGGCACAGAGCTCTCTGGGGCTGAGAAACTGGAATTCAGCTCCGTCTGTGCCCTAGGCAGGGCTCGTGGTCGTGCCTGGTGTTGCACAGAGGGGTTGGGAGCCCATCCTCACCCTCTGATTCACAAAACCACGGCTGAGCATCCACAGGGATCCACCTGCATCCAGTGAGAGCCTGGGTGCTGATCCCGATCTTAGTCATGGACTGGGATGGTCCTAAACTCAGTCCTGGACTGGGATTGTACCAAATTCACTCAGTTATGGACAGGGTTTGTACTAAACTCACTCAGTAATGGATTGAGATGGCCACAAACTCAGTCATGGGCTGGGATTGCCCCAAATTCAGTCATGGACTGGGATTGTACCAGACTCAGTTCTGGACTGGGATGGCCCCAAACTCAGTCATGGATTAGGATTGTACCAAACTTGGTCGTGGATTAGGATTGTACCAAACTCAGTCATGGATTAGGATGGCCCCAAACTCAGTCCTGGACTGGGATTGTACCAAACTCATTCATGGGCTGGGATTGCCACTGAGAGTCTCTGCTGTCCCCTGTTGATGCAGCCTCAGGGATCAGCAGCTCCCTGGAACTCCCCGTGCTGGGGGGCCCTGAATCCCCACAACGCTCACAAAACAGGAACATCCTGACTGCAGAGCTCTCCTGCTCCTCAGTGAGAACAGGAAAACATGGAAATGCTCCTTTGGGGGGGGCTGCAGAGTGCAGGGAGGGGGGGCTGTGCCCCAGCCTGGCTCCTCACTCCCCACCAGCACCGTCTGCCCACACAGGGGGGTTTGGGGGGTTCACGGGGTCACGGAGCCGCCTGCCCCACTAATGAGGCCATCCAGCCCTGGGGCAGCTCCCCTCTCCCAGCCAGCCCGGATTAGCAGCTGCCTGTCCCCAGCTCTAATTGAATTCTCTCCCCTTCACTTAATTCTCATGGATTTCTCGGCGCCTCCCCAGGGACCTGTCCTGCCTAACTAGTTTAGGGCCAGCGATGCTGCTCAGAGCCTGGCCAGCTCTGGGGGGTGGGGGACTGTCACCTACTTGTGGGGTGGCTGTGACCGGGGTGGGAACACTGGTACTGGCACTGGGAACCCCTTCCTTACACTGGTTTCAGCCCCTCGCCACAACAGTGCGCATAATGAGAATTTTTGACAAATAAGAGGGTTCTGTGCCTGATTTTTGACAAATTCCTGCCTTACAAGAGGGTTCTGTGCCTGATTTTTGACAAATTCCTGCCTTACAAGAGGGTTCTGTGCCTGATTTTTGACAAAATCCTGCCTTACAAGAGGGTTCTGTGCCTGATTTTTGGCAAATTCCTGCCTCACAACAGGGTTCTGTGGCTGTTGCCTGCTCCTTGCCCTGCACCAGTTTCAGCCCCTCACCACAGCAGGCTCATAATGATAATTTTTATCAAATTCCTGCCTTATAACAGGGTTCTGTGCCTGATTTTTGACAAATTCCTGCCTTACAGGAAGGTTCTGTGCCTGCTGCCTGCTGGGACCCCCCTTTTTTTACACCCCCCAGCCAGGCTTTGCAGGTTCCTCCCAGCACAGCTCCTCTCTCTGCCTTTCTTCCCAGCGCTTTATTTTTCCCTTCCCCTTTTCCCTTTCCTTCCCCTCCTCTTCCGATAGATCAAAGGCTCCGTCCGGCTCAGCCGGGAGCCAAGCAGCAGGATGTCCCCAACGCTGTCACCCCTGGCTGCCAGCACCCCTCACCACCCCCCTCCTGCCCTGGAATAAAGCTTGGATTTGGGATTTGTCCTTCCTTTTGTCTCGGCAGCCGTTGGGGAACAAGCAGCTGGCCTTCCAGCAGCAGCTCCTGCAGATGCAGCAGCTGCAGCAGCAGCACCTGTTAAACCTGCAGCGCCAGGGCTTGGTGAGCCTGCCGCCAGGACAGGGCACAGTGCCCCTGCAGAGCCTGCCCCAAGGTAAGGACACGGCCCAGGGGGGCTGCTGTGCCCAGTTCTGGGTGAGGGGGGCTGGGGAGGGGCTGTGGTGTTGGGGTTTGGGATGCCCCTGAAGTTTGGGGGGGGTGGTGTTGGTGGTTGGAGCTGTGCAGGGTTGGGCTCAGGGTTCCTGTGCACAGGGTGCAGGGTTGGGGCAGCTCTTCCTCTGAAAGGGGTTTCCAGGATTTGGGGCACCTTTCCTCTGGAAGGTTTTGGGGCACCTCATCCTTTGGCAGAGGAGTGTCAGGGTTTGGGGCACCTCTTCCTCTGAAAGGGATTTCCAGGATTTGGGGCACCTTTCCTCTGGCAGAGGGGTGCCAGGATTTGGGGCAGCTCTTCTTCTGGCAGAGAACTGTCAGAATTTGGGGCACCTCTTCCTCTGAAAGGGATTTCCAGGATTTGGGACACCTCTTCCTCTGCCAGTGGGTGCCAGGATTTGAGGAACTTCCTCCTCTGGACAAGATTTCCAGGATTTGGGGCACCTCATCTTTTGGCAGAGGAGTGTCGGGATTGGGGGCACCTCTTCCTCTGAAAGGGATTTCCAGGATTTGGGACACCTCCCTCTGGCAGGGGATGCCAGGATTTGGGGCACTTCCTCCTCTGGATGGGATTTCCAGGATTTGGGGCACCTTTCCTCTGGCAGGAGGGTGCCAGGATTTGGGAATCCAGGCTCTCCCCCTTTGGGAACAGCTCTGCAGGTGCCTTAGTTTGGGTTTCTCAGTGGGGCTGTGCAGCCTCCCCTTGCTGTGCCCAGCTCAGGTGATCTGTCCCAGTGCTGGGTGAGATTTGGGGAGCCAGGAGGAACCCCTGGGTGCTGCCTGGTGTCCCTGCTGACCTTGGCCACTCTCTCCTGTGCCACAGCTGTTTGTCCCTCGGACCTGCAGCAGCTCTGGAAGGAGGTCACGGCCGCCCAGCCCGTGGAGGACAGCATCAAGCAGGAAGGTCTTGACCTCAGCACCAACACCTCCAACTCTACCTCGTTTTCGGCCGCCAAGGTCTCGCCTCCCATTTCCCACCACCCTCTGCCCAATGGACAGAGCACCATGCACACGCCCAGAAGGGACAGGTAGAGCCGGGTCGGGCCCTGGCACTTTGTGTTTTTATTCCTGGAGAGGTGGAAGGGGCTGGGATCTTTCATCCACAGGGCTGGGGGGGTCTCTGCCCACTCCCTAAGAGAGGCCTGGCACTGTTTTGCTGCACCCACAGAGGACAGGGAGCTGTCACTGTGGGGTGTCCCGTGCCTGGGAATGCTGGAGCATCCCCATCTGAAGGCTCCTTTCCCTCTCGTGCAGCTCTTCCCACGAGGAGACCCCCGGCTCCCACCCGCTCTACGGCCACGGCGAGTGCAAGTGGCCGGGCTGCGAAACCCTCTGTGAGGACTTGGGCCAGTTTGTCAAGTGAGTGTCACTCCTTGGGGGAGGTTTTTGGGACAGAACGGAGCTGGTGGAGGTGGGGAGATGCTGGGAGTTGGTTCAGACATCCCAAAACGTGCACCCAGAGCTGTGTGACCACATGGAGGAGGAGAAAACACAGCAGGGCTCACCGCTGGTGCTGTCCCATCCTTGGAACCGTCCAACACCAAAAGGTGACCCTGCCCATGGCAAAGTGCAATGAGACGAGCTTTGTGAGCACTTCCAAGGCAAACCATTGGCTGGGGAGAGGCTCTGGAGGAGGCAGCAGGGCGAGGGGGGCTGGCAGCTGAGCTGGTGGAGGGGGGAGATGCTGGGAGTCGGTTCAGACATCCCAAAACGTGCACCCAGAGCTGTGTGACCGCATGGAGGAGGAGAAAACACAGCAGGGCTCACTGCTGGTGCTGTCCCATCCCAAAAGGTGACCCTGCCCATGGCAAAGTGCAACGGGACGAGCTTTGTGAGCACTTCCAAGGCAAACCATTGGCTGGGGGGAGGCTGTGGGGGAGGCAGCAGGGCGAGGGGGGCTGGCAGGCGCGCTGGGGGCGCGGGGGGAGGCGGCAGATGGCAGATGGCACCGCTGACACCGCTTGTGGGCTCCGGCGCTGACTGATTAACTCTGCTGTCGGAGAGCCCTCTGCTAGCGTCAGGGTCAAACAAATTGTTTTCACGCTTCGTCAGAGGTTTACTTAATTAGTTCATTTGCAATTAGATCTCTTTGTAGCCAGGATTTTTAGCAAAGACATCAGAAGGAGCTGACGGGGCTGGCGGGCTCCTTCCCCCGCCTCCCCGGCTGTCTGCTCGCCGAGAGCTGTGGTGGTTTTTGGGGTGTTCCAAACTCGTCCTCTGGCCCCTGCCACGCTCTCAGGGCTGGCTCTGGTGGGAACATCCCTTGGACTGTGCCAAGGCACTGTTTGCCAGGGAAGGAGCTGAGCAGGAGCCTTGCCAGGGAGGATGAGGAGGTGCGAAGGCAGCCCGGGGATGAGTGAGAGGATGATTCAGCCTCCTGTGTCCTCTTCCTCTGCCTCTGAGTCATGGGCTGAGCCCAGATAAGGCATCTCCTGCTGCCTGGCAGGGCCTGTTCAGTGCCACGGGGCAGATGAGCAAGCTCCAGGTTGGGAGAGGAGCTGGAGTTGGCAGGGAATGCCCAGGGCTGTATCACAGGGTCCCTGTGTCCCACCTCCCCTGGGAGCCTCCAGCAGCACTGGGCAAGGCTTTCTGTCCCCTCCCTGCCGATACTGGGGTGTGGGACAGACAGACAGAAAACCTGCAGCTCCCAAAGGCCGAGCCTGGAACTTGCCTTGAGTCTGGGCAGCAGCTTGGAGCTCGTGTGAGCCCCCTCCATGGAGCAGCTGGGGTGGGCTGGGCTGGCAGGGGCAGCGTGGCCTTGGAGCCGTGGCTGATGAGGGAGAGGGGCAGAGGGAAATGGCTCTGATGGTTTTTCCCCCTGGCTGTGCCGTGCAGGGCAGGAGGAGCTCTGGGGGCTTTGCTTCCCCATGGGTTTGGCAGCAGGGCTGGGTTCCCTGGCTTGTCTGTGCACGCTGGGGCTGCAGGAGGCTGCTGCCAATCCTCCACATCCTCCTGAGGCGCCTCCTCCTGGGATGTCTCAGCCTTACTCCTGGGGAACACCTGGCACACGGCCCCTGGCACCCCCCAGCATCACCTTTTGGGGTGTCCCAAGGGTGATACCTGCCCAGAATCCCCCTCCAAACCATCCTGCTCCTCCAGTGGCTTTGTGCCCACCCCAGCCTGGCCTTGTGCCATCCTGGGGCTGGCTGTGTCCCCAGGCTCTGGGCTGAGGTGATGCCAGCGTGTCCCTGGCTCTGCAGCAAGTGACAGCCCTGTCACCACCTCCCTGAGGAGGAGGGAGAGCCCCAAGGTCCTGGTGCTTCCTAAACAAAGAGGCAGCAAAGTGGCAGGGTGGGGAACAGCCTGGCAGTGCCACCTTCTGTCCCCAGGGCTGAGGCAACCTCCAAATGCTGCCTTTGTCCTGGAACCTGCTCCTCAGGTCCTCCTGGCACCTCCTGCTCCAGGAAAATCCAGGGCTTTCCCTCCTGAACACCCTGGGGCTGCCTCGGGTAGGGCTGAGTGTCCTCCAGCCCAGATTTGGGGTGGTGCCACAGCCTGGTTTGATCAGTCACCTCCGTGCCTCAGTTTCCCTCGTGCCCATCCTGCTTTGGCCAGTGGTCCCAGAACATCTCTGAGCAATTTGTAGGTCAGGGCTGATCCCAGGTGATCCCAGTGTCTCAGCCACCCTCCAGCCCAGATTTGGGGTGGTGCCACAGCCTGCTTTGCTCAGTCACCTCCGTGCCTCAGTTTCCCTCGTGCCCATCCCGCTTTGGGCAGCGGTGCCAGAGCATCCCTGAGCAATTTGCAGGTCAGGGCTGATCCCAGGTGTGGCCCCAGTGGAGGGGCTGAGTTTTGGGCATGCCCAGGCCTAACCAAGGCTCTGTGTTCTCCTCCCCAGACACCTCAACACAGAACATGCACTTGATGACCGAAGCACGGCCCAGTGTCGAGTCCAGATGCAAGTGGTACAGCAGCTGGAGATACAGGTGGGAGTTTCACCCCAGCCCCATGGACAGGGGACAAAAAGCCACTTCTTTGTCACCCTGTGCTCAGGAGAGGGTGACAGGCTTGGGGACTGTAACCACCCATCTGGGGACTCATTTTAAATGGAATTTAAATGCAAGAATGCTGCATCCAGGTGGAAATCAAGCCCCCAAAGTTCCCCTCTCACCCCAAAGTGTCCCTGTGGGTAAAAGGAGATGCCAAAGGTGTGGAAGGCAGGGCTGCCAGCAGGGTTTGTCCCCCCTTGGGAGCCACGGGGCTGCTTGGAAACCAGGCCACTTATTTTGGTGGCCGAGCGTGGTTCTGGGAGCCCAACTTTGGGGTGCTATTTTTGGCAAGGCAGTTCTGGAAATAGTGCATTTCCCAGCCTCTCTGAGCCCCCAGCGTGCTCTGCATAACTCGGTTAATGGAGAAGGGAGTGGGGGAAAAGAGGGGAGGAAATGGGGGGGTTGGAAAATGGGATGGGGCAGGGTGTCACCCCCATGGTGTGACAGCACCTGGGGCTGGCAGGAGCTGTGTGACACCAGCAGGATGAGATGTGCAGCACCCTTAGGACACCCCCACGCAGATTTAGGAACCTTGCAGGGCTGTGGGATGGGGGGACACAAACCTTGGGGTGGGTGTGGAGCTGCATCCTCCCGGGCCATCCATCCCTCTGGTGAGCCAGGGGTTGAAAGCAATTACTGAGGCTTAACGAGGGGAGGGAAAGGAAAAGGGGAGGAGGGAAAATATAATAAAATAATAATAAAAAAAAAAAGCTGAAGGGTGAGAGCAGAGCTGTGTGTGCAGAGAGGAACCTGCCATGGAGCCACCAATTAGAAAGTTTGGAGCGCGGAGCTCCCGCTGTGCCGGCGCGGAGCGTCTGCATCACGAGGGGAGAGCTGTCAGCTCTAATGAGCACCGGGCTGCAGAGAGCAGCAGAGCTGCTCCAAACTTGCTGCAAACTCCTGGTTTTAACCCCTTCCTCGCCTCGCTCTGCCAGGGGGCTCGGCTGGAGCGCGGGGACCCCCCGAGCTTGAGGGGTGCCGGTGGAAAGGGAAGGTGACGGCGAGGGAGCGCGGTGTCAGATCCCATCGGGCTCAAACCCTCTGCTGGTGCCACAGAGGATGTTTCACTTTTGTGGGGCTCAAATCCTCTCCTGGTGCCACAGAGGATATTTCACTTTTGTGGGGCTCAAATCCTCTCCTTGTGCCACAGAGGATATTTCACCCTTTTGGGGCTCAAATCCTCTGCTGGTGCCACAGAGGATATTTCACTTTTGTGGGGCTCAAATCCTCTCCTGGTGCCACAGAGGATATTTCACCCTTGTGGGGCTCAAATCCTCTGCTGGTGCCACAGAGGATATTTCACCCTTGTGGGGCTCAAATCCTCTGCTGGTGCCACAGAGGATATTTCACTTTTGTGGGGCTCCAATCCTCTCCTGGTACCACGGACAATATTTCACTTTTGTGGGGCTCCAATTCTCTGCTGGTGCCACAGAGGATATTTCACCCTTTTGGTGAATATTTCACCCTTGTGGTGAATATTTCACCCTTGTGGTGAATATTTCACCCTGCCTCCTGCCTCCCCCAGCTGGCCAAGGAGAGCGAGCGTCTGCAGGCAATGATGGCCCATCTCCACATGAGACCCTCAGAGCCGAAGCCTTTCAGCCAGCCTGTAAGCGTGAGTCCCTTCCTGCCCTCTATGTCCCCACCCTGCAGCTGCTGTCCCCTCCCTGCCCTGGGCACGTTCACCTGGCTGGGCTCTGGGGGATGGATGTGCCCTGGCCACCCTCTGGCACAGCCTGGAGGGAAATGCTGCACCAGCTCTGACATGGACTGGGTGCACCCCCATCCCATGGATGCATCCCCATCCCATGGGTGCATTCCTTGGGTGCATCCCCATCTCATGGGTGCATTCCATGGGTTCATCTCCATCCCACTGTTGCACCCCCATCCTATTGATTCATCCCCATCCCATGGGTACATCCCATCAGTTCATCCCCATCCCGCTGTTGCACTCCCATCCCATGGGTTAATGCCCATCCTATGGGTTCATCCCCATCCCACGAGTTTATCCCCATCGCATGGGTTCATCCCTATCCCATGGATCCATCCCCATCCCATGGGTTCACCCCATTTGGTTAATCCCCATCTCACAGGTGCATTCCATGGGTTCATCCCCATCCCACAGATTCACCCCCATCCCATGGGTCCATCCCCATCCTATGGATTCATCCCCATCCCATGGGTTAATTCCCATTCCACAGGACCATCCCCATCCCATGGGTTAATTCCCATTTTACGGGTTCATCCCCATCCCACAGGACCATCCCCACCCCATGGGTTAATTCCCATTCCACAAATCCATCCCCATCCCACAGGACCGTCCCCATCCCATGAGCCCACCCCCTGCTGCATCCCAGCCTTTCCAAGCCCACCAGTGCCCCCCACCAGCCG
>JAOTIY010000885.1:2510008-2524810 GCA_027123655.1 Muscicapa comitata | reverse complement strand
TTGGATTCTGACTCTGGCAGGGTTTTGGGATTGTTCTTTGTAATACTGCATTTCTATTTTAATTTTCCTAGTAAAGAGCTGTTATTCCTATTCTCATATCTTTGCCTGAGAGCTGCTTAATTTCCAAATTACAATAATTTGGAGCGAGTGAGTTTACATTCTGCATTTCAAAGAGAAGCTCCTGCCTTTCTCAGCAGACACCTGTCCTCCAAACGAGGACAAGGGGACACCACGGTACCTTGAGCACCTCTCCGGGCACGGGCGGTGGGGACTGGAAGTGGACGGGGGTGTTGATGGCGGGGCTGGAGGCCACGGGCATGCGCTGCTGCTGCATGTAGCTCATCATCATCTGCTGCTGCACCCGCTCCCGCTCCGCTTCCTGCTGCGCCTGCTGCTTCATCAGCTCCATCCGCAGCCCGATGCGGGACGCCATGGTGGCACACGGGGCTGGTGGCCACGAGCCCGCCTGGCACACAGGTCAGCCTGGCAGGAGGACACGGCACGTCACAGAGAGCCTTGAAAAGAGGGGAAACTGAGGCACAGAGACTCCCAGAGCAGCCACGCTGGTCTGTGACTGATCCAGGAGGGTAATCCCTGGGCTGGTGGATGTCCACAGAGCTGGTACCACCACCCAGCCTGGCTGTGAGACCTCCCTCAGCTCCCTCCTTACAGAAAACAGCCGTGAAAAAGTCAAAAGCACTCCCCAGAAAAGGGGAACTGGTGAGGGTGAGGATGGAGAAGGGTGACCAGAGCAAGGAGAGGGGTGAAATGAGGGTCTGGCAGGAAGGGAACCCCGATGAAGCAGCTGGGACCCCACACCCTGCACTCACCCGGGAGCCACTTCCCAACACTGCAGCGCCAGCAGAACCCAGAGCGAGCCCGGGAGCGAAAGGGAAAGAGAAAGCGAGGAAGAAGAGCAGGAAGAAAAGGCCAGCGGGTGCCAGGAGCCGGGGGAAGGCCGAGCCCCCCGGGCTGGCCGTGCCCCAGCCCGGCTCCCCGAACAAGGCGAGCTCTGTGCGGGGCCGGCACGCGAGCGCGGGGACGGGGGGGACCCAGCGGCCCCAGCCCGGCACAGAGCGGCTCTTGTTCCCCCGGACAAAGGGGACGGAGGGTGGAGGGTGCCACGGAGGGTGGAGGGTGCCACGGAGGGTGGAGGGTGCCACAGAGGGTGGAGGGTGCCACAGAGGGTGGAGGGTGCCACGGAGGGTGGAGGGTGCCGGGGCACCAGGAGCCGCCCCGAGCCTTCCCACGGCGCTGGGATGCGGGAGGTGCCGGAGGGATCCGGAGCGCAGCATCGCAGGGAGGCCGAAGGAAAAAGGAAGGAGGGGAAAAGCAGAGAAATGTGGAGGGTTTTGGTGTTGAAATGCAAGTGCAGAGGCGGAGGTGACGGCCACCCAGAGCCGGTGCCACGCGCTACCCGGAGGGGAAATGAAATCAAGGCAGCGCACACGGCAACGCGATTACACAGCTCAAGAGCGGCTATTGAGCGGCCAGGGGGAAGGGAATTAATTAGCCAGGGTGGCCTGGCCCGAGGGGGATGGGAGCCCCGAGCTGGGGACAGCCATGCACTGGAGTTTCGTTAGGGGGGATGTGCGAGCAGCCTTGGAGGAGGGCAAGGGGGGGAACTGGGATGAGAAACGGCAGAACCTTGGAAAAGACCCCAGTGAGAGGATGGAACAAGGCAGAATTAATGGGGAAACCCACGGGTGATGCTCACGGGGGATGTACAACCCCAAAGCAAGGCAGAATTAATGGGGAAACCAAAAGCTGATGCTCGAATTAAGGGGGAAACACAAAGCTGATGCTCATGGGGGATGTAGAAACCCAAACCAAGGCTGAATTAAGGGGGAAACCCAAAGCTGATGCTCACAGGGGATGTAGAACCCCAAACCAAGGCTGAATTAAAGGGGAAACCCAAAGCTGATGCTCATGGGAGATGTAGAACCCCAAACCAAGGCTGAATTAAAGGGGAAACCCAAAGCTGATGCTCACAACCCCAAACATGAAGGGAAGGGCGAGAGGCTTTTCTCAGGAAGGGCTGGCACCCGTGGGTGTCACAGCAAAGCCACCCACAGCACCCACTGAGCCCTGCTGGCCCCGGTGCCCCCGCCCAGCCTGGCTGCAGGACCCCCCCTTAGAGAAAATGGGTGTGGGAGAGCCAAAAGCTCCTGAGAAGAGCTGCAGAAGATGAGGATGAGGATGGGGAAGGGTGGCCAGGGCTTGGCTTGGTGAGGAGAGCGGGGGGGAAATTAGGTCAGGTTTAAAATAACCCCTTTGGTTCTGCTTGGCTTCTCCCCCACCCCCCCAAAATGCTGAGCAGCTTCTGCTTTCACTCTGAGTCAGCCCCGGCAGGAGGGCGGCAGTGGGACAGGATGGGGACAGGATGGGGACAGGGGGCCCTGGGGACACATCCCACCCTCCCCTGACCCACGGGCACAGCCATGGAACAGCTGGGACATGGAATGGCAGCTCCATCCTGTTACTCCTGCAAGGGCAGCCAGCGGTTCTCCCACTGAGCCAGAGCCATCCCAGCACCAGTGCGAGCCCCAGACTGGTCCCTACTGGGAGAACCCAATCCTCATCCCTGGAGGCTGCAACACCCACAAGAATCAGTTCTCCAGTTTTTTTCCCCCCTCGAGGACAGTCAGGAATCCTTTTAAAAAGCTGGAGAGGTGAGAGAGAGGCATGGGGAGGGTAGATAGAAAAATCAGGAGAGATTTCCCAGGCTCATCCTGGTGAACAGGGAGGGACAACAGTGGTGGGAGGCCTGGAGTGGGAGACTGAGCAGTTTGGGAAGGGGATGGAGGGGTGGAAAGGGAGGGAAAATCTGATTTTCCTGATTTTGAGGGCTGATTTTCTGTATCTCCAAGCCCAGCTCTGCCTTCCCTGTGCAGAGGAACGCAGGGCACGGGGCTGTCCAAGCTCCAGCCCTGCTCCTTCAGCTCCCCCAGCCCCACTGCAGGACCAGAGCCAGGGAATGCATCTCCCTCCCAAACATCTCTGCTGCTGCTCAGCAGCACGGTTATTTCTGGGTATTTCTGGCCCTCCCTCGCTTTCCCTCTGCGGGTGTTATTTCAGCAAGAACCCAACGTCCCGGGATGGCACTCGGGGGTGGCTCCAGCTGGAGGATCCCCAGAGCTGTCCCCACCTCCCTCAGCCCCCCCAGGGCTGCAGACAGGCCTGAGCTGTCCCTCAGCCCTGTGGTGACAGCTGCTGGTGACATGGGGGTGGCTGCTCAGCAACGTGCTGGAGGGACATTGGGCGCTGCCCTGCAACCAGCCTGGGGACAGAGGTGACAGAGGTGACAGAGCCACTGCCCCAGCCGGCACCCAGCGCCACCTGAAGGGACACAACACCTGGGACAGCCACACCAGTGTCCCCAGGCTCAGGTGTGGGCGAGAAATCCATGCTGCCCACGGGTATTTTCCAGATTTAGCCCCTGGGATTGAGTTACCCTCCAGGGGAGGTGGCACTGAGAGCCTGCCAGGCACGGCCACAGCAGCCCCTGCGAGTGGCACACACCTCCTGGCACCCCTGTGAGAGTGGGGAGTGCTCCCTGCCCAGCTGGGAACCCCCAAATTCACTGCACGAGGCCCCACTTCCCTCCTGGGCTTCATTTCCAGGTCGATGGTGGCCATTTACGAGCGGAAAAATCAATCAGCAGCTCGGGGAGAGGAGGGGGGAAAGGAGAGGGGACAGGGCAGGGACTGTGCACCCACCCCAAACTCCACACAGACCCACCCAAAACCTCACAGAGACCCCCAGGGAAAGGAGGGGGGACAGGGCAGGGACTGTGCACCCACCCCAAACCCCACACTGGTCTGGGAACTGAGGGGCAGCCAAAGGGAAAAGGAGAAGAAAGAAGTGAAAACAGCCTCAGTGCTCACCACCAGCCAGCCCAGCCTTCCCTTCCTTCCTTCCTTCCTTCCTTGTTTTTCATTTTCAAACACCAGAGGTGGAGACAGAGCACAAGGGACCCCAGCCCAGGCAAGCACAGCTGGGTCCAGGCAGCCCCAAAAACAGGGTTTTCTCTGATGTCACCGAGCTGTCACCTCACCCCACACCCACAAAGCCACCCCCAGCCTGTGGGGACAGGGGACAATGAGGCTGGGTGCAGAACAGAGGGTTTGGGGGACCCTGCAGGTGCCAGGGCCACCAGGTCACAGCTCCCCCTCCCTCTGGGCCAGCCCCATGTTCCTCATTTCCAGCAGCCACGTGGGGTGCAGGGGCAGGGGGAAGTTGCAAAAAATAAAAAACCCTCCAAACCTGCTTGTTTTTGTCACTGCAGCACAGGAGTGAGCAGCAGGGCTGAGAAAAAGCCTGGAAAAATTGATGCAGCCACAGGGAGAGGAGACAGGGCTGGGTGTGTGTCCCCTGACACCTCTGTAAATGCAGAGAGGCAAAAGCTGTCCCTTGTTGCTGCAGGGATGGGGCACAAAGGGATCCCTCACCTGGGTTATGGGTGGAAAAGAGGCTGGAAAAGACAAAGTGTAGGGAGATGACAAGAAAGATGGAGAGAGAAAAGGGTCTGGAGTGCCCAAGGGGGAACTTTAAACTGCCAGAGGGAAGGGGTAGGTGGGATATTGGGATGGAATTGTTCCCTGTCAGGGTGTGGGGAGCAGGGATGCAATTCCCAGGGAAGCTGTGGCTGCCCCTGGATCCCTGGCAGTGCCCAAGGCCAGGCTGGAGCAGCCTGGGACACTGGGAAGGTGTCCCTGAGCTTTAAGGTCCCCAAGCACTCTGTGACCACACAGCTCAGCAGCACCTGGGGTCCCTCCTGCTGGTCCCCAAGGTGGCAATGCCATCACACCCGTGTGACAGTGCTGGGGACACCCCAAGGCTGCTCTGCACCACTCCCTGTGCTCCCTCCAGGCCAGGAGTGCAGCTGGGCCCTGCCAGGTGCCCTTGGGGCACTCACCCACACTTGGCAAGGCCACCACGGGGAGGGTTTCTGCCCTGCCAGGGCTCAGGGAGAATCCTTCCTCTCCCAGGGAATGCCTGGGCTGGGCAGCTCCAGGAAGGATCTGCAGGGATCTTTCCTTTCTCAGGAAAGGATTCTTTCCACTAACAGGGAAAGCTGCAGTAGGATCATCCCTGGAAACCCTGAGCCAACACCAACACTGGCCATGAGGCTGGGCCAGAGGCTCCAGAGATCCCATCCAGCCTCTGGGATGAGGATGGGTGGGAAAACAGGAGGGTAACCCCATTACCAACCCCAGAGAGCAGCAACACCCTCCCCATCACCCACCCAGGAATGGGGCAGAATTCCTGGGAACCAGCCCAGAGGCTCCTTTCCACCCAGGAGCTGTTTGGGACAAAGATCTTGGGATCCCTGAGAACATCCCAGCCCCATCCAGAGCCTCCTTCCATCCAGGAGTGGGGCAGAATTCAGAACCATTCCAGCCCCATCCAGAAGCTCCTTTCCACCCAGGACTGGGGCAGAATTCAGAACCATCCCAGCCCCATCCAGAGCCTCTTTCCCACCCAGGAATGGGACGGAATTCAGAACCATCCCAGCCCCATCCAGAGCCTCTTTCCCACCCAGGACTGGGGCAGAATTCAGAACCATCCCAGCCCCACCCAAAGGCTCCTTCCACCCCGGACAGGGGCAGAATTCAGAACAATCCCAACCCCATCCAGAAGCTCTTTCCCACCCAGGACTGGGGCAGAATTCAGAACCATCCCAGCCCCATCCAGAGGCTCCTTCCCCACAGCCTGAGAGGCAGAAGGAGCCAAGGAGGGGTTTGGCAGAGCCAGGCTGGGGTCAGTTGACAGCCCAGCGAGGGACTGAGTCACCAGCTCTGTTTTTAGCCCCGGCATCTCAGCAACGTGCAGCAGGACGCTGTTAACAGGCGCTGGGTCAGAGGCCAAATGTTTTCCCTGCCCTGCTTTAAACACCAAGCCTGGAAAAGGCTGAGGGGAAAAAAAAAAAACATTTACAGGGCTGGCCCCAAACACCCAGGTAAGCCTGGCCCACCCAGGAGAGGTCAGGGAATTGGTGGAGGGATGGCACACAGGGCTGTGTGTCCTTTGTCACACGTCACTGAATTTATAGGGGTCATAAAAACCCCCTTGGTAATGCCAGGAGAGCCCAGCTGGGCGTGGCAGACATTAAGGGGTTAATAATATACACACTGCCTCGCTCAGGTGTCTCTCCAGGCCAAAAAATCCTCTTTTTCACCCACTCAGCTGAGGGATGGCTGCCAAAAATCACAGCAAGGGGGAGGTTTGGGTGCAGGGACCCCTGGGACCCCCCCAATTTTGGGGGCAGATCCTTCAAAACTGGGCAGGAGCTGCAGAGCCCTGATTGAAACATCACTGTCCGACTGCCCAGGCTGGGAATTCACAGCCCCTGCCCCCTCCACAGCAATTAAAAATAAAAGTGTGAACAGGCAGGAGGATGGGCTGAGCCACCACCCCATTAATCAGGACACAGGAGGGGACCGCGGTGACCTTGGAGGGGACGGGCAGGCTCCACATCCCGGGAAAAGAGAAAAGCCCCGAAGGAAAAAAGCCCGGCCCGGGGTCACTGCGGGAGATTTGGGTGTTGGCTTTTTTTTGAAATACCCGCATAAATGAGCAATCAGGGGAACTGGCAGGGCGGCACAGCCCGGCCCCCAGCCGGGATCCAGCCGGGCAGACACTGCTCCAGGGGGCTGGGACAGCACTGCCACCCGCTCCAAAATCCTAGAAAGCATCCCAGAAAATGGGGAAAATAATCCGAGAAAGTGGGGAGGAAGCATCCCAGAAATTGGGGAGAAAATATCTCTGAAAGGGAGGAGAAAGCATCTCAGAAATTGGGGAGAAAACATCTCAGAAAGCGGGGAGGAAGCATCCCAGAAACTGGGGAGAAAATATCTCTGAAAGGGAGGAGAAAGCATCTCAGAAATTGGGGAGAAAGCATGTCAGAAAGTGGGGAGGAAGCATCCCAGAAAGGGGGAAGAAAACATCTCAGAAAGTGGAGGAAAAGCATCTCAGAAAGGGAGGAGAAACCAGTCCAGAAATTAGGGAGAAAGCAACTCAGAAAGTGGGAAAAAGATTCCTAGAAAGGGGGGAGGAAGCATCACAGAAAGTGAGGAGAAAACATCTCAGAAAGGGGGGATAAAGAATCCCAGAAAAGGGTGAGAAAACATCCCAGAAACTGGGGAGAAAGCATGTCAGAAAGTGGGGAGGAAGCATCCCAGAAATTAGGGAGAAAGCACCCCAGAAAGCGGGAAAAAGAATCCTAGAAAGTGGGTAAAACAAGCCCAGAAAGTGGGGAGAAAGCATCCTAGAAAGAGAGGAGAAATCATCCCAGAAACTGGGGAGAAAACATCTCTGAAAGTGGGAAAAAGAATTCCAGAAAGCACCTCAGAAATAGGGGAGAAAACATCCCAGAAAGTGGGGATAAAAATGGCCAGAAAACGGCTTTTTTTGGCAAACCCTGCCCTGGATCTCCACGACCCCCAAGCTGACGGTGCCACCAGCACAAGGTGACAGTGGCCACCCTCTGTCCCCTGTCAGTGCCACCTCCCTCCCTCCCTCCCTGCGAGCCCCATGCTGCTGCAGGGAGGTAATTTATATTTATTTATAAATACACCGTGTCCAGCCCCCAGCAGCCAGCCCGGAGGCTCGGTGCAGGCAGAGCTCGTGGAACCAGCACCACCAAACCAACCCAGCAAGAACCAAATTGGGGACAGCCCCTTGCCTTGCCCTCCCAAACCAGCCCTGCCTTGGCCATGGCAGCACCTCCCGTGCCCTCTTACCCCTCTCAGCAGAGCTTTGTGCTGTGCCCTCCTTCCTGCCAGCCTCAGCCCGGCTCTTTCCTGCTCCCTGAAGGTCAAACTGGTCCCCGGGAGCCCCCGCTGCCAGCCCAGCCCCTGGCTCGGTGCCACCTCTCCTGGGCACGTTGTGCTGCTTGGACCTGTGCAGGAACCCTGAGATTTCCCTGGGGTTTTTTTTGGTTTTTTGGTTTTTTTGTTGTTGTTGTTTTTTTGTTTGTTTGTTTGTTTGGTTTGGTTTTCTTTTGGTTTTTTGGGTTTTTTTGTTTGTTTGTTTGTTTTTTGGTTTTTTGGGGTTTTTTTTTGTTTTTTTTTGTTTGGTTTGGGTTGGGAGTTTTTTTGTTTTGTTTTTGAGTTTTTTTGTTTGTTTTTTTGTTTGTTTTTTTGGTTTTTTTTTTTCCCCCACCAGGCTGTGATTTCTCCTTTGCCCACCCCATTTTTTCCCCCTCAAAACGCTCAGCCAAGCTGGCAGGCAGCTCCCTCCTCCCCTTGGCAGCAAGGAAACTCTCCCTGTGTGTGCCAGGTGGATGCAGCCCCCTCCTCCTCATTTCCTCCAAAATATTCCCACCCCTCTTTGGCTGCCCCAAAATCCTGAGGGCACAGCCTGGGCAGGAGCCAGCGCTGCTGCCCTCGCTTGTCCCTGAGGCTCCAAGAAGTTTCAGGTTTATCCGGAATTTGCACCCATTTAACCAAAGGAGGGGAGCGAGGCAGAGCTCAGGGTGTGGGGAGTTTGTTTGGAGCCAAAAGAGCTCCAAGGTGACAAAACCCCGGGGGCAATTCCTAGAAGAGGCTTTAGAGGTAAGGTGGCACAACCTGTAGGGATCGTGGGGCACTGGGAGACCTTGAACCCACCCAGCACCTTCTGCAACCATGCCATGGTGCCCATCCCAGTGTTGCTGCTCTGGCTCTGCAGCACACACCTCCCCAAAAACACGCCCAGAACTGGCCCTGGGCCCCCAGAGATGGAGCATCCCCCATTCCCAGCTTTCCCAGCCTCCTGGGAAGGTGAGGAGCAGCACCCAGAGCTCATCCTGGGGCACAGGACTCCTGCATTCCTGGGAATTCCATCTCAGGGAATTCGGTGCAGGTGAAATCTGCTCCAAGCACGAGCCAAGCGCCAGGAGGAGGGACACGAGCTTGGAATGGGATAGGGAAGAACCATCAGGGCTCCTTCTGGACTTGCCAGAGAGAGGAAAAAAAGATGAGCACATAATCCTTGTGGGACCAGGGAGAGATCACCCCTCCCACCCTCCCAAGTGTCACAGCACCGGTGACAACGACCAGGGAACCACACCGGGATCACACAGCCTGGAAAAGCTCATGGAGGTGGTGCCACCACGGGAAGGGTGGTGACAGCACACCTGGCACCTCTGAGCACCCTCTGCTCCTTTAGGGGTGTCAAACACCCAGCACCGGCTCACGGGATCCTCCTGGATTCCCTCACTGCAAACAGGGGAAGTTGGCATGGGACAGCCACCAGCAGCACGGCTGCCACTGATGGGTGGCCACGGGGACGGGTGGTGGCACTGCCATGGCGACGTGTGGTGGCACTGCCACAGGGATGTGTGGTGGCACTGCCATGGCAATGTGTGGTGGCACTGCCATAGTGATGTGTGGTGGCACTGCCATGGCAATGTGTGGTGGCACTGCCATGGCAATGTGTGGTGGCACTGCCACAGGGACGTGTGGTGGCACTGCCACAGGGATGTGTGGTGGCACTGCCATGGCAATGTGTGGTGGCATTGCCACAGCAATGTGTGGTGGCACTGCCACAGGGATGTGTGGTGGCACTGCCACAGGGATGTGTGGTGGCACTGCCACAGGGACATGTGGTGGCACTGCCATAGTGATGTGTGGTGGCACTGCCATGGCAATGTGTGGTGGCACTGCCACAGGGACGTGTGGTGGCACTGCCCCACGCCCAGGACACTGCTGCTTCCCCGGCCACTTCCCCTTTGTCGGGGATATGGGATCACCCCACACACGGCAGTTACAAAACAGCAAGCCCAGCTTGAGGCGTCCTCTAAAACCACCCCAAAAATTCCAGATGGGAGTTCTTGTCCCCACAGAGGGGACAGGGATGTGGCAGCTCCGTCCTTGCTGTCTGCACCCCAGGGATGAGATCCCATCACAGCTCCCTATTCCAGCACTCTGGGAGGAGCCAGAGCATGTTTTTACCTCCAGCACTGTGGATTTTTGGAGGGGGACACCCCTCCCCAGCCCCATTTCCCTGTTTGTTGTGCTGCTCGGGCCACCCCACCCTGCACCCTGGGAATGTCCCCCCTGCTCTGGTGACACACCACATCATCCCAGGGGGCTCTTCCCATTCCCCACTCCAGGAAAACAGGGAACCCAGGGCAGGGCAGGGGGGACCAGGAACACACACGTGCCGCACACTCAGCGCTGTGAAGCGTGGAAAAAGCAATAAAATCCCTGGCTGGAATCACAGCTCCATCCCAAACACCCGGATGCTGGATGGCCCCGCTGCAGCCAGCTCCACCCCGGAGCAGTTTCCTCCTGATAAGGGCGGGCAGGCCAGGCCGGCATCCCTCGGAAAACATCCTCGGAAAACACGCGGGGCCAGCATCCCTCGGGATGCAAACCCAGAATCAATCCCTCAGCATCCCTCCAAAAACACCGGGCTCCCTCCACGTGCTGCCCGGACCCACCACCACCACCCCAAAGTGGGTGATGCCCAACTCCAGCCACCCCAATCCCAAATTCCCAGTGCTCTCCCAGCATGGTTTTCCACCTCCTGCAGCAGGTGAGTGAGAGCAGGCTGGGAGAAACCAGCTCCATTCCCAGCTCCGGCCGGAGCAGCCGTGCATGAAGCCAGGAAAACATGGCAGGGAAGTACAGAGAAAGGGGGGGGGGGAAGAAAAAATAACCCCCCCAAAGGCTCCCTTCGCTGCCTGCCGGACTCTGTTATATAAAAAACACCAACTCCCCCCGTGCCCCAAGGGCTGGGAACACGCAGGAGCGCCGGGATTCCTGGAAACGGGCCCTGCTTTCCCCGGACTCGCACCGGCTTATTTATTTATCTTACAAGAGCACAATAACCACCAGATTTTCTTCGTGTTTCTATTTTTTTTTTTTTTTTTTTTTTTTTATGTTTTTTGGTTTTTTTCTTAAGGAAATTTCCCCCATCATCTGACTGCCCGAAGCTCTGGGGGCTGCGTAATCCTTTCCTGCCTCGCAATTAATTCATAAATATAATTAATCGGCGGATGGAGGCTTGGGGCAACCCTTCTCTGCCCCCCCCAAAATTCCCCGGGAGTGGGGGGGACACGCTGTGTGTCTTATTGGTGACCCCCTAAAAGCCGTGTGACACGAGGTATCCCAACTTTTCCCATCTTTTCAGACCCCAAAAGGGGTCTCACTTTGTGTCCCCCAAACCGGGGGTTGCCCCGGTGTCCTGCAGCATCCGTGCCTCAGTTTCCCCACGCGTGTTCGGGGGGGTTCCCGATGGGACAGGAGACCCGGGCAGGTTCCCCCCGAGCTGTCGGGGGTCTGGAGCGCCGGATTTTGGGAGGGGGCACTGGGATGAGCTGCTGGAGACCCCCAAAACCCCCGCAGCACCCGAGCTGGAGCCTCCCGGGGGCCGCTGCCGGGGCCGAGGGGAGGCACGGTGGGGGGTGTATTATTTACAGCAAAATAAGGGGAAAAACAGCAACTACGAGTTCAGAGCGGCCCGGGATGGCGCAGGACGGGGGGGGAGCACCCCAACACCCCCATAGCACCCCACAAGGTGGGCTCCGAGCAGATCCCCCCCTCCCCGGGGACCCCCGGAACCCCTCGCCCCTGCACTCACCCGTGGGGAACGGCGAGGAACGAAGTGGTTCGGCTGCCCTCGGCCTCGCTCGGCTGCGCTCGGCCCGGCCCGGTTCGGCTCCTCGGCTCGGTTCGGCTCTGTTCGGCCTCACTCGGCTTCACTCGGCCCGGCTCGGTTCGGCTCCTCGGCTCGGTTCGGCTCCGCTCGGCCTCCCTCGGCTGCGCTCGGCCCGGCTCGGTTCGGCCCGGCTCTGTTCGGCCTCACTCGGCTCCGCTCGGCCCGGCTCGGTTCCTCTCCTCGGCTCAGCTCAGCTCAGTTCGGCCTCGCTCGGGTCGGTTCGGCTGCGCTCGGTTCCTCTCCTCGGCTCAGTTCGGCTGCGCTCGGCTCTGCTCGGCCCGGCTCGGTTCTCCTCGGTTCGGTTGGGCTCCTCGGCTCGTCTGGGCGCAGTCCGGCCCGGCTGGGCTCGGCTCGGCCCGGCTCGGCCCCGTGCCGAGGGAGGGCAGCAGCAGCGCCCGCCCGGCCCGGCGCGGCCCGTTCCGCTGCCCTCGCTCCGCTCCGCCGGCCCCGGGCACGCCGGGAGCTGCAGTCCGCCCCTGCCGGGACTTGTAGTCCCCGCCCGGCCGCGGCAGGAGCTGCGGCTTGGTGCTTTCCTTCCCTGACATGGGGAGGGTTCCAACCCAAAAATGCTTTTTTTTTCTCCTCTAAAGTGGGTGTTTCCACCCCAAAAACGGGTCGGGAGAGGAGGGATGGGATGGGATGGGATGGGAGGTGTAGGCAGCGCTGTGTTTGGGTTGTGCAGTTCTGTGAAACAGGATCGTGCTTTGCTTTTCAGCAGGAGCACAGGGGGATCATGGATCTCCTTGCACCAGGATCCTGCATCCCTTTGAACCGGGATCACAGGGGGATCCTACAGCTCCTTGGACTGGGATCCTGTGTCCCCTTGGACCGGGATCACAGGGGGATCCTACAGCTCCTTTGACCAGGATCCTGCATCCCCTTGCACCAGGATCACACAGGCATCTTGCATCCCCTCGGACTGGGATCCTGCATCCCCTTGGACTGGGATCACAGAAGGATCCTGCATCCCCTTGGACTGGGATCCTGCATCTCCTTGGACTGGGATCACAGAGGGATCCTGCAGCTCCTTGGACTGGGATCTTGCATCCGGATTTTCTATTGGAACTGCAAATTCCCATTGTGATGGGGCAATCCCACATACCTGCAGGACATAGAGGGAGGCAGCAGTAACCAAACCCCTCATCACCTGATACCAAAACCACCTGAAACCAAATATGGGACATATGATAAAAAGCTGTCGTTATCACCGAATTAAAGGGTTTTTTTTTTTTCTCCCGACTTCAGCCCCAGCTCCAGCTTTCGGGAAAACAAAGGCAAAACCACACACACCCTTTCCAGCAAGGGGAAATCCCTGCTGCTGGTATTCTGGGAATGGGCAGGAGCAGCGGCGTTTCAGGTGCCTGCAGACCTGCTGCCTGCTGCCAGCCAAGTTTTTGGGCATGGAATGATGCTTGGAATCCTCAGAAGATCGGGAAACCAAACCTCCTCCTTCCCCCCAAATTTCCCATCGTATCTTGATGGCCTTGGTAAAGGGGACAGCAAAGACCAGCAGGGACCAGGTCAGCCTTTGCTTGTCCCCTCCTGCCACCACTACCCTGTTTCCAGCAGAAAATTCCCATTCCAGAGGGAAGAGGAGGAGGAGGAGGAGGAGGAGGAGGAGGAGGAGGAGGAGGAGGAGTAGGAGGAGGAGTAGGAGGAGTAGGAGTAGCAGTAGTAGTAGTAGGAGGAGGAGAAGTAGGAGGAGGAAGAGGAGGAGGAAGAGGAGGAATGCCCTTCCTCACTAAATCTCAGTCTCAGCCCGCTCAGCCTGTGTCAATATTTTGACACAAAGCTCAGGGCACTTTGTGTCCTTCCCCTGGGAAGTGACAGAGCCGTGAACATCTGACAACGAGCTCTGGTGATCAAGAATTCCTAAAAAACCACTCTGGATCCTGGCAGAGAGCAGGGTCACCCAACCCCCCCCTGCTCGGGGTGCTCCCCATCCCCTTCAGCCACACCCCCCAATTCCCGATATTCCCAGTGTGGTTTCCCCAGGCTGAACAGCCCCAATTCAGAGCTCAGGGGTCATTTGGGTGTCGTGACTCAGCTCTGATGACAAAGAATTTCTAAGGAACTCTGGGAAAAAGTGAGGTCACCCAAGTTCTCCCCACCCTGGGTGCTCCCCATCCCCTTCAGCCACACCCTCCCAATTCCCCATATTCCCAGAGCGGTTTTCCCACTCTGAACAGCCCCACTCCAGGATTTCAGGGTCATTTGGGTGTCACGACTCACGTCACAGCTTCAGATTCCCACTTGGATAAACCACAGGGCTTTGGCAAACCTTTTCCAGCTGCAGGGAAGGTCAGGGGCTTCCCCCCTGAGGCTTCCCGAGGATTGCAGGTGGGGATTACCCATCCCTGGAGTTTTATCCCAGGGCCTGGAGCTTCATCCCAGGCTCTGGAGTTCATTCCAGGGCCTGGAGTTTATCCCAGGGCCTGGAGTTTTATCCAAGTGCCTGGAGTTTATCCCAGGGTCTGGAGTTTATCCCAGTATCTGGAGTTTATCCCAGGGCCTGGATCTTCATCCCAGCACTTACCTTGCTGCAGAAATGGATTGTGAGGCACAGAGCCCCTCAGGCTGCTCCTGACAAACCCAGGAGCTCAGAGACTGTTTGGGATGTGAGGGTTTATTTGTTACAGGACACAGTGACACAGAAATCCCGAGGGATGGGGACGGGCAGGAGCAGAGGTGGGAATGCTGGCACTCCATGGACCGGGAGAAGGGCTGGAATTTCCTTCCTCTAGACCGACAGGGCAAAGCCCACACGGTTGTTGGCCATGTCGAAGATGGTGTAATATTCCTTCAGGAAAACATCTCCCAGGATCCAGAGGGGCTGCCCGTCCTCGGAGGGCAGGTAGGTGACCTCGATGCCCAGGGTGCAGTAACCATTGCTCTGTGGGATGGGATAACGGGGTCAGCACCTCCAAAAGGCACAGGGGGAGCGTGGCTGCTGCCAGCATCCTGGAATTCCCACATGGATCCCACACGGATCCCACACAGATCCCACACAGATCCCACATGAATCCCTGTGTTGGGTTGGTGTGACCAGAAATGTGGATTCTGTCCCCATCTGCTGCAGCCGGGTGGGGCAGTGCCCCTGATCTCCTGGCACACATTATCTGCTCATGGGCCAGCTTTAAACCAGCTGGGGCA
>JAOTIY010000885.1:2489663-2503574 GCA_027123655.1 Muscicapa comitata | reverse complement strand
GGATAATCCCCCTGGAACAGGTCCTGTGCTGCAGTGGGATTTCACTGCTGGATGCTCCATTGGGATAATCCCCATGGAGCAGGTCCTGAGGATTGGGACAGGCTGCTCCTCTGTCCCATGGTTCTCTCTCAGCTCTGGGGTTTCCATCCTGGCTTTGCCCAGATCCCTCTCCAGGTGATCCCTTATATTTTAGCTTTTCTATTTTTCATATAATCCTGCAATTTTTTAGTGTATAACCCTAAACTCCATAAAGTGTTAGCTCCTCTTTACTCAAATGTGTGTTCCCATTTTCATCACAGGAGTCACAAGCACAGGGCAGAGCCCTCACAATGAAATCCCCATCACTCTCCTGCCGTGAGGGATGAACTCTGCTGGGACATCAATTCCAAAATTCCTGGTTTTCCTCTTCCCTCTGCCCTGCTGCAGATGGCCAGGGAGCATCCCTGGGATTCCTGGGATGGCTGTGGGGATTTGGCCACCTCCCCTAGGCTCTGAGTTTGCCAAGGAAGGCACCAGCTCTCCCAGATCAGCATCCCGGGGTCATTTTTGGCATCCTCATGTCCCCAACACAACAGGGGAAGGACATGGAAGAACAGGGACAAGGATGTGGCTTTGGGCACCTAAACCCATCTTGGCTTGGGATGTTCTGAAATGCATCAAACCTCCAGCCCTGCAGTGCTGGGCTAGTTGGCACTAATTAGTGAGCGCTAATTACTCCTAGGAGCAGAAATAGCTCTGCTCACAGCATCCCGGGGGTACTCACAGCAAGCAGGACTCTTGCAGTCTGTGGAGGGCACCCACAGGTTGGAGGAGCCAGTGTCGAAGAGCACCAAAAATTTTTGGGGGGGTTCCCCAATGCTGATCTCCCCAAAGTAGGAGGACTGGAAAAAAACAGGGAATCTCCATTGGCCACGGGCTCAGGGACAGACCAAGAATCTCCCTGGGATCCCCCATCTTACACCCAACCAGAGGAGCAGACTGAGCTTTCATCCTGCTTTTACACCCCCAAAAAATGAAATACTAAATAATTATTGTGGATTTATTTCATACAGAAAAGCCTTGCTCTTTGTGGCTGGGGGTAAACTTCCTTGAGGATTAAAACAGCTTAAAAGAGTGGGGGGAAAAAGCAATTTAAGAGTGGGGGGAAAGCAATATTTCACTCCTGGAGGCTCAGGGGTGTCCAGATTGCTGTTGGGAAGGAGGGGAGCTGGGGCACTCACATCCAGGTGGTTGGCTATGGGCTCCCTCACCACAGAGCCCTGGCTGGGCTGGTATTTCTTCACTGGATCATATTTAATGTGCTTCAGGAAATCCTCCAGCACCCCAGCTGTCCTCATCTTGTCCCGGATGGACAGGCCTTTCTTCAGACTGATCCTGCACAGAGAGAGGCAAAACACAACAGCACACAGCAGGGAGTAAGAATACCTGGGCATTTTCAAAGGCTCAGTTCTCTGGGCTCCTTTGAGCCATGACAGGAGCTCTCCTGCCCCAGGAGCTCTCCACATCCCAGGAGCTGCTCTCCTGATCCCAGGAGCTGCTCTCCACATCCCAGGAGCTGCTCTCCACATCCCAGGAGCTGCTCTCCACATCCCAGGAGCTCTCCATATCCCAGGAGCTGCTCTCCTTGTCCCCAGGATCTGCTGTCCATATTCAGGAGCTGCTTTCCTTTCCCCAGGAGCTCTCCACATTCAGGAGCTGCTCTCCATGTCCCAGGAGCTGCTCTCCATGTCCCAGGAGCTGCTCTCCATGTTCAGGAGCTGTTTTCCATGTTCAGGATCTTTCCCCAGGATCTCTCCTTGCCCCAGGATCTCTCCTTGCCCCAGGATCTCTCCATGCCCCAGGATCTCCCCGGGTGTCCGGAGCTGCCCTGTGCTGTGCCCACCCCATGGAGCTGCAGCTCCGCATCCCCGCGCTCCATCCCCCGCCCTGCCCGCGCTCCTCCCGCACCTCACCGCCCCTTCCACCAGCTGCAGGCACGCCAGGACCACCGGGAGCCACTTCACGGTGCCCGCCAGGACCACCGGGAGCCACTTCATGGTGCCGAATTGCGCGCCGAGCCCTCGGGAGGCGGCAGCGGCCAGCCCGGGCTCCGCTTTTATCCCGGCTCGTTCTTATCTGCCGACCTCCGCTTTCCATTAGCACCTCTGGCAGCCTCAAGGGCCGCTTTGTGCTTCGGGCCACGAGGATTCCGCGGAATCGGCGCCCTCGGGGGCGAGATCAAAGGGGATTTGCGATAAAGGGGCAGCGCTTATCGGGGACGAGGGACCCGACGTCACCGCGCTGGCCCGGGGCTGCGCTCCCCAAAACCCGCGCCAGCCTTGCCCCGGGACAAAGGGACTCGCGGCTCTTGGCGAGGCACCCAAAGGCTTTGGTCTGCCCTGCTTCCGCCGCTGGACAGAGCGGGATGGAGGCGGAGCGGCTGGCCCGGGGCACGGGACACGGGGCGAGGAGATGGAGCCCGTCAGGTTCCTTCTCCTGCTTTTTCCAGGATGTCCCCAGGTTCCTTCTCTTGGTTTTCCCGGGATGGTCCCCGATTCCTTCTCTAATTCACTGAAGGGTGATTCCAGGTTCCTTTTCTCTTTCCCTCCAAGGTGATTTCCAGGTTCCTTCTCTCAGTTTTTCCAGGATGTCCCCAGGTTCCTTCTCTCTTTCCCTCCAAGGTGATTCCCTGGTTCCTTCTCTTGCTTTTTCCAGGTTGGCCCCCACATTCCTTCTTTCATTTCCTCCAAGGTGATCCCCAGTTTCCTTCTGCCAGTTTTTCCAAGATGGTCTCAGCAGGTTCCTTCTCTCTTTTCCTCCAAGGTGATTCCCAGGTTCCTTCTCTCAATTTTTCCAGGATGGTCCCCAGTTCCTTCACTCCTTCACTCCAGGGTGATTCCCAGGTTCCTTCTCTCTTTCCCTCCAGGCTGATTCCAGGTTCCTTCTCTCTTTTTCTCCAAGGTGATTCCCAGGTTCCTTCTTTTGCTTTTTCCAGGATGATCTCATGTTCCTTCTCTCTTTTCCTCCAAAGGGATTCGCAAGTTCCTTCTCTCAGTTTTTCCAGGACGTCCCCAGGTTCCTTCTCTTGCTTTTTCCAGGATGGTCGCCACATTCCTTCTTTCATTTCCACCAGGGTGATCCCCAGTTTCCTTCTGTGAGTTTTTCCAGGATGGTCTCAGGTTCCTTCTCTCCTTCACTCCAGGGTGATTCCAGGTTCCTTCTCACTTTTCCTCCAAGGTGATTCCCAGGTTCCTTCTCTCTTTTCCTCTGCCGCGCAGAGCGGTGTTATAAATGAGAAACAAAAAGTCTCCATATTCAGCAACATTCAGATTGCTTTATTTTATACAGACAGAGCAAAGCAGCGCTGGGGAACATGAGGGGTCACCACCCACTCCATGCTCTGTCCAACTTCAGTTTGCACTCCTCTTTATAGTCTGGTTTTCTTGTAGTAATCAATAATTGTTGGTTTTTTGCTGTCATAATTTTGCCAGCTAAGCAGTTGTGGCCAAAAAACATCCGTGAAGTCTCTGAGCAATTTCTCAAGTCTCATAGATAAAAATCTGATCTTGGTAGATAAAAAACGGGAAGTCTGGTCTTAGTGGATAGGCTGCAATTGATTGCACAAAGGCAGGAAATCTGATTTTGCAAAATCTATCAGGCTATGGTAAAGCCTTAGTTTGCAAACTGGTATTAGATACAACTTATTTAGAAAACATAATATTCATAACAGGAGAATTTAAAACAGAATGATTTAATTATATATTTTCCTTTATCTAGGTCCATGCCTCACCTGAGTATTCTGGTTTATACAAACTCCAAAACTTTTATGATTAACACGAATCTTTTATCAATTATCATAGCGGGGATTGCACACCCAGGACTCCCCTGGGGGCCAAGCTCTGGGCATTCCCTCTGCTCTGCTTTCAGTTTCTGTTCTGTGCTGCTTTGGTGGCCCAGCTCCAGCTCAGGGAATTCCATCTCTCCACTGCCTTTCCCGGGATTCTGCAGAGGGTGAGCCTGTGGAACCTGGAGCAGGTTCTGTGGAGATCTCACAGCCCCTTCCAGGACCTGGAGGGGATACAGGGAGCTGGAGAGGGGCTGTTCATCAGGAACTGGAGTGAGGGACAAGGGGGAAAGGTTCAGGCTGAAAGAGAGGAAATTTAGGTTTGATATTGGGAAGGAATTCTTTCTCTATGAGGGTGGGGAGGGGCTGGGATAGAATTCCCAGAGAAGCTGCCCCACCCATGGAAGTGACCCAGGCCAGCTTGGATGGAGCCTGGAGCAATCTGGGATAGTGGGGGGGTGTCCCTGCCCATGGCAGGGGTGGAATGAGATGGTTTTTAAGTTCCTTCCACCCCAAACCAGTCTGGGATTCCACGGCTCTCTGCCCCCAGAGCAGCTGTGTTTATGAACCCACACAAGCCCTCACATCCTTCACAAGCTGCTTTTAGTGTTTATTTCCAAAACAGAGGTCACAGTACACAGGAACAGCTTCCACAACACCAAAATAAAGATTCCACTTTTTCCTGGGAGCAAAATAAACTGGAAATAAATGGTTGGGCTTCAGGTCAGGCATTTAAATTCCCAAAGCAGGTGAGGATCAGCCACCTCTTGATGATCAAAACCTAAAGGGGCTCTAAGGGAGCTGGAGAGGGATTCTGGACAAGGGGGTGGAGAGACAGGATGAAGGAAATGGCTTCAAACTGACCCAAAGAGGGAAAGCAGCACCAGGAATTGTCTTGTAAAGGTCCCCAGCCAGGACAACCATCCCATTCCGTTTATTCTGCTCAGTTCCACACCTCAAGGCAAACCAGGAGCTGTGCACAGGTCACAGAGCTGCTCTTCAGAGAGGCCCTGCCTGGATTTCCATGGGAATAACCCAAGGAACAATTGCACAGCAACCCCTGGCTCAGAGCACTGAGTCCCCAGAGCCCCTTTGCTTCTCTGCCACATCAGAAATGTTCAGTGCCCAAGGTGACAAGGACAGGTGACAAGGCCAGGAGTGGCACAGGAGGAGCTTGGGGTGACACTGAGGCATCTGGGCCTTTCAGCTGGAAAAATCCCATTTACTTAGGGAAGGAAAACAGATTAGATCCTGCCTTTACAATGAGCCTTTTCCATCCCCTGGCCTGTAATTGCCAACTTCAAAGCTGCCAGGGTTCTCAGTAATGAATTCAGCTCCAGCAACAGGAACCCAAACCTGTTCTGCTGCCTGTGAGCAGCATTTCCAGCCCAGCCAAGTTTGGGGAAAAGACAAAATTCCCAGAAAGACTGAGGACAGCTCTCCCAGAGGCTGGAATTAGGAAATGGGGTCATTAATGATCATTAATTAATGAGAGGGCTGAGCAGCATCACACAGAGAGACGATGAGAAAACAGGGAGCTGGAAATGCCACCCCTGGTTTGGGTTTTCTCCCAGTAAAGAGCACAGCTGAGGCAATAAAACAAGAATTCCTCAGAAATAACAGCACATTTGAGTGTCTCTGCAGAAATATTGATCCTTTCACCTTCACCACCTCCCCTTTCCCCTCCCTGTCAGGCAGGGATTCCAACCTCCTTCCCTGAGGGAAAAGCAGGCACCTGGAAAGGGTTAAAAGGGAAAAAACCCCTCCCACATAAGACAGTGGAGCCCTGGGAGCAGCTCTGTTCCTATCAATGGGGTTTTTGGGAAGGGGAAGAGGGAAGATCTATTTGTGCATTCACCAGGGAGGAAATCCTGGGGGAAGGAATCTGATGGATGAACCCAGACTCAAACAAGAACCACTTAGAAAGGTCAAGGCAGGGATATTCCCTCTGCTCATCTCACAGACATCCCAAAATTACAATTCCAGGTGGAGGAAGGAGCCCAGAGAGAACAGCTCAGTCCCCAGTGGGGCCACACAAGAACCTCCAGCCCAGCTCTCACCCCACCACCCAAATTGGCCTCATTTTGCTGCCTGAACCCTTTTTGAGAGCCAAAATCTCAGCAAATTTCACTGAAGCAGCATCTTCCTCAATTTTCCATTTCCCAAATTACCAAACAGACCCACCTGAGCTTGGGACAGAGCGGTCAGAGCATCCCCTCAGCTCCAGGACAAACTCCAGAGCAGGTTTGGGATGGTTTTTCCTTCCCAGCCTGGGATGGATCCCCAAAACCCAAAGGCAGATTTATGGATGCATCCACCAAGGGTGAGGATCCTGCTGTGGAGTGGGAGGATATTCCATGCCTGGAGGGATCACAGGATCCAAATCCAATTTTCCATCCTA
Source organism: Muscicapa comitata (assembly GCA_027123655.1). Classification (NCBI taxonomy): domain Eukaryota; kingdom Metazoa; phylum Chordata; class Aves; order Passeriformes; family Muscicapidae; genus Muscicapa; species Muscicapa comitata. Next base: position 2,497,350 of record JAOTIY010000885.1, on the reverse strand, counting down.
ACCTGCAGCACCTGCTGCTGTGAATCCATGGGGAAAGCCCAGCAGAAAGTGTCAGACCCAAAGGAAAATTAAAAAAAAAACAAATCCATAAAATCCACCTTGACAAGGATACAACAGATTGGGGAATCACTCCCAACCCAAATAAAACCACAGGGGAAAAACCCCAAAAAGACCCCAAATCACAGAACCGAAGGGATGGGAGAACACGGACTCGAATTCCCTCCACTCCCGATCCAAACCTGGATTCTCCTCTGGAACCTTTTCCCCCACGGCCGCTAGAGGAAGCTGCGACACTGAGCCAGGAGAATCCCAAAAATGTCACCTGGAGCTGCGGGGACAGCGAGCTCACCCCACACGTGTGGGAACCTGGAGAGTTTTAAACTTTCTGTGCTTTTCACTTAGGGCCTTGGAAAAGGCTTACAAAGCATTTTCCTAATTTCTAATTCCAAATTCTTTGCTAAATTCTAATTCCAAAGGAGTGGAATTAGGATCACTGGGGTGTAGTTTGAGTAGGAGTGTGTGGTATCACAGAGTGAAAGGTTTAAAATTTGGAGTTTTAAAATATAATAAAACATACAAATATAATAAAATATAATAAATATATAAATATTTATAATATAAATATATAAATATTTATAATATAATAAATATAATATTTTAAACATAATAAAATATTTTAAACATAATAAAATATTTTAAACACAATAAAATATTTTAAATATAATAAAATATATGGAGCTTTAAAATACAATCATAGGTATAGAGCAAAATGGACGTTCTTTTTCTTCCTTTTTGTTCCTTCTTAGTTTTTGGTTAAATAGAAAGTACCACACTGTGAGTCACAAGTGTTTGGTCATTAGGTCAAAAATATAAATAATATAAATAATATAAATAATATAAATAATATAAATATTAGTTTTTAATTAATACTTAAGCCTTAAATGACTTTGTAACTAACAAGATCCAGTATTTTCTCACTTTTAGTTTGTTAGCTAGAAGTGCTGAAAACTCACTGTACTATAAATAAAAATGAATAAACAGCTAAATCCAAACACAAAAATTCTGTCTCTCATACTTCAATCCTGACTCTGACTGAAAACAAAAGAAAAAAAAAAATTAACCACTAATACACACACGGCTCTGGCCCTTCCCACTGCTCCCACTCCACTTGGAAAAATGAATATTAAAGATTTCTCAAAAGTGGTTTAGTGCAGGCAGAGCTCTGGGGAATTTTTCCAAAAAAAGAGGGAAAATCTCTGGGGTGTGAACAGGAGCTGAAATCCCTCAGTTCTATCCTGGCTCCACAATTTCCATTTGATGGCTCAAACGTGGAACAACAATGGGCTGAGAGCAGCTTTTCATTGCCAGGGGTTCCCAGGGAGTTTTGGGATTCAGCTGGGGCTGAGCCTGCTGAGCCAGCAGGGCCATGGGGGAGAGGGGACACCTGGGGACATCTGGGGACACCTGGGGACACCTGGGGACACCAGGGGACACCAGGGGACACGGAGCACAGGATGCCCTGTGCTGGAAGGTGCAGCTGCCACCAGCTCCATCCCTTCTCATCTTCAAGGCCCATGGAATTCTTCTCGTTCCCAGCAGAGGAGCAGAATCCTCCAGGACAAGCAGGATTTGGATTTGGCAAAGAGGGAAGGGAGGCCCTGGTGGGACAGCCCAGATCACCTGGAGCAGGTGAAAAGCAGAAGTTTGGGTGATCCCAGCCAGATTTCCCAACACAAAGCTCTCCTGGAGCCACCAAAATGGGATTGCCAGATTTTTTTAGGAGCTCCAGGAGGAATTCCCTGATCCCAGAACTTACAAACCCTTCCATTCCACCCTCAGGGACAGCTGGCCACGCTGGTGGCCCAAGGACAGCCCCAGCCCTGAGCTGCTGCCACCCAAGGCACAAAGAGCCCACCCCAGCACCTTCCCTGTGCTGTATTCACTGATTTGGTTTCTATTTTACACTGACATGGTTCCCCCTGGGGTCTGGTATAAAATTTAACCCATCCCCACTCCTCCTTTTCCCCCTGCAGGACCTGGCTGGCTGAGATCTGGGGTTCCTCCACCCCTTGCTGAAATTTGAAGAATCCCTGCCACTCCTTGCTTTGTCCTCTTTTTCCCTTGGAAGCGTTGGGGAATCACCTCAGTTGGCGCCCAACGTGGGGCACCACGTTTTCCCTGGACCCCCTTCAGGAATAAACCTTGGATCATCCCAGGAAGAAGAGCCTCTTTGAATCTTTTATCTCATTCCTGCAGGACTCCAAAGCCTCCTCCTGGAGCTGAGCTGGCCAAGGAACCAGAGGGAGGCTCAGGGAATCACTTCAGTCGGTGCCCAATGTGGGGCACCACATCTTCCCTGGACCCCCTTCAGGAATAAACTCTGGGTTATCCTGGAAAGAAGAACATCTTTTAATCTTTTATCTTGTTCCTGCAGGACTCCCAAACCTCCTCCTGGAACTGAGCTGGCCAAGGAGCCAGAGGGAGGCACAGGGAATCACCTCAGTTGGAGCCCAACGTGGGGCACCACGTTTTCCCTGATCCTCCCCACTCTCCCACCTTTCTTCTGGCTAGCTCTGGGTCAGAGATGGAGGGAATTTGGCATGGACAAAGCAAAAGTCCAAGGAGGTTCTTCTTCCCGGGATAATCCAAGGTTTATTCCTGAACGGGGTCCAGGGAAAACGTGGTGCCCCACGTTGGGCGCTGACTGAGGTGATTCCCTGAGCCTCCCTCTGGCTCCTTGGCTAGCTCAGCTCCAGGAGGAGGCTTGGGAGTGCTGCAAGAATGAGATGAAAGATTAAAAGAGGCTCTTCTTCCCAGGATAATCCAGGTTTATTCCTGAACAGGGAATTTAACCCACTTGGAAACAGCCCTCACCTCCTCCTGGAAAACATTTCATCCTCCTTTCCCTTGCTGGGGAAAAAGGGAAAAGGAATTTTGTATTTCTCAGCTCCAGCAGGTTCCTACAGAGGCTCCAGAGGGAGCTGTGCTGTCCCAGAGGGTGACACTGACAGCTTAGAAACTCTTTATTTAAATACTTTATTTAAAGCTTAACGCAGTTAACTTTTATATATATATATATTTATATAGATAGATAGATAGATATAAACAATTTCTTCTCTCACTTCCCTAAATGAAAGCTGGATTTAGGGGGATACATTACTTGGGGTGGGGGTTGGTTTTTTTTTTCCTTCAAATAAAGTCATTTGTTATACATATAAAAATATATTACTTGGGTTTCCTTTCAGTTACAGGTGACACAAAGGGACAGGGAGGACAAAAGAATGGAAGACGAGCACAAGGACGCCCAAAACAAAAAGAAAAACCAGTGGATTGAAGCGTGTGGCACACTTGGGGTTTATAGTGCAACAGCAAGCCAAGAACTCCACGTTCTGCGACACAAACATGGCACCACTCAGACTTGGGACACGTGGCCTTGCTCCCAACGGGGTCACGGCTCAACAGGACATGACAGCACCAAAAACCAAAAAAAAGGAACTTCCAAAATCTGGAACTTGAGCTCCTGGCCTTCAGAAGCAGCGTGGAGCTGGGGGATGGGGCCGTCCCCTCTTCCAGGGATGTCAACAGCGGGAAACACCGAAGGACAAGGGGGACACGAGGCTTGGCACTGGATCCAGCTCCTGTCCCAGGGGGAACAGGGACACAGCCAGAGCACCCCAGAGCACCCCAGATCATCCCAGAGCACTCCAGAGCATCCCAGATCATCCCAGAGCACTCCAGAGCATCCCAGAATAACCCAGAGCACTCCAGAGCATCCCAGAGCATCCCAGAGCACTCCAGGGTACCCCAGAGCATCCCAGAATAACCCAGAGCACTCCAGATCATCCCAGAGCACTCCAGAGCACCCCAGGGTACCCCAGAGCAACCCAGAGCATCCCAGAGCACCCCAGGGAACCCCAGAGCACTCCAGAGCATCCCAGAACACCCCAGAGCATCCCACAGCAACCCAGAGCACCCCAGAGTGCCCCAGATCATCCCAGAGCACTCCAGAGCATCCCAGATCATCCCAGAGCACTGCAGAGCATCCCAGAACACCCCAGGGCACTGCAGAACACTCCAGAACACCCCAGAACATCCCAGTGCACTCCAGAACACCCCAGAGCACTCCAGAACACCCCAGAGCCCAGCTCTCCATGGGAACAGGCACAGAGAAATCCAGGGAAAGGCCACAGGGAGGGGTGAGGGAACATCCCAGGGCGACTCAGTGCAACCCCGGCATCGAGACAAAAAATCCACAGCAAAAGGCCACAAATTTACCCGGAATTTTAGCCCTTCCAGGTCTGTAGTTGAGGGAACAAGCTGCACATTCACTGCTGACACCGAGCAGAGGCTGCTCCCAGCCCCAGCCAGGCACGTGGGTGTTGGCACCGACTTTGATGCCGCTCCAAGCTCGGCTGCCCGGCGGCTCCGCTCCCACTCCCACGTCTCCCATTCCATTTCCCACCCACCCCATGACAGCCCCGAGCTCAGAAATCCTTCATTCTCCCAGCTGCTCTCCTCCACAGTGTTTCTCCCCCAGCTGGTGGCTCAGCAAAGCCACCAAGCTCTTTTGGGACCTGCTTCTCCTCCCTCCAAGGCAGGAGCGAGCCCCAAACTGGCACCAGTTTGGCAATGAACTGGGATGCAAAGGAGCAGTTCATAAATAAATAAGTAAACAAATAAATAAACCACAGCACTTCTCAGCAGCTGCCAAAAAGAGCCCTCTCAAAAAAAAAAAACAAAGCAGGTTATGGCACAAGTGAAATTCTCCAGATCAAACTTCCAGTCTCCCTCATGGCTGTGGCCTTTCCCTCCTCTTCTAAAGCAGGGAAGGGAATTTTAAGGATTTAGGCAATCAGGTTTCTGTGATCACAGTGTGTGCCCATGGCTCTGTGTCCTCCTCGTTTAATTGCAGCTGCCCAATTGAAATTGAATCTGAGACAGGGACAGAAGGATAAAAAGCTTCAGGAACAGTGAGCTGAGGTGGGAAAGGCCATGGCGTGAGCCTTGGCACATCTGGAACCACCAGGCAAAGCCCAGCTCTGGAGTGGCCTCACTGCAGATGTGAAATCCACAGGGAATGGGCTGGATCTGCACAGAGCTCCTAAAGCAGCTCATTTTTGGGAGCACATGCCCAGCTCTGGCTCTGCCCACACCACTGCTGGCACCTCCCGCCCGGAATTCAATACTCAGAGTCACCAAACATCCCACAAGGCTTGGAAAACAAGCAACACATAGAGGGGAGGACGGACAGACAGACAGACAGACGAGCCTCAGCAGCTGCAGCTGCAGGAGCCAGGCCGGGCCCCGGGGAATGGGCGACCAAGGGAAGGCAATGGCGAGTGGGAGCCACACGGGGCAGGGACAAAGCCACGACACGGGGCTGGCACTTGGGGCCCTCACAGGGGCAGGTCAGTGCTGTTGTGCCGCGTTTTCCTCGAGGTGCCATCGTCCCTGGGCAGGGCCCGCTGCAGGCTGGACATGGCCGCCGTCTTCTTGAGGTCAATGACGGCGTACGAGTCGGTGCGGCGAGCGCCGGGGCTGCCAGGAGCTGCCACCACCCCCGGCTCCTGCTGGCCCTTGCAGGGCTCGGGCTCCAGCTCCACCTGGATGTAGTTGAGCTGCCGTGGAGGCTCGGGGCAGGGCCGGGGGAAGTCGAAGCTGAAGACGTTGGGCAGGCGGCTGCGCCGGGCTCTGGGCAGGAAGGCTCGGCGCGGCTGCAAGGCCGAGCTCTCCGAACCCATGGACTTCTGCAGGGGTTCTTCCTCTCCAGCCTCGGAGAAACCATTGGGGGATGGTGTGGGTGCTGTTCCAGTATCCTCATCCCTGTGCCGGGCCGGCTGCAGCTCCCACACCGGCGGCAGCGCCGGCAGGTTCTCGTAGTGCAGCAGCGCCGAGCGCCGATGGCAGCTCCCCTCCTCCTGGCACACCTTGGAGCGGCCAGCCCGGCACAGGGACGAGCTGCTGGGGGCCACCAGCCCGTTGAGGTTCTCATAGACACACTGTGGGGATGGACACCCCTCCTGACACTCGTTGTTGTTGTTGTTGGGGGGGCAGAGGTGAGCCCGGCATTCCCGGGGGTGCTGGCACAGCCGGCGGTAGCCAGAGCTGGGAGCCAGCACGAATTTCACCTCCCCTGGCTGCAGGAAGACCTGGGGGTTTCGGTCTTCCAGGGAGCAGCTGTGGTTCCTAGGGGGGAAAGGAGGGTGGGCTTCAGGCAAGGAGTGCATACAGTGCCGGCCCCTCGGCTCCCGCTGCCCGGTGGCCGTGTTGACGTAGGTGTGGGACTGCAAGGAGAGAAGCAGAGGGACAGTGAAAGGAGGAGACAGCAGAGACCAGAGCAAAGAACTGAGAAACCACCAGGAGAGAGGAATTCATCAGTGGCTGATGAGGAAAAAAAAAGGATTTTGGAAGTTGGGAAGGTTTTGGAAGGGAAAATGTAAAAGTCGGTTTGGGTTTTGTGGGCTGGGAGAGAGACAGAGAGTCCAGCTGCAGATACACAATGTGTGTCCATAGGGATGGAGATCTGCAGGAATTTCCTCGTGGAAAGTGTGCTCAGGCTTTGCAAGGGGCTGCCCAGGGAGGTTTGGAGTCCCCATCCCTGGAGGTGTCACCTGGACATGGCACTGAGTGCTCTGGGATCAGGCACAGGTTGGATTTGATCTTTTCCAGCCTCAGTGATTCTGTGTCATGCTCCATGCACATCTCACAAACTCTCCTCAAGTGGTGATCCCACAACCCTCACACCTGCCCAGGCCTCCCTGGGATTTGTAGGAAAAACCTTAACACTCTACAACTGTGAGCCAAGAGCTGAACCTCAAAAACAAAAATAAAAAGGGTCTGAATTTAGGGCTTGTGTGACAGCTGGCAGGTAGCTGCCACCCAAACCCCAGTCGGTTGAGGACAAAACTCAGATTTTTGTGACAGAGCATCAGTTCTAGTGAAGTATCAAAGAGCAGGAAGTTCCAGGAGCAAAATGAAAGAGAATAAAAAGAGTGACAGGGTGTGAGGATGCCCTGAGCTTTGAGTGAGGGAAACCCAGAATTGCACCCAGCAGAGTTTAGGGTGGCTTTACCTGCTCCTCAGGCCCCAGGAGGGGGTGGGTGGAGTCTTCCCCCACAGAGGAATGTCTCAGGCTGCTCACTGAGGGGTGCCGGGCTGCAGAGTTGGACAGGGATTCTCCAGGGAAGCTGTGAAATCCATTGGGAAGTCCAGTGTAACCCAGACCTGGGAGGGAATCAAGGCAGAGAAGCATGAAATTGGTACAAAATAGAATTATTACACTTTCAGAGTGAGCTGGGATCTTCTGGACACCCTGGAAGGTAAAACCAGCCTGTCCAGGGGCCATCCCAGTGCTGCAGCACACACACAAGGGCCAGACCCTCCTTTAAATCTAAGGAATTCCACATGGAGACAGGATGGAACCATTCCAGATGTGGCTTCCTGCAGAAACCACCTGACCCTCCCAAGTGCTGCTCAGGAGAGTCCACTCAGCAGTGGTGGCTGGAGAGACCCAGCTGAGAGCTGACAGCTCTGACAGCTTGGAAGGGATTTTTGTGTCTCCGTGTCTTGGGTTGCAATACAGGATGTGGCCAGCAATGTGAATTCTGTCCCCATCTGTTACAGCCGGGTGGGGCAGTGCCCCTGATCTCCTGGCACACATTATCTGCTCATGGGCCAGCTTTAAACC
>JAOTIY010000885.1:2432586-2443424 GCA_027123655.1 Muscicapa comitata | reverse complement strand
TGGGAAGAGCTGCCCAGGGAGGTTTGCAGTGCCCATCCCTGCAGGTGTCACCTGGAGGTGGCACTCAGGGTGACAAGTGGGCATGGGCACAGCTGGGACTGCCTGGGCTGGGAGGGCTTTTCCAGCCCCAGGGATTTGGGAATTCTGTGTTTCATTTATTAAAATCAGAATTAAACATGTAGTTAAGTGCTTGTTTGAACATTTCCTTAAATTAGCCTTGTCTCTCTGCCCTCAGTTTTGGGTAAGTCCAAGCCAGGTTCAATATTCAATAAAAATCAGATCAATTTGATGTTTCCACTTTGTGGACTGGCAGAGAATGTGAGGATATCACACAGACAATGCTTGGATTAGAGCAGTCATACAGAGGAGGCAAATATGCAATAATACATCACTCAGTGAGGGAAAAATTAAAGCAGAAATGAAAAAGAGGGGTCTCATGGCTGGAGCTGTCCCTCACTCAGCTTTGTGCCTGTTTCTGTTCTTGTTTTCCCTGCCTGTGCTCCAGGAGTCCCAGCAGATGCTGGGCAGGCTGATCCCAGAGAAGCAGCTGCTCAATGATCAGCTCAAGCAGGTCCAGCAGAACAGTTTGCACAGTGAGTACATCCTGGGGCATGCCTGACACCTTCCCTCCCTGCACTGTCACCTTCCCAAAAGTGACCCTCTGCTGATCATAGAATGGGTCTTTTTGCCTTATAGATCCCCAAAGACAATATTTACCACTATGGAAGTGTGGGCTCAGATTGTAATTAGAGCCAGGGAAAGGTTGTTAGCCATTTCAGGTCGAGATTTCACTATAATTTATTTGCCTTTAAGGAAAGAGTAGTTTGATTGGGCATTGCAAAAATCAGAGGATTTGCAAATTGCATTGTTAAATTTTTTGGGTTCTATTCATTTTCCAAGTCATAAGCTGTTGCAAGCAAACTTGAGTTTTAAAGAAAAGCCCATTTGAAGTGAAGTGCCCCTGGAAGCTGTCCCTGTGTTCACTGATGGTTCAGGGAGAACACACAAATCAGGCATCACATGGCAGAACCAGAAAACTGAGCAATGGGAGGCTGATATGCACACAGGGTGTGGCAAGGTGCAGGTGGGAAAATGTTGCTTTCTAAACTGTTCCATGGAAGTAAAAACTGCCCTAACAATGTGTTCCAAACCAGGGGATTCCCTGCTCACCATCAAAAGAGCCTTGGAAGGCAAGGAAGTGGCACGGCAGCAGCTCCGGGAGCAGCTGGATGAGGTGGAGAAAGAAACCAGATCCAAACTGCAGGAAATTGATATTTTCAATAATCAGCTGAAGGTAACCCAGGACTCCTTAAGCCTTTCTGAATGTTCAGTTAATTATTTTCTAACCTGCTTGTGGGGGAACAAAATGAACTGAAATGATTAAGAATGTCACTTTGGGGAGCATTCTCAAATCTGTCTGTTGAGGATTTTATTTGATTTTTATTTTATTTTTAAGAAAATGCTGCTCAGCTTTCAAACTCCAGGTTTGAATCAATTTAATCTGCAGAGTCTCTTCAGGAGGAAATTTGAGCCCTGATTCCAAATCTATGATGGCAAAAATAAAATTACCAATTTCTGTGCCTTTGCATCCAAGAAGTGCAGGATGAGGTCAGGAAATCTGCTGGAATCAGGAGTTCAAATTGAAATCTTGAATAAAAGAGACTTGATTTTCTACTGCCACCCAGAATTGTTATCTGCTGTCTGTGTGCTCCTGCTTGTCCCTGAGTGTGGCTGCCTGTGGTTTGTGGTTTCATGCTTTACTGTTCAGTCTTTGTTAAAACTGTGATTTTTTTTTTGTGTGTATTTCTACACCAGCAATATCAGGGTTCTACAGAGAGAAAATGCAAATCAGTCTGTAGTTACAAACTTTTGATAGCATTCATTTTTTCACAAAATATTTCAGTGTTCAAGTACTTTATCTGCTAATTCCACTGGTGGTTTCTCCTGGAAGCTGACCAAAAATTTCCATTCCCTGCAAGGTGTCACAAATTGTGCTACAAGTATTCAGCAGGAAAATCACTATGACAGAGACATTAATGGAGTTTTATGGAAGTTGTTAGACTGGGATTAAATAAAAAATTTAGATGGGATTGAATTTAAGCAACAGATAGCTTGTTTAAGCTGGAATTATTAATAATGGTAGGAAAAATTAAAAGAGGAGCCCTGTTTTAAGATTTATTTGAGGATGACTCTCCCAGTCTGAGACAGGGAGAATGGAAGGGGAGAAATTCTGCAGAGTCAGACACAATGGGCACAATTTATATTTAAAAGAAAATAGAATTAGTTAATTGCTTAATTAATCCTTGAGGTTTAAACCTTGCCTAATTTTTCTTCATATGTGGTTTTTGGGTACATCTTAGCATGTTGTGCTTCTTGGGCAATGTTTTTTTAATGGAGACCTTTAAAAGTGATGAATTGGACCAAAGGATATTAATTCTAAAATTAATCTGTATTTGGGTTGATCATAAATTACCTAAACATAAATGGGAAAGGGGTGAACAGTCTTGGTATTATGACAGCAGCAAAAAAAAAAAGCCAAAACCAACAAACCAATCACTCAAAATTCAATCTTTTAAATATTGAAGGATTGCACTTCACAGATACCAATCTGACAACAATTAAAAATGGAGGTTGCCCATTAAGCACAGATTTATCAGCATGTGCCAGGAATCCAGGAATGCCTTGACTGAGGGAAGTGATTTTGCAGTGGAACAGGAAAATTGTTTTCAATCAGTTGATGAGGAGTTGTTGTCCTGCTGTGAAGGACAGGTGTCTGCCAATAAAGGCAGGAGCTTCTCTTTGAAATGGAGAATGGAAACCCCCTCCCTCCAAATTATTATTATAATTTTGAATTTAAGGGGCTCTCAGGCAAAGACATGGGAATTAGGAATAACAGCTCTTTACTGGGAAAATTAAAATGGAAATACAGTATTACAAAGAACAATCCCAAAACACTGACAGAGTCAGAATCCAAGATCCCATAGATAATTATGAATGAGAGAGGAATTCCGTGGATAATGGTGGGGCAGGGAGAAGAATCCCATGGATAATGGTGAGACAGGGACAGGAATTCCATGGATAATGGTGAATGAGAGAGGAATTCCACTGATAATGGTGAGCCAGAGGGATCCCATAGATAATAATGAATGAGAGAGGAATTTCGTGGATAACAGTGGGGCAAGGAGAAGAATCCCATGGATGATGATGAGCAATGGAAAAGAATTACATGGAAAGTGGTGAGCCAAAGGGATCCTGTGGATAATGGTGAGGCAGGGAGAGGAATTCCATGGATAATGGTGAATGAGAGGGATCCCATGGATAATGGTGGGGCAATAATGATGAATGAGAGAGGAATTTCGTGGATAACAGTGGGGCAAGGAGAAGAATCCCATGGATAATGATGAGCAATGGAGAGGAATTCCATGGATAATGGTGGGACAAAGGGATCCTGTGGATAATGGTGAGGCAAAGGAATTCCATGGATCATGGTGAATAAGAGAGGGATCTCATGAAAAGTGATGAGCCAGAGAGAGGAATTCCATGGGTAATGGTAAATAAGAGAGGAATTCTGTGGATAATGATGAATGAGAGAGGAATTCCACGGATAATGGTGAGCCAGAGGAATTTCATGGATAATGACAAATGAGAGAGGGATCCCATGTATAATGATGAAAGAGAGAAGAATTCAATGGATAACGGCGAATGAGAGAGGAATTCGGTCTATAGTGATGAGCCAGGGACAGGAATTCCACAGATAACGGTGAATGAGAGAGGAATTCAATGGATAATGGTGAATGAGAGAGGAATTCAATGGATAATGGTGAATGAGAGAGGAATTCAATGGATAATGGTGAGCCAAAGGGATCCTGTAGATAATGGTGAGCCAGGGAGAGGAATTCCATGGATAACAGGGATAGGGAGCTCAGGGACTCCCCCTCCGAGGAGGGGCTGGGTTTGAGGACCACTTCCAACAGGAAGGTGAGAAGAACACGGGAACGAGTGACAAATCATCCCCTGAGGGTGGGGAGGTGACAATTCCTCCACCAGCCCCTCCCCAACCCCCCTCTCCTGGTGTCCCCGCAGGAAAACACGCGGACCATGAAGGCGGCCCTGGCGCTCCTCCTCCCGCTGGCGCTCGCCCTGGCTCCGGTGGCGAGCGGGCAGCGGCGGAAACCGCCCCGCAGACCCACCCGGCCGCCCGCGCCCTTCGAGGAGCCCGCGGAACCCACGGAGCTGCCGCCTCCCCTCCCTCCGGGCCCTCCGTCCATCTTCCCCGACTGCCCCCGCGAGTGTTACTGCCCGCCCGACTTCCCGTCGGCGCTGTACTGCGACAGCCGCAACCTGCGCACGGTGCCGCTGATCCCCGCCCGCATCCACTACCTGTACCTGCAGAACAACTTCATCGCCGACCTGCCCGAGGAGTCCTTCCGCAACGCCACCGCCCTCAAATGGGTCAACCTGGACAACAACCGCATCCGCAAGGTGGACAGGAAGGTGCTGGAGAAGCTGGAAAATCTCATTTTTCTCTATATGGAGAGGAACCAGCTGAAGGAGGTGCCCGCTTTCCTGCCGCCCAACCTGGAGCAGCTGCGGCTCAGCAGGAATCAGATCTCCAGGATCCCCGCTGGTGTCTTCAACAAGCTGGAGAATCTGGTGCTGCTGGATCTGCACCACAACAAGCTGAGCGATGGAGTTTTCAACAAGAACACCTTCAAGGGGCTCAAGAACCTCATGCAGCTCAACCTGGCCCACAACATCCTGAGGAAGATGCCCCCCGGCGTGCCCAGCGCCATCCACCAGCTCTTCCTGGACAGGAACAACATCGAGGACATCCCCAGCGATTATTTCAAGGAGTTTCCCAACCTGGCTTTCATCCGGCTCAACTACAACCAGATCTCGGATAAGGGGCTGCCCAAAAACTCCTTCAACCTCACCAACCTGCTGGTGCTGCACCTGGCCCACAACAAGCTCACCAACGTGCCCTTCATCAGCCCCAAGCTGGAGCACCTCTACCTGAACAACAACTCCATCGAGAGTGAGTCCCACGGCTGGGATGGGGAGGGAGAAAAACCTCGGGAAGGTTTTCAAACCGGTGGGATGTGATCCCTTCGAAGGGAGGAGGTGGGAGCTGCAAGGGTGGAGGGAGGATCTGGGTGGAAGGGGAGGAGCAGAGAAATCCGCTCCTGGTGCTGTAGGATTTTTCCTGGTTGTTTTCTTCGGGGCCACCTGCCCTCGGAAAAGCTCTTTCCCTGGCAAAAATCGGGATATTTAAGGAGGAGAGCCTGGGCTCGTGTTTTAGGGGCAGATGCCAAACACAGGGCTGGGGATGATGAGGGGATTTCTCAGCTCTGCTCCCGAGCAGGGAAGGAGCGGGGAGAACACGGCAGCCAGGGCTGCTCCACACCATTCCAGGGAAATCCAGCTGCAATTCCACAGGAGAGGAGCCTGGGATGTGTGGAAGAGAGAGGAGGAGGCAGAATCCCACTGAATTCCCTTTCAGCTTTCCGGTGCCTAAAGGGGCTCCAGGAGAGCTGGAGATGGATTTGGGATGAGGGATGGAGGAGCAGGACAGAGGGAATGGCTTTCCACTGCCAGAGGGCAGGGCTGGACGGAATCTGGGGAAGGAATTGATTCTCTGGGAGAGAGGTGAGGGGCTGGGATGGAATTCCCAGAGCAGCTGTGGCTGCCCCGGATCCCTGGAAGTGTCGAAGGCCAGGCTGGACACTGGGATTGAGGGAGGTGTCCCTGGGTGACCTTTACGGTCCCTTCCAACCCAAACCATTCCAGGATTCCAGGATTCCTGCTCTCCCCAGGTGTTTCTGCTGTTGGAGCTACTGCTGTGATCACATCTGGCTCCAACGCTCGTTAATCTGAATTTTAATCAACCACCACCAAATCTGAGCCGGGGAGGACCCTGGGGTGCAGGTGGTGACTCCTGCTGGATTCCCACATCCTGACCCAGCTTTTCCTCAGTGTTTTCCCTGGTTTTTAGAAGATTCCCATCCCTGGAGCCGGGTGCTGGCATCAGAATCCCGGGGTTTATTTTCCATTCCCAGCTGGGCAGGCACACGTGGAATTCCAGATGCGAGCAACGAGCCGGGTGCTGACGTTATCTCCGATGTGACAGGGCTGGAGCGGGATTCCTTGATGTTTTTTTGGGAATCTCGGGGCCGGCTCGGCAGGTTCTGGGAGGGGGATGATCCCTTTTTTCTCTGGAATGTCACCACATCCCGCGCTCCGCAGGAACGTGACCTACTTCGCTCCTGATCAAAAGCCGGATTTTTCCTCTCGCTGGGGCTTTGGGAACAGGCTGGGATTGTCCCTTCTGGTGGCAAAACAACCCCAGTTTGGGGTTCAATAACAGCGGGGGTAAAATCCCTGCCCACATTTCCTTTCCCCTCACCTGCATCCCGCTGTTCCCCCTGCCAAAATTCCCTGTTCCCTAACCTGCATCCTGCTGTTCCTTCTGCTAAAATTCCCTTTTTCTTCACCTGCCTCCCGCCATTCCTCCTCTCCACATTCCTTTTCTCCTCACCCTCATCCCGCTATTCCTCCTGCTAAAATTCCTTTCTTCCTAACCCGCATCTCACTGTTCTTCCTGCCAAAATTCCCTTTTCCTTCATCTGCATCCCATCATTCCTCTTCTCCACATTCTCTTTTCTCTCACCTGCATCCTGCTGTTCCTCCCACCAAAATTCCCTTTTCCCTCACCCTCATCCCTCTCTTCTTCCTGCCAAAATTCTCTTTTCCCTAACCTGCATCCCGCTATTCCTCCTCTCCACATTCCCTGTTTCCTCGATCTCATCCCGCTGTTTCTCCTGCCAAAATTCCCTTTTCCTTCATCTGCATCCCGCCATCCCTCCTTTCCACATTCCCTTTTCCCTCATCTGGATCCCGCTCTTCCTCCTGCCAAAATTCCCTTTTTCCCTAACACGCATCCCTCAGTTCCTCCTCTCCACATTCCCTTCTCCCTCACCCGCATCCCGTTGTCCCTCCTGCCAAAATTCCCTTTTCCCTCATCCCCGTGTCCCTCCTCTCCCGCAGAAATCAACGGCACGCAGATCTGCCCCACCTCTCTGGTGTCCATCCAGGATTTCTCGCCCTCCGACCTGGACAGTGTCCCCCGGCTGCGCTACCTGCGGCTGGACGGGAACCTGCTGAAGCCGCCCATCCCCCTGGACCTGATGATGTGTTTCCGCCTGCTCCAGTCCGTGGTGTTTTAGTCCTGCCCCGCCTCTCCCAGGCCCGGCTTAGCTCGGACATTTCACCCCCGCCGGCGTTTGACACGTGGGACCCTCTCTGCTCCCTCTCCCCGCGCTCGCTCCTCTCCTCCATCCCTCTCCCTCTTTTCCTCCCCTGCAGGACACTCCTTGGGGACACCCAGCTGCCACTCCAGGTCACAGCTCGCTGTCCTTGTCCCCTCCAAGCCAAGCCCGGAGCCGGCTCCGTGTGTCCCTTGGCACCCGGCGGAGTTCGGGGGTTTTGGGTTCAGTCCCTGCTCCTGGGGATGATTCCCGGTGGATTTTGGAGCGGGGATGGAGCTGGAAGTGGAGGGAGGATGGACAATGTGGCCAGCGCAGGGGATGGGGACGCTGCTGTCACCTGAGCCCTTCTGGAGAGCTTTGGCTCCTTCTCTGGAGGAGGAGCAGGATGTGAAATCCCTCCCGGAGCTGGGGATTTGCCGGGATGGAGCAGGGAGGGTGCCCTGCCCCGGGATCCTGCGGGTCACACCTTCCCACATCCCCCGGGCAAGACCAGGCCCTGCCCGGCTTCAAATTCCCCATCCCAGCACCCATCTGTGGGGTCAGGAACTCACCCCAAAACCCTGCATCATTCCCTGGAAAATCTGGGATACAGGGACACATCCATGGGGTCACAGCCCCATCCCAAAATCCCACATCATTCACTGGAAAATCTGAGATAAAGGGACACATCCATGGGGTCACAGCCCCATCCCAAAATCCTGCATCATTCCCTGGAAAATCTGGGATACAGGGGCACATCCATGGGGTCACAGCCCCATCCCAAAATCCTGCATCATTCGCTGGAAAATCTGAGATAAAGGGACACATCCATGGGGTCACAGCCCATCCCAAAATCCTGCATCATTCCCTCTGAGCTGGGGGGATACAGGGACACATCCATGGGGTCACAGCCCCCTCCCAAAATCCCACATCATTCGCTGGAAAATCTGAGATAAAGGGACACATCCATGGGGTCACAGCCCCCTCCCAAAATCCCACATCATTCGCTGGAAAATCTGAGGATACAGGGACACATCCATGGGGTCACAGCCCATCCCAAAATCCCACATAATTCACTGGAAAATCTGAGATAAAGGGACACATCCATGGGGTCACAGCCCATCCCAAAACCCTGCATCATTCCCTGTAAAATCTGGGATACAGGGACATATCCATGGGGCCACAGCCCATCCCAAAATCCTGCATCATTCCCTGGAAAATCTGGGATACAGGACATATCCGTGGGGCCACAGCCCATCCCAAAATCCTTCATCATTCCCTGGAAATTCTGGGATAGAGGGACACATCTGTGGGGTCACAGCCCCATCCCAAAATCCTGCATCATTCCCTGTAAAATCTGGGATACAGGGACATATCCGTGGGGCCACAGCCCCGTCCCAAAATCCTGAATTCTTCCCTGTAAAACCTGAGGATGCAGAGCCACATCCACGGGGTCACATCCCAAAATCCTGCATCCTTCCCTCTGAGATCTGACGAGTCAGGGCCACATCCACGGCTCAGTTTCTCTCTGGAGCCAATCACACATGACTGGGTTTTGCCTTTTTTTATTAGAAATAAAAGGAAGGGAAAAGAAAAGGGAAGAACTACCCTTTGGAAGAGCTATTTTTATCCCTTTTTTTCCCCCATCCTCACATGTATCGCTTCCCCCTCCCAATGCTGTACCTGCATTTATGGGGTGTCCGGGTTTAGGGGGGATTATTCTCTTCTTTTCTTCCTGAGTCTCAGGATTTGGATTTAAAGGCCGAGCATCAGAGAGGGAACAAAAAAAAAAAAAAACACATCAAAATACAGCTGCAACAAGCATTAAATAAACCAAAGAAAGCTCCTTTGTGTCCAGCCAGCAGAACTGACCCTTCCTGGGGTGGCCACGGACGGGCACCGTGTCCTTCCCCCTGTGGGTGGCACAGGGATGCTCCCCTTTTGCCATTAATTAAAACCTTGTGCTAATTAACGAGGTTTTTTTCTGATGATAAAATCTCCTTTGCAGCTCTCCCTGCAGTTGGGTGGGACAGGTTTCAGCCCTAAACCCGGACTAATTCCCCCCCCTGGATTTATATATATTTATATCTGATGTGTATATAGACTGGTAGAATGTACAGATATTCCTAGAGCCGCCTCCCGACCCGGCAACTTGATGGGGTTTGCACTCCCACTCCCTGCAGCAGTGGAAATAAAATCATTCACAAGGGACCTCCAGCCTCTCCCTGATCCATCTTTGCTTTCCTCCATCCAGCAGCAAAATTTCCTTGCTTGGGGAGAGCTATCCCAGTATTTTTGGGGATTGGGGTTTTGGCTGATGTTGAATTTGGGGAGGAATTCTTGGGGAGGGGCTGGGATGGAATTCCCAGAGAATCCCCAGGAGTGTCCAGGGCCAGGTTGGAGCAGGGTGGTGGAAGGTGCCCATGGGATGGGATTTAAGGCATTGAAGGTTGCTTGACCCCAAACTGGGGTCCACACCAGTGTCACACCTGCAGGCCACCTTCCTGCCTCATGTGTCCTTCCTAACGAGCATCCCAGCTAATTAGGAAACCCTGACCTTGGCTGCAGCTCCCAGGGCTGTGTGTGCTGCTGTCACAACAGCAGAAGGTGACACTGGACACTGGGGGGTGACACCCGTGAGCTGCCCCCATGGCACCAGGGGAACCCTACAAACCTCCCCGGTTTGGGGTGATCTTCCCAGTGGGAGCAGCACTGAGATCCCCAAGGCTGCTCTCCCACCCTGGGATCTGTCAAAATGGCTCTAAAATCTGGGATGCAGGGACACAACTATGGGATAACAACTCCATTCCGGAGTCCTACATAATTCCCTGTGAAATCTGGGACCAAGGGACACATCTGTGGGGTCACAACCCCATCCCAAAATCCTCCATTCACACCCATGGGGCACAGCCCCATTCCAGCATCCTGTACCTTACCCTGCAAAATCTGGGATGCAGGGACACAACTATGGGATAACAACTCCATTCCAGAACCCTGCATCATTCCCTACAAAATCTGGGATGCAGGGACACATCCATGGGGTCACAGCCTCATTTCAGCATCCTACATGATTCCCTGTAAAATCTGGGATGCAAGCACCCATCCATGGGATAACAACTGCATTCCAGGGTCCTGCATTGTGAAATCTGGGGACAAAGAACACATCTATGGGGTCACAGCCCCATCCCAAAATCCTACATCCACATCCACGGGGTCAGAGCTCCATCCCAGTATCCCACATCCTCCCCTGTAAAATCTGGGATTCAGGGACGCATCCATGGGGTCACAGTCCCATCCCAAAATCCTGCATCCACACCCATGGAGCCAAAGCCTCATCCCAGCATCCTGCACCTTTCCCTGTAAAATCTGGGATGCAGGGACACATCTATGGGATAACAACCCCATTCTAGCATCCTACATTATTCCCTGTGAAATCTGGGGTCAAGGGACACATCTATGGGGTTACAGCCCCAATCCAAAATCCTACATCCACACCCGTGGGGCACATCCGGTCTCCAGAGCCCTCTCCCACCCCCGGCAGCAGCCGGGACCCCCGGGGCTCGGGGCTTGGGGTTCGGGGTTCGGGGTTTGGGG
>JAOTIY010000885.1:2260904-2271750 GCA_027123655.1 Muscicapa comitata | reverse complement strand
GTCAGAGGAATGGGTGTGGTCAGGGATCACATGGTTGGGTGTAGTCAGAGGAATGGGTGTGGTCAGGGATCACACGGCTGGGTGTGGTCAGAGGAATGGGTGTGGTCAGTGGGATGGCTGTGGTCACTGGAAGGGTGTGGTCAGTGGTGTGGATGTGGCCGGAGGAGCACATGGCTGGGTGTGGTCACTAGGATGGCTGTGGTCACTGGGATGGCTGTGGTCACTGTAAGGGTCAGTGGGATGGCTGTGGTCACTGGAAGGGTGTGGTCACTGGGATTGCTGTGGTCACTGGGATGGCTGTGGTCACTGTAGTGGCTGTGGTCACTGTAAGGGTCAGTGGGATGGCTGTGGTCACTGGAAGGGTGTGGTCAGTGGCAGGGCGTGGTCAGTGGCAGGGCGTGGTCCCTGGGATGGCTGTGGTCACTGGAAGGGTGTGGTCAGTGGGATGGCTGTGGTCACTAGGAGGGCATGGTCAGTGGCAGGGCGTGGTCAGTGGCCTGGCTGTGGCCGGAGGAGCGCAGGTACCGCTGTTCCGCAGGATGTGAACTTCTGCCGGGGTCCCGTCCCCGCCGGGCCCGGTGACCCGGATCTGCACGAAGGCGTGAGTGAAATCCTCGGGGACGGGGATGTCGATGTGGCTCTTGCTGGCCAGGTACAGGGTGGGGGCCGAGTGGGAATCCTGCCTGTAGAGCATCTGTGCGAGGAGGGAATGCTGAGTTCCCATTCCCTGGGATTTCCTTGGGTCACCCCAGGAGAAGCCCAGCCCTACCTTGTACCCCGTCACTGCCGACTCGTCTGCCTTGGCCACCACCGGGTCCCACTTGATGCTGACTGTGGAGCCGGAAAAAGTCCAGGAGATGTTCCCAGGTGGCCTTTTTGGTGCTGAGGGATGCAAGAGCAGACAGGGGTTGGGTGAATCGGGCAGTGAGGAGAAGGCTGTGCTGCTCCCAGCTGTCCCCTAAGCTGCCACCACTGCGGGGCGTTCAAAGGACATTGAAACGAGAGCAAAGTCTGGGAGATTTTGGGGGATCCTGTGTCAAGTGGAGGGGGTGGGGCTCACTCACGGGGTCTCGTGGTGGTGACGTTGGTGGAGGGGCTGGGGGGGCCGGTCCCTGCCCGGTTGTAGGCTCGCACTGACACGTGGTAGTCGGTGTTGGGGTTCAGGCCGGTGACATGAGCCGATGTCACCAGCCCTGCTGTCCTCACTCTGTCAGCCGCCTCCTCCTTGTCCCCATCCTTCCAGTACCGGATCTGCATGGAAAAGGACAGGATGGGGTTAGAAAGGACAGACCTGCAAATCCCCAGTCAGCCCATCCTGAAGGGTTTGGGGTGTTTGTTTCCGTGTGTTTTGCTTTGTGTGCGCCCAGCAATGAGGCCACGGCCTCCTAGGAAAGGCAGGCAGGAAAAATTGGATGATTCCCTTTAATCTCTCCTGGGAGAGCAGTGCCAGCACCATTAGAGCCCCGTGGTGTGAATTATCCCCCACCTCTGGAATCAAAATGCTGTTTCTTTTCACTTCACATAACCGGGGAAATTTTCCTTGCTGGACCCTTGGGGTCTCCCATTCCCATTGGAATTTCCTACCTCGTATCCCAAAAGCACTCCGGTCACTTCTCCCTGCTCCACGGGCTCCCAGGACACATCCATCTCCGAGGACAGGACAGACTTGGCAGTGACCCTGTAAGGAGCTGCTTTGGGTTCTGAAAGACAGGAACAAATTCCCTTTTCCTGACTTTGGGCCCCGCCGGGAACAAAAGGTTTTCCTGGGCAGACAGCTGGTGTTGTGTTACAGAGCGAGGGGAAGGGATTTGGGGGCTTAGGAGGACAAGCTGTGAGCTCTGGGATCTGTGTCTGCCCCCAGGCTCTGGGGCAGTCGGGGCTGGGCTCAGGGAATTATCACTTTGTGTGTTTGGAGGAGCTGGAGTCGCTGTTCTGGGAGCCAGAGGAACGTCTGAGCTCCTGGATCTGCAGGGATGTGGCTGAGGAAAGGCTGGGCTGACAAAACGGGGAATTCTGAGTCTGTGCAGTCATGGAATGGTTTGGGTGGAAGGGACCTTAAAGCTCCTCCAGTGCCACCCCTGCCATAGGGACATCTGCCATTGTCCCAGGCTGCTCCAAGCCCTGTCCAACCTGGCTTGGGACACTCCCAGGGATGGAGCAGCCACAGCTTTTCTGGGAATTCCATCAGAGCCCCCTCCCCACCCTCCCAGGGAACAATTCCATCCCAAAATCCCATCCATCCCTGCTCTCTGGCAGTGGAAGCCATTCCCTATGTCCTGTCCCTCCATCCCTTGTCCCCAGTCCCTCTCCTGGAGCCCCTTTGGCACTGGGAGAGGCTCTGAGCTCTTCCTGGAGCCCTCTCCTCTCCAGGCTGTGCATTCCCAGCTCTCCCACTGCTCTTTACCTTCCTCTGCCGAGTACACGATGGCCGTGAGGCTCTCGGGGCCCTCCCCTTTCCTGTTGTAGGCTTTGATCTTCACCTCGAAGGGGGTGTAGGGCGCGATGCTCTCGTTGCGGTACACGAAGTGCAGCGACTCCGCGTGCGGCACCTGCGCCCTCAGCCAGTCCTGGCTGCCCTTCCTCCGGAAGGACACGATGTACCCAAAGCCATCCCCGTTCTGGTAATCCCGCAGCGTGGGCTGCGAAGAGACAGGGAGCCTTGGTCATCCAAACCAGCCCTTGGCTCATCCAGATTGGGACAGTGGCGCTGATTTCCCAAAGGAAATGCGGGCTTGGTCTGTCCAAACCAGCCCTTGGCTCATCCAGACTGGGATGATGGTGCTGATTTCCTGAAGGAAATGTGTGCTTGGTCTGTCCAAACCAGCCCTTGGCTCATCCAGATTGGGATGATGGTGCTGATTTCCTGAAGGAAATGTGTGCTTGGTCCAGCCAAATCAGTTTTGGCTCATCTGAACTGGGACAATGGCGCTGATTTCATGAAGGAAATGTGCGCTCGATCCAGCCAAATCAGCCCATGGTTCAACCCCGTGTCCACATTGGGATGGCAGCACTGATTTCCCAAAGGAAATGTGCGCTTGGTCTGACCAAACCAGCTTTGGCTCATCCAAACTGCGACAATGGTGCTGATTTCCTGAAGGAAATGTGCGTTTGGTCCACTCAAACCAGCCCTTGGCTCATCCAAACTGGGATGGCAGCACTGATTTCCCACCCCAAAAATGCCACGTGGTCCCACCTTGGTGCTTTCCCTGTTCCCAACTCACCGTCCAGGTGATGATGAGCTCGTTGGGAGCCCCTCCGCCGCCGCCGAGCCCAGACGGTGCCACCGTCGGTGCTGTGAGGTGTCCAGAGAAAAGCAGAGTTTGGGTTAAGGAGGTGGGAGAGATGGGGGGAGCACAAATACGGCGTGACACCAGTGACACTGGATGGGACAGCTCCCAAGAGAGGCCTGGGCTCTGTTTTCAGCCATAAAAGTCCTGTTTGGAATTTCAACTTGTGCCCGGCCAGGTTATTTAGGACTGGGACTAGGATTTGGTGTCCGGGGGGGACAAGGATGGAGCTCAAAAGCAGGGATGTGGAGGGGAGTTTTATTATGAAGAAGCTGGTTTGTGTTTGGTGGGTTGGGTGCAGTTCTCCTGCTGTTCTCCTGTCCCCTCTGTCCAACAGCTGGACAATGAATGAACATTCCCAGCTGGATGTGATGCTGGGGGGCTGCAGCTCTAACCCTGCTCATCTTTGACACAGAAATGGGCAAAAAGGTGGAAAATCCTGTGGTGGCCTCAGCTCCAGGAGCTCTCCAGGAGATGATTCATCCCTTGGGACCATCCCAGGCAGGGATGGGGACCTGGGGTTGTCTCCACACCCACCTGCTTCCTTGGTCTGGATTTTGCTGGAGGGCAGACTGGGCTCCCCAATTCCCAGGATGTTGCTGGCCAGGACCCGGAATTCATAATCCATCCATGGGATGAGGTTCACCACCTGCGCTGTCTCCGCGTTGCCCTCGATGTTTACGGGATCTGTAAAATCCAATTACACCAGAGGGGAAGGAATAGAGTGAGGAGCAGCGTGGAGCCAGGGCTGGCCGGTGGCCGGTGGCCTCGGTGTGTCACCGGTGCCACCGTGGGGACACTCACTGGTGCGCATCTGCTTCCACTGGCTGGACAGGAGGGTCCGGGCCTCGATGAGGTACCTGGCGATGGGGCTGTGGTTGTCGAAGCCACGGCTCCAGCTCAGCTGGACGCTGGTGTCACCGATGTCCCTCACCACCACTCCCCCGGGCGGGCCTGGGGGTCCTGGGGGGATGGAAACTGTGTCACTGACATGGAAGATCTGGAGGTTTACCACTTTATTGTGCAAATTGTAAATTCACATCAGGCCTTTCTTTTCTGGAGGCTGAGAAGCCTCACCACCAGCTTTAGCATCTGGAAAAACTCCTAAGCCTGGTTGGAAAGGTTGGACAACACCTCCAAGATGATCAAACCCAAGTTTTGGGTAAAAATTAAACCCACTAGGGTGTATCACAGAATTACTGGGTGCGAGGTGGTTACAAGGGAAGAGCAGCCGTTGGCACGGCCCATGTGAGTGCTCTGGGTTTGTCAGGAGCAGGGAATGCTCCCCCAGGGAATTACCTCGGACGGTGAGCGTGGCTGACTCGGACGCGCTGTCCACCACGGTCTGGGCCGTGCAGGTGTAACGCCCCGAGTGCCGCAGCTGCGCGTTGGAGATGCTGAGGTCCCCGATGGCCTCCTTCTGCAGGGCAACGTGAGAACACGGTGGGGACAGCATCAGAAGTGTCCGATCACGGTCCAGAATTCAGTGGGGTTTGGGTTTGGGTGGCTGGGTTGTGGTGGAGGTGGAGAAGAGGGAGATGGGAAGAGATTTCCCCGTGGAGCTGGATGGATCCGAGATGGATCCAGTGCCGGCCAAGGCCGAGCCTGTGCTGGGTCTGTTTGGCCTGGGATGGCGATCAATGAGTGGTCAATGAGTGATCAACGAGTAATCATTGAGTGATCAGTGAGTGACCAATGAGTGATCAACAAGTGATCATTAAGTGATCATTGAGTGATCATTGAGTGATCATTGAGTGATCATTGAGTGATCATTGAGTGATCACTGATTAATTGTTGAGTGATCATTGAATGATCACTGAGTGATCACTGATTAATCATCGAGTGATCACTGAGTGATCTCTGCCTGCCTTTATCACAGGCCTTTCCCTTTCTCCTCCAGTTTAGGAGGGGAGTGATCATGGAATCATGGAATAGTTTGAACTGGGAGGGATCTTAAAGCCCATCCCATTCCACCCAGCCATGGGCAGGGACCTTCCACTATCCCAGGGCACTCCAAGCCCTGTCCAATCTGGTCTTGGGCACTTCCAGGGGTGTGGAATTCACAACCGCTCTGGGCAAAGCGATGGAGCAGCTTTGGTGGGCACAAACACGCAAAGAACGAGCGTGGAATTAATTTCCCATCCTTTTGGGTGGAATTCCCTCTGGACTCACCGCGCTGGCTCGCCGGTAGTGCCCCTCGGACCTGTCGAAGTCGATGGGGAAATCATCCAGGGACCAGGTGAAGGTGAGGTCCATGGTGGGGTCGTGGGACGCGTGGCACTGCAGCGTGAGGTTCTCGCCCACGTTGATGTCGGCACTGGATGGCGCCAGCGTGATCTTGGTGGCATCTGCAGGGAACGGGCAGGAAGGGCTCTTAGCTGAAATATCCAAACCATCCCTCCAGCTCCTCATCCCACCCCTACAGCTGGAGCTCCACAGGAGGAAGAGGAGGGACTGAGAATGGAAACGCTTTTCTCAAGGGCTGTTTGTTGGTGGGTCAGGCAGCTTTGCTGAAATCACTTTGATTCTTTGATTATTCCGGGTTTTGGGATTATAAGCAGAGGAGAAAGATCACGTCATTCATTTTTAGCCGTTTCTTGCTCGATTGACCCCCAAATGAAGATCCCTACCTCGGACAGAGAGGATTCCAGTGCTGTTGGCTTTGCCCATGAAGTTCTCAGCAAAGCAGGTGTATTTTCCCTCATCGGATTTGCTGATGTTCTGCAGGATCAAGGTCCCGTCTGCCGTAATCGTCACCCTGCAAAGGAAGAGGAGCCACACAAAGCAAGGATAAAAGATCTGCTCATGCTGGGCATTTGGGAATTCCCACTGATCTTAGAGAAACTGGGGACAAAAATCAAGTGGAAAAATATCATGTAGGAGTTTGCTAAGGAAGGAATCAGAGGACTAACAAAATTCAGGGATGCAGCAGCACATGTGGATCATCGAGTCCAGCCTTCTGGTAAAAAAAAAATAAAAAATAATCATTTTAGCTACATTTTCAAGGTGGAAGCTGACTCTGTGCTGCTACCTGCTGCTGTTGACCAGGAGTTCTGTCCCTTTGGTCCAGAGCACAGTGGCTTTTGGTGCTGCTCGTGGTTGGCACGGGATGATGACCTTCCCACTCCGGGCTGCCGGGATCAGCCGCTTCACCGGGTTTAGTCTAAAATCTGGAGCTAAGGCTACAGGGATAAAAAAAAAGAGGATTAAGGCACGATTAAAAACGCTGTCCTGGGGGGAATTTCAGCGCCGTGTGAGTGGGGATTGATTTGTCGTTGGATGGCTCGGTAAGAGAAGCGAGGCAGAGTCTGGAGAGCGGGATAAGGGAGGAATTCCTCGGCTGCTGGGTGGATCCTGATGCCTGCCAGGCAGGAATTCTGTGGCACACGAGTGGGACGGAGCGATGGGGATGACCCTAACAAGTGCAAGGTCTTTGAGAGACACAACAGCAGCTGCTTTGGGACATGTCGAGGATAATCTCTTCAATACCCTGACCAAAGCAGACATCCAGCTTGCCTAAAACTCCTCCTGGAACTGCAGATGGAATCGGGATTTACCTGTTGGCCTCGATGTGTTGATGTTGAGCAGTTGGTGCTCAGGGCCTTTAATTTATCTCTGGCATCTCCATGAGGAGATAAACTTTTGGACTAACATGGAACAAGTTTGGCAGCAGTTCAGCTCCAGTCACCACCCATCAAAGCAGGTGGAATGGAGGTTGAACTCTTTCTTTTTAACCTCTCTCCTCCAAAAATGAGGAATTTGTAGTGGAGGAGAGGTTGTAGTTCTGCTGCTGCATGTCTTGCTCACTTCCTGTGGCTGAACAGACTTTTTTGTTTGCTTTCACACAGAATTTACACAGGATTTAAAATTTAAAGGCTTGCATAGTGTCTTGTTGAACCAGCAGCCATTTCAGTGGTGAGTGAAGCAGTTTTTGCCTGCTCTTATCTCACTGCGACATCACCATGTCAGGATCACATCAGGATATTAAGAAGAGATTTTTTTTCGGTGTCCCATTGGAACCCAGAGCTCTGGGAAAGGAGGAATTACCTTGCACTGTTAATTCAGCACTTGCATAAACTGTGCCATGCTTGTTCTCAGCCACACACTGATACATGCCAGAGTCCTCCAGGACTAGCTTGGAAAATCTCAGCTCTCCACCGCTCACTTCGATGCGGTTCTGTGCAAACAAGAGGATGAACCCGTTAGATGAGAAAAACAAAAAAAAAATTAGAAATGGAACTCAGTCCTCAGCTGGGTCAGGGTTGAGTTTCGTCACAGACTCCTCGAGGCCGGCCTGGGTTTCCATGGGGGGAGAACACAGGAATTGTTTTTCTGTCTGTGCGGTCACTCCCCCAGGTCGCCGTGCTCTGTTTGCCGAGACACCTGAGCAGCAGCGAGCAGGTGACACCAGGACAGGCACGAGGAGCTGTTTGTCCTCCCTGCTGTGAGTCCCTGCAGCTGCACGAAGCAATGGCTGGGATGGCAGCGCCAGGAGAGGGGGTCTGGGCACGGTGCCGTGGCTTGGCAGCCCGATGGGGGCACATGGAGGAGGGATGCGGGGTGAGAACCGGGGCAGGGATGCAGGAGCGAGGCAGGACGAGGGGCTGGGGCTGGAGGAGCGGGGTCAGAGCTGGCTGGGGGGTACCTGGGAGGTCAGGGGCTGCCCATCCCGCAGCCACCGCACCGTGGGCCGCGGTTTGCCCGAGGCCACGCAGCTCCAGCGCAGGTCGGACCCGATGTCGGCCTCCGTGTCCGAGATGACGTCCAGCCAGTCGGGCTGGGCTGCAGGGGACAAGAGAGAGGGGCAGAGCCAAGGAGCTCAGCTGAGAGGTGGCAGTGCCAGGCTGGCAGAAGGACGGCACAGCGGGATCTGCCACAGGAACAGCCCCAGAATTGTGCCGGGTCCTGCTGGGCTCTGGCTGAGCAAGATCAGAGTCCAGGGCTGAGGGATTGGTTTCTCTTCTTAAAATTAAATTCAGCCATTCCTGAATAGTCAAGTCATGGAATGGTTTGGGTTGGAAAGGAACTTAAAGAACCCCCGGTGCCACCCCTGCCATGGGCAGGGACACTTTCCACCATCCCAGGTTGTTCCAAGTCCTGTCCAGCCTGGCCTGGAGCACTTCCAGGGATGGGAAAGCCACAGCCCCTGTGCCACCCTCCCCATCCACCCTGTGCCAGGGCCCCACCACTCTTAGAGTCAAGAATTTATTTTTGTTCTCTCCTCTAAACCTTCCCTCTCTCAGCTTCAGGCCATTCCTGAGCTTCAGGAAAAACTGAATCAGGCTGAGGTAACCAGGTTAAGTGTTTTAGCTTGACTAGATCTGGCTGACAGCTCGGAGCATTAACCCTGGTGGAAGCTCCTCAGGCTTGGAGAGGATCTTGAGCATGAGCCAAGTCTGATTTTTATCACTCTCCTTCCTTCCCTGGCTCCCTGATATTTGCTGTGATGATTCTGGAGCCAGTTAAGAGCTCTCTCTCTCTCCTTGCCACAACCCAAATTTGCCCACTGAGGAAAGGTTTCCCTGATCCCTGCAGGCCTTGGCTGGGGCTTTGCAAGGCCTTTAATTAGGGCTGGTAAGAGGCAGGATTAGAGGGGATGGTTTTAGTCCCAAAGCCTCAGACCATTGCCTGGGACACTTTGCTGTGCTCTAGGAAGTTAAAATGTATTCCCTGGGGGAAGGACACGTGTTTGGATGCGTCCCCTGGATAAAGAAAACGTATTTGTGTCCCTTTGGGTGAAGGACACGTTTTTAAATGTGTCTCTTGGATGAAGGAATGTGTTTAATATGTTCTTTGGATGATGGACACGTCTTTGTGTCCCTGTGGGTGAAGGACATGTTTGGATGTGTCCCTGTGGATGAAGGACACATTTTTGGATGTATCCTGTGGGATAAGGGACATGTGGATGTGTCCCTGTGGATGAAGGATGTGTTTTTGGATGCATCCCCTGAGATAAGGGACGTGGTTTTGGATGTGTCCCCTTGGATAAGGGACATGTTTGGATATGTCCCTGTGGATGAAGGACATGTTTTGGATATGTCCTGTGGGATAAGGGACATGTTTTTGGACGTGTCCCCTGGGATAAGGGACATGGTTTTGGACGTGTCCCCTGGGATAAGGGATTGGTTTTGGATGTGTCCCCTGGGATAAGGGATTGGTTTTGGATGTGTCCCCTGGGGAAAGGGACGTGTTTGGGTGCGTTACCGTGGATGATGATGCGGCCCTGGTGGGTGTCCCTGCCTTTGGCGTTTTCCGCCTCACACTCGTAGGTCCCCTCATCCTCAAATCCGGCGTGCTGGATCTGCAGCAGGGGCTCGCTGCCGATCCACTTGGAGGATTGGGGCCCATCCAGCTTCCTCCACTTGATCCGGGGCACGGGGCTGTGGGAAAGGCAATCCAGTGAATCTGGGCTGAGCTCGGTCGTGGTGTGACCACCCCAGTCCTGCCCCACCAGGCCTTGGCTTTAGCCAGCTCCTCCCTTTTCCCATTTCCCTCCATCTCTGGTTTCCCATCGGAGAGAGGAGGTGTGGAAGTTCTGCTGATTCTTCCCCACCCTGATCCCCATCCCAATCCCCATCCCAATCCCCATCCCATATCCCCATCCCAGATTCCCATATCCCCATCCCAATCCCATCCCAGGGATTTTTGGGAATCCTGCCCGGGGCTGGGGGCTCTGTCCCCATTCAGAGGGGCTCGGGACCCCCTGGATGCTCCAGGTGGGAATTCCCTGCCTGGACCAGGATCCCTGTCCCCAGGAAGGACCCGGACACCCATCCCTGCCCATTTTGGGACACGAATCCTCCCAAAAATCCCGAAGGGAATTTTTATTCCTGCTGGAGCTGCTACCCCCGCTCCAAAACAGCGGGACCACCCCCCTGGGGGTGCGCCAGCCCATTCCCGGGGTATCCCAGGTTATCCATGGGCTCCGGACCTCCCTTCCCCCCCTTTTCCAGGGAAAGGGGAGGGCCGGCACGGGGGGGCCGGGAAGGGCCTGGCGGGGCCCCAGAATCCAAGGAAAAATTGCCAGTTTTGGCACAAACAGGGAGCTTGGCCGGCGCCGGGATTTTCCATGACTCCATCCCGACCCCCCCGGCCGCGGGAGGCGCTGGAAGGGGGGAATCAGGCACCCCCCACACCCCAAAATACCCGGGGGGAGATCCCACTGTGGATCCGGATCCCTTTGGGAATGACACGGGAATCTGGGGGTGTGGGAATAACGGGGGAGATCAGGGGTCGGCCCCACATCCAACCCCCCCAATCCCACCGGGAATGGGGAGTCCTGGGGGTCCCTGATCCTTGGGATCCCAGGGGGGGCTCCCAGATTGTCCCAGCGGCCCCTCCAGGGAATGACATCCCCCTTTTCCGGGGGGAAATGTGGGAGAGGGGGGAGAGGGAGCTGAGGGGATTTGGGGATGGGGAAGGAGAGAGGAGATAGGATGGATGGATGGATGGAGGGATGGATGGATGGATGGAGGGATGGATGGATGGGTGGATGGATGGATGGATGGATGATGGATGGATGATGGATGGATGGATGATGGATGGATGGATGGATGGAT
>JAOTIY010000885.1:2228393-2260804 GCA_027123655.1 Muscicapa comitata | reverse complement strand
CCCCATCCCATTCCCCATCCTAATCCCAATACTGATTCCAATCCCAATTCCAATCCCGATCCCAATCCCCATCCCAATCCCCATCCCAATCCCCAACCCAATCCCCATCCCAATCCCCATCCCGATCCCAATCTCAATCCCGATCCCAATCCCAATCCCGATCCCCATCCCGATCCCAATCCCGATCCCGACCCCGCGGACGCTGCTCTCACTTTCCAAAGGCGAAGCACTCCAGGGTCACCAGCTGCCCAGCCAGAGCGTAGGTGTCTGCAGGGAACCTGGCCTTGATGCTGGGTGGGAACTGCCTGGCATCTGCCACGGGAAAAACATGGCTCAGGGTGCCTGGGTGACGCCGAAATGCCACCCAGGGGGGCACCGTGAGGTGACTTCCCAACGCCTTTGTTTGGGTGAAGGGATACCCAAAGTGTCCTTTCTTTTTCAGGCAGTTCTTGCTGAACTCTCTAAAACTCTCATTATAACCTCTCAGGGCTCCATAATTCCTGAGAATCACAAAATCCTGGAATGGTTTGGCTTGGGAGGGTCCTTAAAGCCCATCCAGTCCCACCCGTGCCATGGACAGGGACACTCTCCACTCTCCCACGTTGCTCCAATCCCTGTCCATCCACACCTTCCTTCTGTTTAATTCTCTTTTCCCCATACCAAAATTATTCTTTAAAAATTGAGAAACCCCATGGATGGAGTGGGAACAGGGAATCTTGGAGGAAGAGCTGCTTCCCTCCCATTTCCATCCATATTTTTGAAGCTCTTAAGAGAGGCTGGAGGGTGATTTGGGCACTTTGCAGCGGTTGCTAATTAAGATTTTTCCCATAAGAATTGGCATTTTTGGGACAATCCAAGAGCGCTGACCCTCTGCAGCCAGGCTGAGGCGGGAGAACTTGCTGAAGACGCTCTTGGTGATGAAGTCCATGTGGCTCGTGGCGAAGCAGGAGTAGTTGCCCAGGTCTGAGGCCTCTGTCTTGGCAATGTAAAGGTTGCCCGTGGTCTGGGAGATGAAACGTCTCCCGTCAGCCGGGATGAAATTCGGGAATTCATTCAGGAGCCACCGGTAGGACAAGCCTGGGGGGAAAAGGAAAGGAATAAACTGGGCAGGTTTGTCCTCCCAGGTGGGATGGACAGGGTGGGATTGCAGGCTTGGGTGGGATGGACCCAGTGGGATTCCAGGCTGGAATTGGCCCTTGCGTGGACACACCAAGTCTCTGCTTTGTTGTGTTACAAACTCTGAATTAACCCCAAATTTCCTTCCCTGAAACTCCCAGAAAATCTGGGAACTCCCTGCTCTGCTGTGTCCCCCTCACCTGGGTAGTGGGGCGGGGGGCTGCAGGTGAACATCACCCCCCAGCCCTCGGTGATCTTCACCGGGTCCCGCTCTTCCGCCGAGAATTCCTGCAAAACTGAACAGGCAGAGTGAAACCCAGACAGGGAAAAACAGCTGGGGGAACATCTGCCCTTCCTGGGGTGGGTTTGTGCAGAGGGAGATCCAAAAATATTGACTTCCTCCATAATACTCCAAATTCTCCAAATTTCCATGGAAGTGCCAGGAGATTTCTCCATGGCCTGATGTGTTGGAGAGGTTCTCTCCAGCTTTTTTCCAGGCAGGCTCAGTTTAAGCCCAGCCTAACTGTGCTTGTGTTTAATTTACCTGGCGGTGCCAAACTTACAGCCAAAGCGGAGCGAGGCCTCCCTGCTCACCACGGTGCCCCTGGAATTGGTGGCCACGCACTGGTAGGAGCCGGAATCTTTGGCTTTCACGGGGTTGCTGATCACCAAATCCCCGGCCACCAGCCTGTAGCGGGAATCCGGCTCCAGCTTCAGCTCCGTGCCGTTCATCTTCCACCTGCCGGGAGAAACGGGAGCAGGGACAGGGATAAATCCCAAGGGTGTGGCTGTGGTGGTTTTCCAGCTAGGGCAGGGTTGGAGGTGGATTTGGTCTCGGAATTGTGGGGTTGTTGAGGCTGGAAAATCCCTCCGGGATCGTCGAGCCAAAACTGTGTCACATCCCCACCCTGAGCACTCGGTGCCCCCCCCAGGTGACACCTCCAGGGCTGGGCACTCCAAACCTCCCTGGGCAGCCCCTGCCAACCCTTTCCATGAGGAAATTCCACCCTGAGCCTCCCCTGGCCCAGCCTGAGCCGTTCCCTCTCCTCCTGTCCCTGTTCCCTGGGATGAGATCCCAAATCCCCCCCAGCTCTGTACTCCTGTCCTGTGCAGAACCAGAAATTCCTCCTGAGCCTCCTTTTTCTTCAGGCTGAGCCCCTTCCCCTCAGGATTCCCCAAACCCTTCCCCAATTCCCTCAGGATTCTCCAAACCCTCCCCCAGCTCCCTCAGCTCCTCACAGGACAAGGAATCTCCTCCCCAAGTCAATAATTGTCCAGATATAAAAGCGGAGGGTAGAAAGCAGAATTTTGGATGTTTTTATCCCATTCCAGGTGCATCCCCTGAGCTCACCTGTAGGTAGCAGGAGGATTGGCCCGTGCTCTGCAGCTCAGGGTCACCTTTTCTTCAGCTGAGCCCTCAGGGAAGAGGGTGTGGGATGGCTGCTCCTCGAACACCGGCCCGTAGCTCCTTGTGCCGCTCTGGGCTTGGCACCAAACTGCAGGAGAGGGCAAAAACCTGCTCAGCTTGGCTTTCCTTAAAAAAAATCCTCCTTTCCAGTTTTGTAGGGTGACCCCAGCAGCGAGGAGGAGAGAAGGAGCAATGTGAGAACTGCACCCCATCTGTCAGCACAGCCCGTGGGAGCACGAGCTGCGATTCCCACCGAGCATCCAGCACCATTCCCGGGCTGCCAGGGGGACCAGCGGCCCTGGGGACACCCGGAGGAGGAGCAGGGACCTCCTGGGACAGCACAGCTGGAGCTGGGAATGTCCCCTGGTCCCTGAGGTTCCTCCTCTGCCTGCACAGGCTTTGCCTGGTTCGTTCTTCCCAAATCCTCTCCAGGGTGAGGGAGAACCGGGATCTTCACGGCTCTGGACACAGCTGGCAGGTCCCCTCTGTCCCTGCAGCTCCAGTGACTCCTGACACATCAAACCAGTTGCTTGTTGGTGTGGAAACCAGAGCAAAGCAGAGCAAACCAGTACAAACCAACACAAATCAGAGCAAACCAGTACAAACCAGTACAAACCAACACAAACCAACACAAATCAGAGCAAACCAGTACAAACCAATACAAACCAGTACAAACGAACACAAATCAGTACAAACCAATACAAACCAGTACAAACCAGTACAAACCAACACAAACCAACACAAATCAGAGCAAACCAGTACAAAGCAGTACAAAGCAGTACAAACCAATACAAACCAGTACAAACCAACACAAACCAATACAAACCAACACAAACCAGTACAAACCAACACAAACCAATACAAACCAACACAAACCAGTACAAACCAGAGCGAACCAGTACAAACCAGTACAAACCAATGCAAACCATTCTGTTGCATGGCTGGGATGAGCCTGAAGCTGCTCTCGGAGTGTTCAGACACGGATTTCGCTCTGATTTTGGGAACAGCGAGGAACAAGAGGGACAAAGGCCCCACTTGCCTGACCCACACCAAGCCTGGGCCCCAATTTGGGGACAATGGGGACAATGCCACTGGGACGTGCCAGCTGCCTCCGTGCCTCAGATCAACAGCAAATCCCAGCAGATCCCCTCCCACACTGGGGGATCCCAGAACCCCAGACTGGTTTGAGTGGAAAAAACCTTAAAGCTCATCCCATCCCACCCTGCTGTGGGCTGGGACACCTCCCACAGCCCGGGGCGCTCACTGGAAGGGACACCATGAACGAGACTGCCTGGAAATCTCTTTCTTGCAGAAATTATCTTGGGATAATTGCCAGCACGTCTGTCCTGCCTGTCCCTGCCTGTCCTCCCTGTCCCTGTCCCCCTGGAGACGCCTGGCCCTTATCAGGGAAGGAGCCACCAGCTCTGAGCTAGTTCCCTGCTCCAGGATCCTTCCCTGCTCTGTAATTGGATTAATGAGCGTCCCCAGCCCGCTGTGCCAATGCCAATCTGTCGCCTTCCCCCTGCTCAGCGGGGCTGATCCTAAACGAAGCCATTCCTGGGAATGGGATGTTTTATGGAAGAGGCACTTCCAGCCGGGAATGGTCTGGGATCAGCAGGAGCAGCTCCCGGGGGGAGATGGGATGGGATGGGATCCATGGGTTGGGATCCATGGGTTGGGATGGGATCCATGGGTTGGGATGGGATCCATGGGATGGGATCCATGGGATGGGATGGGATGCGATGCGATCCATGGGATGGGATGCGATCCATGGGATGGGATGCGATCCATGGGATGGGATGGGATCCATGGGATGGGATGGGATGCGATCCATGGGATGGGATGGGATGGGATGCGATCCACGGGATGGGATGGGATCCATGGGATGGGATGGGATGCGATCCATGGGATGGGATCGGACGGTGGAGCTCCAGAGCGTGGAGCGACAGCAGGATGAGTCCTGGGAATGCACTCACGTGGGAACGGGGTTGCCTTTGGCTTCGCATTCGATGAAGATGTTATCCCTGGGATCCACGATGTAATCCTTGATGGATTGCTTGGTGATCGTGGGGGGCTGCGGCACTGCAAGGAGAGGGAAATCCATGAGCAGCCGGGCGAGATCTCTCTGTGCCATCCCACAGCAATTCCTGCTGGGATCTCAGCTCCTTCCCCTGGCTGGGTGTGTGATTCGGAGGCTGAATCCTGAGGAAATTCCTGTGAATTCCCTGAATTCATCACCTCTCGGAGCACCTGGACTCCCTTCAGGTACCGAAAAACCTCAATTCCCTTTCTGTATCTTGGTCTCATTAGGGAACGTCCCAGTTCCTGTTCCAGCCTCCTGTTCCCACAGGGTGGATCCAATGGGAATTCATCCTGGATCTGCAGCTCAGAAAGGGCTGAGCCATGGATTCTGAGACATCCCTGGTGCAAGGAAGAGGCTCCAGCCCCCCAGGACGGCCCCAAAGGAGCTCAGACCTGGAATTTAGGAGGGCAGGGATGGAAAAAGGGACACAGGAACCCTGTGGCTGGAATAGGACCCGTCCTGATCTCCGAACTGCAGATCCCATCCCCTGGGATGAGGATCCAAGGCTGTTTCCTCATCCTCTGAGATCCAGGGATGCTCCCAGCTCATCAGGATTTGGGGCTGAGCCTGGCACAGGTGCCAGGAGTCGATTCCCACCCTGTTCCAAACCCAAACCCTGCAGGAACAACTTTTCCATGGCAAGCACAGCCTGACTCCTGCTCTGGGAACAACGTAGAGAGCTGGGAGCTTTTCCCAGCATGCTTCAACCTTTCCATGCCTTTCCCAACCTGGATGTGCAGGAAAAGTGGCTCAAAAGGGGCCACAGCCTCCTTGTGCCACCACAGCCACCACCAGCCCCTGCCCAGCAGCCTCTCATGCAGTTTTGGGGACAAGGACACGGCCACCACCCAGAGGGAAGGGAATACTCACATTCACTCTGGATATTTGCTGTTATTCCCAAAGGGAAAGCATAGACGGAAAAAGACAGGAGGTTAATTCAGGAGCAGCCCCGTTTCCAGCTCAGCCAGAAAACAAATGCAGGGAGTTTCTGCAGGCCTTGGAAACGCTACAAAAAAACCCTTTTCCTTCCAAAAGTGGAGAAGAAACCCCAAATGTGAAGAAAACAACTCAAATGCGGAGGAGAAAACCCAAATGTGGAGCAGAAATCCCAAATGTGGAGAAGAAAATCTAGCTGTGGAGGAGAAAACCCAAATTTGGAGAACAAACCCCAAACGTGGAGGTAAAAATCCAAACGTGGAGGAGAAAAACTCAACTGTGGAGGAGAAAATCCACCTGGGATGTTCCCACCTTCATCCCACCTCCTCCCTATCCCAGTGAGGAATTTTTGGAAAGGAACTGGAGGGGGTAGATCCCAAACTTACAGTCCAGGGGGACCTCGATGGCGCTGACGAGGTGCTGGAGGCAGAGGGCGAAGGCAATTCCGGCGCAGGAGATCCAGGCTCTCCTTGGGATCATCTTGGAGCTTCCCTGGGTGGCCTCAGGACCTTGGGGTGTCCCCTGGGGTGACTTTGGGGTGTCCCCTGGGGTGGCACGTGCAGAGGGATCCTCAGCTGGAAAAAAACAACCCCATTGAGCCAATCCCAGCGTTTTCCCTTTGGGAGCTTCGGGATCACGGCGTTTCCACCCGAAAAAGTGGTGGGAATGGGGTTGGGAATGGTGCTCAGGATTTGGGGAACACTGAGAAAAGCTCTCCTGAGCCCAGGACTGTCCTGCTGGAAGAATTTGTGGGATTATTTGGGCTCTGGACCAAAAGAAAATTCCTGGGAGCAGTGGGATCCAAGTAGAGCCTGTGGGATCGGATAAAAAGGTGGATTTGCTGTTTAAAAAATACTATTAATTGTATTTTATGCATAAAAATTATTGAGGAATATCCGATCCATCAGGACATCGGGATGAGCTGAGGGAGTCTGGACCCACCTCTGTTGTCCTAAAAATCCTGGCATTGACCAAGCAGAATTCTGGGAATGGGATCTTTCGCAAGTGCTCTCCAAACAATCCCATTCCCAGCCAGGATCCAGATGTTCCCCTCGCTGCTGCCAGATCCCACCCAAGCTCCAGGATCCCATTTCCCACCCAGACACTTTTTATCCCCCCAGTAACAAATGCAGATCCCAAAAGGACAATGAAAAGCTTTAAATTCATTTCAAACTGGGATATTTTAGAGAAGGGAAGCAGGAAAAGTAGGAACAGTTAGAAAAAGTGAGGAATTTTTTGTTTTCCTTGGATTTGGGGGTGGGGAATGGCTGAGAGGGAAGGAGGAATTTCCTGGCACAGATTCCAGGGGGATATTTGTAAATACAGGAATATAAAAGGGCTGAGCCCAAGCTCTGATGGCAAAGCACAGAATCCTGGGATAGTTTGGGTTGGGAAGGGAATTTAAAGCTCATCCCAAGGGCAGGGACACCTTTCCCTACGTGGTGGTTTTTGAGATTTTAAAACAATTTTTATTAGACTCCTCTCCCTCCTCTCCCAAATAAATTGCTAAAAGACTATTTTTAAAATAGTAAACTAAGTTGCTTTCTGTACATTGTCAATGTAAAATTAAAAAAAAAAATGCGGGGGGAGGAGAAGGGTTTTAAAAGTTTTATTCTGAGTTTTATTATTTTTTCTTATGGTTTCTAGTAATAAAGTTTTTCTTTGTATCATTTGAAGTTAAGCCTGTTTTGCCTTCCTGCTAATCCTATCTCACAGCAAAGAAAAAAAAAAAAAATTAAAATTGGCAAACCAAAATCACTCCACTATCCCAGATTGCTCAATCCTGGCACTGGACACTTCCAGGAATCCGAGGGTGGCTTCTACCTGCAAATAAAACCCTATGGGCCCCACTGCAATGGGGCTGCAAAAATAGTTTCTAGAAATCAAGTTTTCCTTTGTACCATTTAAGGTCAAGCCTGTTTTGACTTCCTGCTAATCCTATCTCACAGAAAGGAAAAAAAAAAAAAAAAAAAAAAAAAAAAAAAAAAAAAAAAAAAAAAAATCAAATTGGCAAATCCCAGGTTGCTCAGTCCTGGAATTGGACACTTCCAGGAATCCGAGGGCAGCCTCGTCCTACAAATAAATCCCTGTAGGGATTATTTACTGTAACGGGGCTGCAAAATTCCAGGAATATCAGGAAGAAATGAAATTCTTGACAATTTCTGAGCTGTAAAAATGGCACAGAATCCCTGGCCTGGACCCGTGGGCAGGATCCTGCAGGAATGGCCCAGCTGGATGATCCAGGGTGATCCATGGGATTGCACGGAGCAGCGCTGGCCAGGAGCAGAGAAAACCACCCAGGGAATTCATCCCCTGAAAATGCCAGGCTCCTCCAGGCTCCTCCAGGCTCCTCCAGGGCTCCTTTGTCCGGAGCAGATGTGGGCAGCGGGAACAATCCCTGGGAACAATCCCTGGGAACAATTCCTGCGCGTGTAGGTGGCTCCTGGAGAACACAGCCCCGCATTGTCCCGGCTGCTCCTGCCGGGAACGGGGAATTCTCCCTGCACAGACACTGCAGCTGCCACAGGCATCAGGGACATTCCGAGATGGGGAAATGACAGGGGAGAAGCTTTTCCCAAAAAAATCAGCATTTTCACAGCTTTTTTTTTCCTGCATAAAAAGGATCTGACATGGGGCCAAAATGAAGGAAAAAATCCTCCAGCCTCATCCCAAAGGGAAGGACAGCCCTTCCAAAATAGGGATTTTTAATTGGAAAAAAACACACAGTGGCTTAATTAGGATGAGATCGGTTTAGGAGGAACAAGGAAAGGAAGTGAGGGGAAAAACAGGGATGGAAAAGGGAAAATCCGGGTGGGAAAGGGAAAAGTTTGGTACCACCCAGAACCCCCCTCACCAGACAATAGGGGGGCACTGGGGCTGCTCCAACACCATTTTCCCAGGAATCCCAACAGAAAATCCCAAAGAATCTGTGGGGTGGTGACTCAGGGACACTCGGTCCTCTTGTCCTTTTCCTGATGGAGCAGCAAATCCCATCCCAGCAAATCCCAACCCAGCAAATCCCAACCCACCCCCCTGGCAGCCCAGGACAGGTGACACCGTGCCACTGTCACCTCCTTTCCAGGGCCATCCATCCCACGCTGCTCCCAGAAAACCCATGGAGCTGGTGGCACAGGGGGACACTGTCCCCAGAGTGTCCCCAGGCCACCCCTCCCGGGTGGCATCTGGCCCTGGGATCAGCTGAGCGTTAATCAGGTGAAAAAACAGCCCTGGGATGAATCCGGAGCCTCTGGAAAAGATTCCCGGCTCCCACCTCCGCTCCTGCTGCCGAGCACGGCCCCAGAGGAGATTCTGGAACTGGGTTTGGAGCAGCCCGAGCCTCACCAAGGATGGGAATGTTTGGACAAGCTGTGGGATTTTTGGGATCCCCGAGAGTCTCTTCCCACCCAGGATATTCCATGATTTTGTGAATTAAATGATGGATGCAACACTCAGAGAAAAACACATTTCTCTTACCACACTGGGCTGGGAGAGGGTTTGGCTGGAATTCCCTTCCCTGCTGGACACAACCCACAGCTTGTCCATGCCAGGGATGTCATTCCCATGGGAAAATCCACCCTGGGAACTCAGGACACTTGGAATTACTCTCCTGTGTGAGAGGAACCCTCGGACACAGGAACAGCAGATCCTGATCCCATCCTTGGATCCCAGACCCGGCTCTCCCTCCTGGCAAGGGCATCAGGCACGGCCGATCCCAGTGGGAACTGACTGATCCCAGTGGGAATCGACTGATCCCAATGGGAACTGACTGATCCCAGTGGGAACTGACTGATCCCAGTGGGAATTGATTGATCCCAATGGGAACGGATTGATCCCAATGGGAACTGATTGATCCCAGCGGGAACTGACTGATCCCAGCGGGAACTGACTGATCCCAGCGGGAACTGACTGATCCCAACCAGTGGGAACTGATTGATCCCAGTGGGAACTGATTGATCCCAGCAGGAATCGACTGATCCCAGTGGGAATTGATTTATCCCAATGGGAACTGATTGATCCCAGTGGGAATTGATTTATCCCAATGGGAACTGATTGATCCCAGTGGGAATCGACTGATCCCAGCGGGAACTGACTGATCCCAACGGGAACTGATTTATCTCAGTGGGAACTGACCTGGCCTTGGACACTTCCATGGAAGTTCATTCCCAAAAAACCAGCTGGTCACCCAAAGTTGACGCTCCAGGTGTGTCCCATCATTCCTGGCAGGTGATCCCATTCCCACTTCTTTTCCCAGGAATTGTGACAGCCCTCGAGGACATTTTCCACGGAAATGTGATTAAATCCCAGATTTATTCAATCCCCAGAGCTGGGAATGAGGAGGGCAACACCCTTCCCTGCTATTTCCCACCATTCCCTGCTTTTTCTCACCATTCCCCGGCAT
The DNA here is from genome assembly GCA_027123655.1 of Muscicapa comitata. Lineage (NCBI taxonomy): Eukaryota > Metazoa > Chordata > Aves > Passeriformes > Muscicapidae > Muscicapa > Muscicapa comitata. Next base: position 2,250,862 of record JAOTIY010000885.1, on the reverse strand, counting down.
TTCTCACAACTCCTCCTGTCACACTCTCCATGGAATTGTCACCCTTTGTCACTCAATCATCAAATCCTGGTGTCACCACCTCTCCATCTGCCACCGGAGCTGCCTCCGGAATGGGAATAAATTAATTGGGAGAAGCTTTTGGCTCCAGGATAATGAAGTTGGCACAAGCCCAGCTCAGGAGGGAGCCCAGGGATGCTGTGGTTAAAAATTCCATAAAAATAAAAGGGATTTTTGGGGAATTAAAAGGCTGGGTAGGAATTTAGGGTTTCATTGTAAAAGGTTGAAGGATGAGGGGGATGGATCGGGTGAGGGATGAATGAAGTGAGGATTTTTATCTGCCAAAACTTTTCCAAAATCCCTGGAAAAGGTGGAATCCGTGTCCTGCAAATCCTTGGAAACACAAATCTCCCCTTGCTGACACCATTGGAAGCGGGAGGGAAAATCCACAGGAAAACCACAGAGTTTAAAGTCAAGGAAAAAAACAAAGGAAAGGGAAATTTCAACATTTAACTCCTCCCACCTCGTCTCCAACCCACCAAAGTTTCCTGCTGGGAATATTCAATGGAAAAAGCGTGAAAATCCATTAAAACCCTGGAGCTGAGGGAAACAAAGAGCAGGGATTGGGAATGAGGGTTGGATCAGCAAATCCCTGGAATTCTACACGTCAGAATTGGAGCTGGAATCCAACTTCAGCAAAAAACTGAGAAGGTTTTCCATGAAAAATTCAGGAGTGGAGGAAGGATCCCACTTCTGACACAACTCAGGCACAGGATCCAAGAACAAACTGTCCCTAAAAATCCATTCCAAAATTTTCCCTGCCTTTCCCAGAGTAATGTGGGAATGTGGAGGGTGTCCCACCTTGCCTGAGGTGATGTGGAAAATTGGGAATCTCCCTCACGTGGCTTTGGGACGGATTTCTCTCCCTTTTTCCAAACTCAAGACGGAACGAGTGCTCAGAGCACGGAAAAAGCGGAATTTCCATGCGGAATTTCCATGCGGGAGGGATGAATCCCGCAGGACTCAGGCACAAAACCCCTTTGGGATGTCAGGGAACCCCACAAAAACTCGGAGTGGGATGATCTGGAGCATCCCTGCAGGATGCCAGACCCCTTTTTGGGATTGTCCCGTTTTCCCAACCCTTTTCCTGCTGCTCTCCCGCATCCCTCGGGATCGCATCCCTCGCTGGTGGTCATGGCAACGCCAATCCGTGCGGGAAAGGGGAGGAGTCCGGAAAATTATTCATGAGAAATGAGATACAACTCAGAGCTGAACCTCTGGAAGCTGCTCCTGCCCAGAGCAGGCGGGAAAAGGCCGTTCCTCGGCGTTCCCATCGGGAAAACGCTCCTGATTTATTAATAAAAAGGAAAAATATTCCTTTTTTTGTTGTTGTTGAGCTTAATTAGGAGGAAAATCTGCCTGGAGGGATCCTTGGTGATCCCAAGCCTTCTCCCTTTTCCCACTTCTCTGGTTCAGCTTTTCCAGAGCCTCTGGGGTCAGAGCATCTGAGCAGGAGGAGATTTTGGGAAAACGGAGCAGGCAAAGCCTGGCTTTGAATATTCATGGAATTGTCCCGTTCCCAGGAGGGGGAACGGCACTAATTCCCTGCTCCCGAGGGAATTCTGCTCCAGCAGCTCTGAATTCCCAGAGGATTTCCAAACTTCCTGCCTGTGCTTCCTGATGCTCCACTCCCGGAATTATCCCCACCCCAAAAATCAAAAAAATCCCAAAAATCCCACTTCCCTCAGCTGCAGCTCCAAATTCCTGGAGGCTGCAGAGAGCTCCAAACCTTCTCCCGTGTGGATCCCTCTGGAATGAGCCCATCCCACGCCAGGGCAGATCCCACAATCTCCAAGGATTTGATTCATTCCTCCTACTCCAAGGGCAGGGAGTCACCTCCCTTTCCCTCTCCCATGGCCAGCACAGTTTTCCCTCTCCAGAGCTCAGGTTTTGAGGTCCTCCCTCTCTCTATCCCAAACCCAAATCCAAGGATTTCCAGGAAATGTAGGGATCTCCAGGAAATGTAAGGATCTCCAGGAAATGTAAGGATCTCCAGGAAATCTCCACCTCCTCACAGTTTATTCCCTTTCCCACTCCCACATCAGGCACAGTTTTCCCTCTCCAGAGCTCAGATTGAGGTTCTCCCTCTCTTCATCCCAAATAAAAAGTGCCTCAAATCCAAGGATTTATGGAAAATCTCTGCCACCTCCTCACACGTTATTCCAAGAACAGCAAGACACTTCTCTTTCCCTCTCCCGTTTTTTCTCCCGTCCAAAGCTCAGGCAGAGCTTGTCCCTCTCTTTATCCCAAACTCAAAGATTTTCTGCATCCCAGGAAGGATGCTTCCACATTCCAAAAAATTCCCCCTTTCCCTCCAAGATTTTCCACATCCCTGGAAATGATGCCCTGAGCTCCCCACATCCCAAAAAATCCCCGTTTCCCTCTAAGATTTTCCACATCCTGGGAAGGACGCCTCCACATCCCAAAAAATCCATTTCCCTCCAAGATTTTCCACATCCCAAGGGTTCCCTGAGCTCCCCACATCCCAAAAAATCCCCGTTTCCCTCTAAGATTTTCCACATCCCGGGAAGGACGCCTCCACATCCCAAAAAAATCCATTTCCATCCAAGATTTTCCACATCCCAAGGGTTCCCTGAGCCCCCCACATCCCAAAAAATCCCCGTTTCCCTCTCCTGTCCTCCCCACAGACAGCTGGGTTATCCCACTCCCTCCATCCCGGAAAAGCACCGAGGCTCCACATCCCTGATCCATAATTCCATCTTTCTCCGTCCTTCCCTTCTTTCTCCCTTTTCCTGCTTTTCCCGAGGGAACAATGGAGCCGTGGCACCGGACACTGCCCACTCTGTGCCCTCCCCGTGCCCGAGTGCCAGCCTGGGCCTGTCCCCGTGTCCCCAGGGAGGGGGGGACGGCGTTTTGTTCCCAGATGCAGATTCCTTTTGTTCCCAATCCTGTGGAAAAGCTGAGCAGAGACATCCCCACCACTGAGAATTCCCAGCCAGGAATTTCTGAGTATCCCAGCGATACACCAGCAAGAAATAGGAGTTTCGCAGCAAGAAAATTCCAGAGGAATTAGGGATGTGGAGTCACAGGGATCAACATTTCCCAACCTCCCGCACCCTCGTTGCTCATCTGGGATTTTCCAGCTGGGAAAGAACCAACCCCAGCCAGGGAAAAGAGGGAATTTAACCAAAAATAAAATTAAAAATCCAATTTTTAGTTGTCTGCATATCCCGGCTCCAGCAGAAATTCAGGAACAGATGGGGGAAGGAGGGAGAGAGAAGAGGAATCTTTGTTGGGATAATTGTTGGAATAGAGGTGACTGAGATTTCCCTGGAGGGAGTTGCAGGAACTTGGGGAGAGACTTCCCAGAGATTAAAAGCGGGAATTTCCTGATGAAGGACTAATCAGGCAGGCCCAGCAGCGATAAACCCGGCTTAAAAACAAAGCCCCGCTTTGTAGCTTTAAATGAGAAATTAGCCAATCCCATCCACGGGTTCATTAGCATCTCATTAATATGCAATTCCCATTTTCCTGATTAAACGGTTGGGAGTAGGGAAGGCTGGGAGGAGGAGGGGCCCCAGTGCTGGCTCCGAGCCCTGGGGACGTATTTTGGAGAAGAATTCCCATTTTCCTTCTTCCCGAGGTGCTCTCCAATGATTCCCAGCTTTTTCCCACTGTTTTCCCAGTTTGGGTGTATCCAAACCCAACATTCCCTGTTTTCCAGCTCCTGCATCCCAACATGGAACTAACGTCGTGCCAAGGGGAATGTTCTTATCTCCACCACCAAAATTCCCTTTTTAGCGGCGATTCTGAGAACTTGGAGCTTCCAGGAGCCGCTCCCGAGGTTTTGGCGCTTCCCTGAATCCCATCCCAGCTCCCTGCATCTCCAGGACCCCCCAAATCCTCCCTCTCCCACCACAAACTCCTTCCCATTCACTTTGAGCCTCATTAAACCCTCTGGGATAATTCCAGCCTGGCTGATCCTGGATTTTCTGGGATTGGGCGATGCCCACTGGGCACAGCAGAGAGATTTCCAACAGCTGGAAAAATGGGATGGGGCTGGGAGGGAGAAGGATGGGACAGTGAGGGGAGCAAACCTCGGGATTCAAAACCATCAAACCCCATCCCTGCTGATGGATTTGTTCCTTTTCCCATTTTTCCCTGGATCTGCTGGAATTAAAAGCTGCTCCAGCCTCTTGGAGAGGGAACATGAAAGAGAGAGAGGATCTGAGTGAGGTTTGAATTTTATTCCCTGAAGCAACTCCTGGGGTGTTCCATCGGGATAGCAAAGGAAAAATGGGATTTGGAGCAGATCTGCTCCCACCCTGGGCGTTCTGGCCATTCCATGATTTCTGCAGGAGAGGAGGAGAAAGGAACAGCAGAATTCCCAAGGGTGGCCACGGTGGCACCTCCCAGACCCTCCCAGGTCACTCTGCCCAGTGCTGGGTTGGTCCTTCACAAGGATTTTGGGATTTCCCAGTGCCCAGAGCCAGGAAATCCTGCCTGGAGAAGCCTCAGCTTCCCAATTTCCAGGGCTTGGCTCCAGCTCTGTGGGGCTGGAGCTGCGGTGGCCCTGGGACATCTCCCTGTGGTGTCCCCAGGATCTTCCCTGGAGACCAGAGACATCCCCAGGAACTTCCCCTGATCCTCAAGGTATCCCCAGGAATTTCCCTTGACCCTGGAGACATCTCCAAAAATTTTCCCTGAGCCTCGAGATGTCCCCAGGAATTTCTTCTGGGGAGAATAAAGAGAAGAACAAGGGGGAATAAACGGAAGAACAAAGGAGATAAAGGGAAGAAAAAAGGAGAAATAAAGGGAAGAATAAAGGGGAAATAAAGGGAAGAATAAAGGACAAATAGAGGGAAGAATAAAGGGGGCTAAAGGGAAGAATCTTCCCAATGAACTCTCAAGGCTGAATACCAAAACCCCTCCAGAAATCCCAATTAACACTTCAGGAATTCCAATTATCACTTCAGTGAGCCTTGAACTTCCCGCTCCTCCTCTTCCAGCATTCCCAGCTATTCCTGCATTCCCATTTCATCTTTCGCTGCTTAAAACCACATCCCACCACCTCCCCTGGCTCCCAGAGGAACCCTTTGGATCCTTTCCCCCCAAAAAGCCCCTGAGATGAGGTTTTGGGATGAGATTCCAAGGACGTGGCTGGAAGAGCCGGATGAATCCAGCTGGATCCGAGGGCTCAGCTCAATCCCAGGGCATCATTCCCACTGTTCCCTCTCCTTCAGAGGAGCTAAAATTATCCCTGAGCAGCTCAAATCCCAAATCCTGTTTTTCTTTATGGCCTCTGGAGCCTGATCCCGAGGGTAGCTCTGGCTGTGGCACAGATCGGGAGCAGAAATAGCAGGAGGGTGGCACGGATCGCTCCGGGGTGGCACAATTTGGGATTGGCACATCCCAAATTGGCACATCCACCTGCACGGGGTCAGAGCTGGGGGATCTCCTGGGAACGGTCCCTCCAAAGCCTCTCCCTGGTGGGAATAAGATCCTAAAATTCCCAAAGACCCTCCCTTAGTGGGAAAGGGATACCAAAATTTCCCAGAGCCCCTCCACAGCTTGTCCCAGCTCTGATTCAGTGGGAAAAGGATCCTAAAATCTCCCAAATCCCCTCCGTGGCTTCAGATTTAGTGGGAAAGTGATCCCAATGTCCCCCAAATCCTCTCCATATCTTCTTCTGGGTGAAATTTGCAGGGAAGGGGATCCCAAAATCTCACAGATCGACTCCACAGCCTCTCCCAGCTCAGGTTTGCAGGGAAAGGGATCCCAAAACCTCCCAAACCCCACACTGCCCATCCCATTGCAGATATAATTGAGCCATCTGCCCTCCCTCATCCCAGCAGCTGTTTGGGATCAATCCCAGCCGTCCCAACCCCCTTTCCACTGGACAATAGGGCAGGAATAACTTTTCCCTAGGGAAAAGCAAATTTGTTTTACTTCTGGGGGGTTTCATCCCTGGATGCTCCTGGATATCCCTGGTTTTCACCTTGCTCTGCTTTGGAAGAGGAATTCTGAGAACCATCCACGGATGGGAATTCTCAGGAAGTACTCATTCCCACCTCCATCCCAAATCTGGGATTCAGGTCAAAATCCTGCCAGGAACACTCAGAAAACCCCAAATTCCTCCCAGCTGAGCTGTGCTGCTCCCAGGAATGATTCCCACCCCCATCCCAACCCCAGGCCTGTCCTAAAAGGCTGGAAAAGGGAGACAAAGGAACACGAATCGCTGGAATCAAACATTCAGGAGCAGCCTGCTGTCCTGGGCCGGGGCCAGCTCAGCCTCGCAGCTGTCACCGGGGCCAGCGCCATTCAGACGAGGTCAACCAAAAATCCCCAGGCTGGTCCCAGCTGCTGGGATGGCCGGGAATAAATCCCTGGGGAGCGCTGGCAGCTGGATCCCGGAGCTGTCAGCAGGAAATGGCAGCCTGGGATGTGCAGAATCACATTTTGAAGGACATTCAGGGAAAATCTGCCCTCTAAAATGTGCGAGTCTGGTGTTGGATGTAAAAAACCACGTGGATGAGTTCAGCTGAATTCCAGCTTTTCTGGGAATGCAGGAGGAGTGCTGAGTTTTGACAGGAAGTTTGGGTTTGAGATATTTTGTGTTAGAATTGAAGGAAATGGGATTATCGATTTCTTGAGTTGATTTGAGGTGGAATTGTGGAATCACGGAATGTTTGGGATGGGAGGGAGGTAAAAGATCCCCCAGTGCCACAACAGGGACACTTCCCATGATCCCAGGTGGTTCCAACCTGGTCTGGGATACTCCCAAGCCATGGATCCTCCAGGAATTTCACCCCAGCTCCTCCTCACCCTCACAGGGAAGAATTTATTCCCAATATCCCACCCAAATCTCCCTTTTGTCAGCCTGAACTCATCCCCTTGTCCTATCACTCAAATTCCCACTGCAGGTTCCCTTTTCCTTCCTTATAATTGCTTGACATCCCGAGGTTTCCACACAAATCAAATCCCAAGGTTTCCACACAAATCAAATCCCAAGGTTTCCACACAAATCAAATCCTGATATCGCACTTCCAGGGATGGGGCATCCACGGATTCTCTGGGAATTCCATCCCAGCACTTCCCCACCCTCACAGGGAAGAATTTATTCCCAATATCCCACCCAAATCTTCCTTTTGTCAGCCTGAACTCACCCCCTTGTCCCATCATCCCAATTCCTGCTGCAGATTCCCTTTTCCTTCCTTGTAACCACTTCACATCCCAAGGTTTCCACACAAATCAAATCCCAAGGTTTCCACACAAATCAAATCTCAAAATCTCTGCACAAATCAAACCTCGAGGCCTCCACACAAATCAATTCCTGAGGTTTCCACACAAATCAAATTCTGAGGTTTCCACACAAATCAAATTCTGAGGTCTCCACACAAGTCAAATCCCGATATCCCCACAAAACATTCCCTCCTCCAGGTCGACCATTCCCACCACCCTCAGCCTGTCAGAGTTGTCACCAGAGGAGGTCCCTGAGTGTCCTGGCACGTGCGGGTGGCACAAAGCCCCGTCCTGTCCCTCCCCTCCTCCCGCTCCCAGCTGGGATGGCCTCAACCCCATCCCAAGGGAGATCCCAACAAGGAGCCTTTGTGGCCGGGTCTGCTGGGAATGTCAAAGCCAGATTTCAGGAATGTGACAGCACCGAGGTGACAGCAGGGACAGGATCTTCTCCTGCACTCCATCAGCTCACACAGGGGCCTTTATCCCACAGGGAGCGGGATCAGGAGTGATCCAGGCCCCCACAGAGTAGAAATCTGGAGTAGAAGTCATCCAACAACACAGAAAATGAGGGAAATGAGGTTGGAAAGGAATTCCCTTCGGGGCAGGAGGAAATTCAGACCTCCCTGACAAGATCTGACAAAGATTGTAATGGAATCCAACCCCTGGATGGATCCTGGCGGGTTTAAAATCCAAGGGAATGTTTTGGGAACGACAAACAAAACCCAAGGGAGGAGCTTATGGGATTGGGAAGAGCCTGTGCTAATGGCTGATCTTCATCCCAGGGAAAAGGGAAGGCTGGGATTCTTTTCCTGCCCACAGGTTGGAGGAATATCCAATAAAAACTGCCAGGAATATCCAAAAAACCTGTCCTGAATATCCAACAAAACCTGCTCTGAATTTCCACCAAAAACTGTTGGGATATCCAATAAAACCACTCGGAATATCCAATAAAACTTGCTCTGACTATTCAACAAAAACTGCTGAGAATATCCAATAAAAACGGCCGGGAATATCCAATAAAAACTGTTCCTACAAGGATGGGCAGCCGAGCTTTGTCCAGGAGCAGAAAAATCCCCAAAGCTACACAAAGATAGAGTGGATGTTTTTCCCTTCTCCCAAAAATCCCGGGGCAGCCGGATCACCAAATAATTCCAGCTGGAATTACCTCAGGAGATCACCACCATCTGGAGCGGGATCAGCCCTAAGCTCAGCCCAGCTGAGCCAGGCTTTCCCCAGGTGGGGTTTAAAATCCATCCTAAATTGTGGAGCCCACCCAGCATCCAAACTCCAGCTTAAAAACCACTCTGGAGATGGAAAAGGGGGAATTCCCACATTCCCTGCATTCTGCTGTTCCAGTGTATCCCTGTTTTCCCTTTTTATCCTGGATTCGAGTGGGAATAGCGAAATGGGAACTCAGGGAATGACGTGGAGCTCCCAAATCCCCAGGAGGGGCTTCAGCACCCTGGAGAGCGGCCGGATCCAAGAGGATCCGTTTCCCACCCACGGGCATTCCCGAGCTTGGCATTCCCAGATTTTCCAGAGAATTCGTGGCTGCCGCATCCCTGGAAGCGTCCAAGGCCAACTTGGGGCAATCTGGGACAGAGGAAGTTGTCGCTGCCCGTGCAATGGGATGAGCTTTTATTTTCCAACCCAAATGATTCCATGATTCTGCAGCTCTTTGAACTCGAGGATCCTTGGGATAACCAGGAAAAGGGAAGAGTTCAGAGGGAAAAAGGGAATTTTGGTGCATTTTCCACTGATCCAAAGAGAACCTTCCCTCCCTCCCAGCTCCCACTGGAGCTGCCAGCCCGGCCTAGCCATGCCAGGAGATTTCAGGAGGAATTTGGGATTCAGGCTGACAGAGCCGCGGGATCGGATTCCGACTGTCCCTGGGAAAAGGAGCAAAACTCCGCTGCCAAGACGGCAGAAAGTGGCAGAAAAACCTGCCAGGAATTCCAATGAACCTCCGGCTTCACCTTGCGCCAGCCCCGGGGGTTGTGCTCCTGTTTTCCCACTCCCTGTGAGGATCCAGGTTTGTTTCCAGAGGTGGGAAAGGAGCATCCTGGAATTTATCCAGGATTTATCAGCTCTTCCCAAGCCTGGGCTGCTCAAAGCTCCCTCTTCCCTTTGGATGCATCTCCAGCAAACTGGGAATGCACCAACCCCCTGCTTTAGGCTCCCAGGCTGGGAAAAAATTCCCAAATTCTCCTTTTGGGTGAAAATCTCCATTATTCCCTCTCTCCTGTGCCCTTTGGATGCTCCCTTCCAGATGCATCCCTGAGGAAAACAGGGATGGATCTCAAAATACCGGGATGAGATCCAAAGGAACATGAGGCAGCGTTGTTGGGAATTTCTGCCCAGCCGAACCCATCCCTGTTTTTTTCCGTGGATAATCCCGCTCCTCCGATCTCATTAAGTGGGAATGGTGATCCAGATAAGCCGAGGGATAAATCCTCCTCTTTTTTAATCTGTAATAACCCAGCCCGCTTTCTTTCATTTGAGATTAAAGGAAAAAAAGAAAAGGGAGGGGGAAGGGGATTATGGAACATTTTAACTTCCAGTAAGTTCATTGCAAGTCAGAAACCCTGGAATTGCGCAATAATTATCCTGGATAGCCTGGAAAGGAACAAAGGGGCTCCGGGAAGAGGGGGGGAAATGCAAAAGCTGGAGCAGAAGTTATCCAACAACACGGAAAATGAGGAAAACGATGTTGGAAAGGAATTCCCTCCGGGGCAGGAAGAAATCCAGACCTCCCTGACAAGATCTGACAAAGATTGTAATGGAATCCAACCCCTGGATGGATCCTGGCGGGTTTTAGGAATACTTTGGGAAGGTGAAACAAAACCTGAGGAATAAAAGGAAGTACCAGAGGTTTTCCGTGGTTTTTTAGGAGTCTCCTCACAGGTTTTGCTGTTTGAATTCACATAAAATCTGATTTTCTTTTTCCCCTGAAAATCTGATTTTCTCAATGGATTTGAATCCTCCCAATTCAGCTGCTTTTATTGCACCTAAAAAGTGTGGAAAACAGGGAATTCCATCGCTCACAGAAAACGAAGAAATGAAGGAATTCTGCCTGAACTTCCCTGTAAATGAAGTTCTGCTGGGATTTGGAAGGTTGATGCCTCCCAGACGAGTAAATTACAGCCCCAGAGAAAATCCACTCCCACGTGGAAAACAAATCCAGAAATTCCTGCCGAGCGCTCCCAGATAAAATCAGAGCCTCAGGAACGTCCTGGGAATGTGGCTGCTCCGTTTTCCCAGGTTTCCCAAACAAATCCCAAACTTTTCCCTTGGAGGCTCCTCCTTCCCTGAGCAAGGGCAGGATGGAGTTGAAAAATTCCAAAACTCCAAATTGAACCAACAAATTCCAAAGCTTCCCATTCCCTTCACAAACTCCACCTGCCCCAGGTGAGCTCCACTGGTCTTTATCCAGGGAATATTTCCTTGGAACATCCCAGAACTGCCACATTCCTGCGAATTTTGGCATTTCTGGATAAAACTCATCTTTATCCCGGGAATATTTCCTTGGAGAACCCCAGAACTGCCATATTCCTGCTAATTTCTGCATTTCTGGATAAATGCAGAAATAAGCAGGAATGGGGAAGTTCTGGGGAAGTTCTTTATCCAAGGAATATTTCCTCGGAGAACCCCGGAATTTCCCCGTATTTCTCAGTGGGGCTGAGCAGGTGGCAGGGCCAGAGGGAGGATCCAATCCAAGGCCACGATCCCTATGGATAATTCCTTTTCCCAAGGTCACCCCACCTGAGATGGAGCACTGGGATTAAGAACGGCTCCATTGGGAAGCGAAACTTCCTTAAATCCATTTCTTCTCCCTTGTCCCAGCAAAGGAAGCACCAACAAAGATCCCTTATTCTCCTGCCCGTGTCCATCCCTTTCCTCACAACCTCGGGAATCTCCAAGAGTTTATTGGGATGGCATTCCCAGCTTCCCATCCCATTCCCATTCCCAGCTTCCCATCCCCATTCCCTGCTCATCCCTGAAATTTAAGGGCACACCCCCTCATATCGCATGAGTATCCTACTTGGAATATCCCAACCACCTGCCAGGCACAAAAATTGAGGAAAAAAAAATCCTAATTTTTTCCATTATTATTTAATATTTTTACCCATTTTTGGGAACTTTTGTGGTGAAGTTTTTCTAGAGGATTTCGGGGTAATTTATCCCCCACAAAAAACCCTGGAGAGAATGAGAGGAAAACAAATCCTCATCAGCTAATTTGGAAAACTTGAGATGTTCCCTATTTAATAATCAGCTGGGAGAAGGGATGATTGGATTGGGCTGGGTTTAAACCAAATCCCTCGGGATGAGGATGAGGATGAGGATGGAGCTTTGTTAAGCCCAGAATTAACACAAAGCCAGGCCCAGGTCCCAACTCCTGTAAACAAAGTCACTTTTCCAACCAAACAACTTCCCCCTGTCAGCTGAGCACTTTTCCATGCATTATTTATGTTGGATTCACGTTACAACCACATACACACAAAAAAAAAGAAAAAGAAAAAAAAAAAAAGAAAAAAAAAAGAAAAAAAGGAAAAAAAAACACAACAGGAAAAGCAGCAAAGGCCCGGGTTGGAACTGGGAAACAGCAAAATTAAAAATAGAAATCAAGCAGAAAATGCTAAATTTGAGTTTTCTTTCGGGAGAGAAAACAAAGTTTTCTTGGAACAAAGCAGCCCCTCGGTGTCTGCCAAAGAGGGGGAGGTTTTCCAGGAGCACGGGCGGAAAGAAAGGAGTCAGCATCCCCGGAAAAGTCACAGGATTCCTGCTTTTGTCCTCGGCAGCTGCCAGGAGCACCCCGGAAACACCACAGCGCCACAGGATCCATCTTAAAGCAGCCGGGCCTGTGCTGGGCATGTCAGAATTCCAGCTTTCCCCGCAATTCCCGCATCCCCCGGCCCTCGGCACTGCCCCTCAGCCGGGAACACGCCGGGGTGACTTTGGGGAGTGCTCAGAGCCATCCCAAGGACCTGACCTTGAGGGAGGAACCCACAGGCAGCATTCCAAAGGGAAAAGCCAAACCCATCCAAGCAGGACGCACTGTCCTGCTTTAAGTCTCACTTTTAGCAGGGATGGGATTTTCCGGACAAAACCTCCGTTTTCCCACCCCAAATTCCTCTCGGTGCCACTCCCGGAGATCCCCCCAGGATGGAACGCGCGGCTCCGCTGCTCCCTGACCTCCAAGGAACACCTGAGGCCACGGAAAAGGGAGGACACGGCTCCATCCCCACTCCATCCCTGCTCCATCCTCGCTCCATCCCTGCTCCATCCTCGCTCCATCCCTGCTCCATCCTCGCTCCATCCCCGCTCCATCCCCTGCTCCATCCTCGCTCCATCCCCTGCTCCATCCTCGCTCCATCCCCTGCTCCATCCTCGCTCCATCCCCTGCTCCATCCTCTGCTCCATCCTCGCTCCATCCCCTGCTCCATCCTCGCTCCATCCCCTGCTCCATCCTCGCTCCATCCCTGCTCCATCCTCATTCCATCCCCTGCTCCATCCCTGCTCCATCCCCTGCTCCAGCCTCGCTCCATCCCCTGCTCCATCCCCGCTCCATCCCCTGCTCCATCCCAACAATCCCTCTCCCCCAGGCCCCAGCGCTCCCACGGCCTCCTCGCCCTCCTCAGCCTCATTCCCGAGCTTTTGGCGCCGATGGGAGCAGCGGGAGCGCCCTCGGAGCCGGGATCCCAATGATTCAGCACTTTCCCCGCTGTTCCCGATCGCAGATCGATCCCCGGCAGCGGCTGAGGGAGGATGCGGATCCCGCACCCGCCACTCACCGCTCGCCGCCGGGGCCCGGCGCTTCCCGGCGCCGCATCCCAAGCCAGGTGCGGTTTTCCCCGATGGATTTTTCCTGCCCAGGATGTTCTTCCGGAGGGAAGGAGCGAGGCGCATTCCCCGCAGAGCTATCGCCGCTCCACGAGAGGTTTCGGCCCCCCAAAGTTGCGCTGTCACCCCAAGGTCCCCACCTGGGCTGCGCTCCCCGTGCCCCCGCACTGCCACCGCGGGATTTTGTCACACGCAGGGACATGGAGCCGTGACGTAAGAACCAAAATCCCATCACATGCCGCTGCTCCCCCCTCCTGGGGTCCTGACAGCAAAACCTGGGAGATTTTGGGGGTCACCGAACAGCTTTAGGACCCCAAATCCGCGCTGAGGGTGCGCGGATCCCCAGCGTGCGCAGCCCCGAGCATCCCCCGAGAGCTTCCCGCATCCCGGCGCGTCCCGGTCCCGGTTCGTCCTTACCCGCTGGGGATGAGGTGGCCGCAGCTGGGGCTCGGTGCGGGCTCGGTGCGCCGCACTGCGCGCTCCCGGACGCGGCCGCGCCGCACTGCGCGCTCCCGAGCAGGCGGAGAGCGAGCGCGCCCCGGCAGCAGCAGCAGCAGGAGGAGGAGGAGGCAGGGAAGGGAGGGAGGAAGGCATAAGGTGGAGGGGAGGGGACTGAGCAGGGGGAGGAGCTCATTAGCGGAGCCCTTAATGAGCAGCTGCAGGCGATCAGCTCGGGGATGAGCCCTCCCAAGGCTAACGGCGCAATCCGGGCACAGAAAAGCGAATTTTGGGAAAGGACAGGACGAGTCTGAGTCACCCTGAGGGGGCGGAGAACCCCCCAAGGGCGAGGAGCTGAGCCCTCCCAAAGCCCCGCGCGCAATCCGGGGATGAAAACGGGAATTTTGGGCAAGGGGAGGACGAGTTTGGGGTGCGGAGGGTCCCCGGGGCGCTCTGTGCCCCACCCCAAGGGCGAGGAGCGCCCCCGGTGCTGCTGGAGAGGAGCGCGAGTGGCACAGCCCGGCTCGGGGTGCGACAGCAGCTGCTGGCACTGGTGACACTGATGGCACCAGTGGCACTGGTGACACCGGTGGCACGAATGGCACTGATGGCGCTGCTGGCACTGCTGGTACTTGTGACACCGGTGACACTGCTGGCACTGGTGACACTGATGGTGCTGGTGACACTGCTGGCACTGCTGGCACTGGTGGCACCGGTGGCACTGCTGGCACTGGTGACACTGCTGGCACTGCTGGCACTGGTGGCACCGGTGACACTGATGGCACTGGTGGCACTGGTGACACTGCTGGCACTGCTGGCACTGCTGGCACCGGTGGCACTGCTGGCACTGGTGACACTGATGGTGCTGGTGACACTGCTGGCACTGCTGGCACTGGTGGCGCTGTCCCCCCGGGTGACCCCGCAGAGGTGACCGAGCCCGCCTGTCTCTGTGTCCTCTCACCAATCAGAGCTGTCACTTTAATTAAAGCTCCCCCGCCAGCTCTGCGGCCTCCCCTTCCCAGGATTTTATTAAATTCCCGATTTTCTGCTGAGGCTGCAGAGCTGGAATTGATGGAGGTGGATGTCGGGAAGAGCCAGAGGGAGCCTGGGTTTCATCTCTCTGCTGATTGAATATAAAAGAGGAAATATTTGATTTTATAGATAGATTGATGTATAAATTAAATATATTGGATACGCCAGTGGAAATCAAGGGATGATTCATGAAATCAGGGAATAGGTTGGGTGGGAAGGGTCCTTAAATTAATCCAGTTCCACGGCAGGGAAACCTTCCACGATCCCAGGTTTGCCCAGCCTGGCCTGGGGCAATTCCAGGGATGGGACAGCCACGGATCCTCTGGGAATTCCATCCCAGCTCCTCCCCACCCTCACAGGGAAGGATTTATTCCCAATATCCCACCCAATTTTCCCCTTTTTCAGCCTGAACTCATGGCCTTGTCCCTTTACCCCAATTCCTGCTGCAGATTCCCTTTTTGTTCCTTGTAACTCCTTCACATCCTGAGGTTTCCACACAAATCAAATCTCAAGGTTTTCCCACAAATCAAATCCTGGTATCTCCATTCAAATCAAATCCCAAAGTCTCAACACAAATCAAATCCCAGTATTTCCATTTCCAGCAGTGGAGCAGCCACGAATTCCCTGGAAATTCCATCCCAGCCCCTCCCCACCCTCCCAGGGATTTATTCCCAAAATCCAAGAGAAATTTTCACTCTGAGCCCGTTCCCCCTTTTCCTGTCACTCCATCCCTTGTCCAAAGTCCTTTTCCATTTTTCCTGTTGTTCCCTCAGCTCCTGGAAGGCCACAACTGGATCATCCCAAAGCTCTCCTTTTCCAAACTGAATGACCCCAATTTCCCAGCCTTTCCTCATTCCCTTGCATCACCCTGGAGCTTCCTCTGGATTTGCTCCAGGTCCTTCCTGAGCTGGGAATTCCAGGGCTGGAGCAGCTCTGAGGGGATGGGGGGGTCTCACCTGAGGGGGCAGAGGGGCAGAATCCCCCCCTCTCCTGCTCCATTCCCTGTTTATCCCAAAAATCCAGGGAATTCCAAGAATTCCCATGGCAGAAATTCCATGGGGTTCCCCGCATTTACTGGATTGCCAGAGGGGGAAGAAAATTCCTGGATGGGGGGGGAGATGTAGAGACACAGCTGGAAAATCCCAATTTCCCTATGGAATAATTGATCCAGGGAGCAGCTGCTGGGAAAGGAGGGAGATAAATCCATTAGGAATACTAATCTGGGATAGAGCAGAATTCCAGATCCCCATCCCCAGCTGCCAGGAAATGGGAAAAACCAGGAAAAAGCCATGGGGGAAACTGGGCAAAAGTCACGGGGAAAACTGGGAAAAGTCATGGGGAAAATGGAGGGGAAAAATGGGGAAAACTGGGAAAAAACCGTGGGGGAAACTGGGCAAAAAAAACATGGGGAAAATGGGGAAAAGTTGTGGGGGAAATGGGGGAGAGTCCTGGGGAAAATTGGGAAAAAGCTGTGGGGAAAACCATGGGGAAAACTAGGAAAAACCCATGGGGAAAAATAGGAAAAAAACATGGGGGGAAATGGGAAAAAGCCATGGGGGAATCTGGGAAAAAAAAAAACCATGGGCAAAACTGGAAAAAAAACGAGGAAAATCGAGAAAAGGCCATGGGGAAAACCAGGAAAAAGCCAAACTCCAAGGATCAACAACAAAGGACAAAAAAAAATCCCGGAGTTCAATTCAGGGACGTCTTTCCACGGATGTCACAAAGTCAGGGATCTTCTCCCTGACGCTGCAACTTTGGGAACCTCAGATTTCACAGGGCTTTGCCTTTTCTGCCCGGATCCTGCAGGATTCCGGGCGGGAGAAGGGAATTTCACTCCGGGGCTGCCGCTCCAGCAGTGCTGACTGCTCCTCCAAGATGCTGATCCCCGAGAATTCCAGGGGGATCCAAGGGCACGCTGCACTTCTGGAGATTTTCAATGCCTTGAAAAGTTTTTTTCCCCCTTTTTTCCCCCTTTTTTCCCCATTTTTTCCCCATTTTTTCCCCTTTCCCCTCTTTTTTCCCTTTTTTCCCCTCCTCCCTTTTCCCCCCCTTTTTTCTCTTTTTTCCTTCAAGGGTTTTTCCCTCCTCTCCCATTCATGGCCACAAATGGCTGGGGAGGAACTGAAATACCCCTATTTTTTGGGAAGTTTCCATGGAAAATCCCATCTGGAAGAGGCCACAGCCCTCCCACCCCTCACAAAATCTGATTTACACCGCACAGGGCTGAGCTGTTTGGACTATGAGCCAAAATTCCCCGATTTTTTCCAGCCTGGAAGAGGTTCTGGAAGAGGGGGAGAACAGGAGGAAAAACTTGGAATTTGCTCATGGAGGAAAGAAACCCAGAATGTGTCTCCTGGCTCTATGGGAACAACCAAATCTGGTGTAAAAATGAGCAAAATTTAAAAAAAAAAAAAAAAAAAAGTTGGAAATTAAAAAAAAAAAAAAAATCACATAAATAGGATGGGAAATGCATCCTGAAATTCCAGGATTGGAAGTGCTGGGATCAGCTGGAATTTGAGCATTTCCCAGCAAGGAATTCCCGGATCCACCCTGGATCTTCATCCTCGCTCCAGGCCCTGTGGACGGTCCCTTCCCTTGGCTTCTCCCTGGAGATTCCCAGCAATCCAATTAATCCAAGGGAAAAGAGGGAAAACGAGCTCCTCCAATCTCTTTGGGAAAATATTGATCAGCCTGAAAGCCTCTGGAATGATGGATTTGTGGGGAGGCTTTGGGGACAAGCTGGTGATGGATGCACATCCCAGGAACTCGATTTTCATGGATGCACATCCCAGAATCTTGGATTTTATGGATACACATCCCAGAAACTCAGTTTTTATGGATGCGCATCCCAGAATCTCAGTTTTTATGGATGTGCATTCCAGGAGCTCTGATTTTATGGGTGTGCATCCCAGGAATTCAAATTTTATGGATGCACATCCCAGAATCTCAGTTTCTAAGGATACACATCCCAGGAACTCAATTTTCATGGATGCACATCCCAGAATCTTGGTTTTTATGGATGTGCATCCCAGGAACTTGGATTTTACAGATGCACATCCCAGGATCTCTGTTTTTATGGAGCAGCCATGATCCCATCCAGGAAATCCTGGGACACGGAGCTTTTCCAGGAATTCCACAGGAGCATGGGCAGAGGAGTTTGGCCTCGTTCACTGCTTATTCCCAATAAATCCAGGAATTAAAACCTGGATTGGCATTTCAACAAACTCATCCCGAGTTTATTGTTATCCCAACAGGAGAAGCAGCACAAATTCCAGAGTGGATTCCCTTGGGAGCCAATTATTGGAATTAAAGGAGAAGGGATCGCTCCTTTCAGCAGCATCCAACTGCGGAGCTGTTGGAATTCCCAATCCCAGAAGGAAAATCCCACTTGATATTCCCAAAAATCCCAAAAAAGATGAGTTTTGGGGCTGTCCGTGGTCGGGGAGTGCCACCTGCTGTCCCCTCCTGTCCCCGCTCCAGGGATTTATCCTTCCCAAATCCCGAGCCGCAAATCCCGGAGCTGTGGCACCGGGAATTCCCAAACATTCCCAAACATTCCTGTGTTCAGGTGGGGAACGGCAGCGGGATGGGAAAATCATCACCTGGAAAAATCGGTGACCAAGTGGGGAATCCCAAAAATTTTCTCTTCGTCCCTCTGGGATTCCAGCAGGAATTTCCTGCTGGAAAAGGCTTTGGAAGGAGCTTTGGAATCCCCGAATTCCTGGAGGGATCCAAGGAATTCTCGGATGCAGCACTCAGGGTGGGGATCGGGCACAGGTTGATGATCCTGGGGGGATTTTTCCACGCTCAGGAATCTGGGAATTCTGCACAGCTGGAGGCCACAGCCCCTGGAATCCATCCCAAAGGAAAAGGCCAAAATTCCCAGAAACCAGAGGCTGAGATGGGGCTGGAGCAGAGCAGGATTTGAGGGAAGGAAAAGGGAAAATTCCAGCAGGGCAAGGTCAGGGAATGCAGGAAAAGAGGGAAAAGCAGCGAAGCTGAGCTTGATTATTAATTAAAAATCTGCCTCTAATTAAGGATATTCCCCCCTCGGGCAGAGGGACGACCCAGAGCTGATCCCGTGGAGCACTCCAGGCAAAATTCCCGCTGGGATTTGTTTCCTGGGATGTGTCCGGAGCACTTTGGGAGGGATCGGAGCAGGATTTGAGGGAGGGATTGGAACTTCAGGATCTCTTGGATCTGCAGGAATCAGGATTTTCCCAGGAAAACAGCCTGGAAAATCCTGGCTTGGGAAGTCTGAATCCAGCCTGGAGAGAATTCCAGGATCCTCCTTCACCACTAGATCGCAGCACAGCCCCAATTTCTGCTGCCAAGGCAGGGAAAAGGAGCCGCTGGAACATCTTGGAATTACTGGAGCAACAATCCAGGTGGGAAATGGGGCGGAAAGAAGGACACGGCCGAGAACATTCCTGCCCTCAGGATGAATCCAACCCACGGGAATTTCCTGGCGCTTGGATGGGCTGGGAAAAAATGCCAAGGGCAGAGTCCAGTGTGTCCAGGGCTTCCCAGTCCAGGGGGAAGAAAAGCTGGAATGGGATCACCGGGTTCTACTGGTTCTACAGTCCTTGGGTAAACTCGGCCGTGGATGCTGGAGGGAAAATCCTGGAAGAAATCCGGGAAAGGAAAGAGGGAAGAGGTGAAATGGGAAAGACAGTTGTCCCCAAACCCGAGGGTGGCTGTCCCCAAACCCCGCCAGGACACGTTCACATCCCTGAATTCCTGCCCTTGTCACATCCCTGAATTCCTGCCCCTGTCCTACTGCAGGAAAACCTTCATCCCCCTGAATTCCGCCCCATTCTCATCCCCAAATTCCTGTCCATTTCCCACTTCAGGGACACTTCCACATCCCTGAATTCCTGCTCTTTTTCCGCTTCAGGGACACTTTCCCAATCCCCAAATTCCTGCCCGTTTCCATTTCCAAAATTCCTGCCCTTGTCCCAGTCCCTGAATTCCTGCCCTTTTCCCACTTCAGGGACACATTTCCAATCCCCAAATTCCTGCCCATTCCCATCCCTAAATCCCTTCCCTTTCCCCCTCCTCCACCTCCTGAGGATCCCTGGATGAATCCCCAGCCAAAAACCACCTGGAATTCTCTCCCTCTTTTCCCCTTCCCTGCCTTTCCAGCCCCTCAGAACTCCCAGATTCCAGGCCCACGAGGTGTTCCAGACTTCCAGAGCTGTTTATTATTCCCGTCAGGAATATCCTGAGACAGAAAATTGCTTTGTTGATCCTGCCAAGGAATCGATCCTGGCAGAGCTCGGAGCCTCTGGAATGTTCATCCCTGCCCAGGAGTTGGGAAGGATGAACCCGGTGGGATTTGGGAAGGATGAACCCAGTGGGATTTGGGAAGGAGGATCCTGGTGGGATTTGGGAAGGATGACTCCAGTGGGATTTGGGAAAGATGGTCCCAATGGGATTTGAGAAGGATCCGAATGGGAATTGGGAAAGATGATCCCAATGGGATTCCGGAAAGATGATCCCAGTGGGATTTGGGAAGGATATTTGGGAAGGATGATCCCAATGGGATTCTGGATCAGCATGGAGGGTGCCCCAGGCTTTTCCTCAGTTTTGGTGAGGAGCGGGATTGGAGTTTGGGATTTATGGGATCCTTGGAATTTGTGGGATTTGGTGGCCACAATCACAGAAAATCCAAATGACGCCAGAATTCCTCTCCTGTGGTTTTTTTTTTTATATTTCTCCCAATTTTAACCCAGATCCCATTAATCCCATCTACTCCTCAGCAGGGAGATGTATCCAGCTCCAAAATTCCATTTATTCCCATCAGCAAGCAGAGAAATCCCAAATGTTCCTCAGTTAATAAAATCAACATTTAAAATATCGGGATTTTATCCCCTTTTCTTCCTTTCCAAGCAGACATTTGGAGTAATTTCATGGAAAAGCTGCTACGATTCCAGTTGATCCCAACCCCCTTTCCAGCAGAGCCCCTGGAATTTAAAATTCTTCCAGCACTGCCTTTCCCTCTGGAGAAAAATGGGAATAAATCCCGGGAGCCGGCCATAAATCAAAAATTAATCTCCCCAAAGCTCCGGGCCTGTCCCGATCCCTCAAACAACAAAACAGCGGGAATTTATCACGGGAATTCATCCCGGTGCCTGCCAGGGGAGGATGGATGAGGGTGGAAAAGCGGGGAGTTAAAAAACATGGAAATAAAACATGGAAAAGCCTCGGGATGTGGCTCTGGGGGGGTTAAATGTCACCTTCCATTGTCACATCCATGGATTGTCCCCCCCCAAATGCCTGGAATGCTGTTCCAGAATTCCACGAAGGTCCAGGGAATAAATATCCGTGGATTTTTTAGGGATTTAGGGAGCAGCACAGGAAGAAGGGAATTCCAAGGGGCTTCCATGGAAAAGGGAAATGAGGAAGAGAATTCCAAGGTCTTTTCCATGGCAAAGGGACATGGGAAAGAAATTCCAAGATCCTTTCCATGGAAAACGGACACAAGGGAGGGAATTCCAAGATTTTTTCCATGGAAAAGGGACACAAGGAAGGGAATTCCAAGATCTTTTCCATGCCCAAGGTCATTTTTTCATCCCAAATATTCCCATCCCGTTGGCACATCTGGATACCAACCAGTTTAATCTCATTTTTTAGGGAATATTTCACTTTTCCTTCTCTGTTTGTGCCCAGGATCAGGGATTGGTCCCAAAATTGGGAATTTCCTGACTCTGAGGTGCTGCAGGAGGGCTCAGGTTGCATCCCACAGGTGGGAAAAAAGTCGTGGGAAAAGGAATTGCTCCAAGTTTTCCAGGAAAATCAGAAAAGAAACAGAGCAGGAATGATTAGGGAAAGAAATCCTGGGATTTTCGAGGCTGGAAAAACCTTCCAAAGTCACTGAGTCCAATTTTGTCACCGAGAGCCCGGAGTGTCACTTCCAGGAATTCCCTGGACACCTCCAGGAATGGGGATTCCGGGCAGGATGGGATTCCAGAAATTTTGGCTCCTGGAATCCCAAGGGTCTGAGCTCCAGCTCTCCCTGCTGAGGGGTCATTCCCGCCCTTCCAGAGGGGCAGATATCCCGGATTTTTCAGGAAAGAGGACAAAATCTGCCCAAATTTTTTTTTTTTTTTTTTTTTTTTGTTTGGATGGGAACAGCTCCGCAACCAGCAGAGCTCCAAGGAATCCTTGGATGCTTTGATGTGGGAATCACGTGGCAAGGGGTGAGGGGGAGCAAAGAATTCCATTAATTTTCAGGGGGCCCCCAGGGAAAATTTTTCCAGGGTGGGAAGCAGAGGAGAGCCTTAGGAGCAGCTCTGGAGCTGCAGCCTCCACATTCCCACATCCCAAATCCCTATGGATCCATCCCAAATTCCGGCAATTTTCAAGTTGATTCCTCCAAATCCCAAAATAGTTTTTCCTCCCCACAATTCCCAGCTTTTTTCGCCGCTTTTCCTGCAAAAAATTCCTTTTGATCTTTATTTTTCTCTCTCTTCCTTCAACAAATTAAGCCCAAACTCAGCAGCAGGAATTGTTCCCACTGGAATTACTCTGGGAACCTCCAAATCAGGATGGAGTTGTTCCATCTCCTAAAAACAAGAGGTGGATGAAGAAATTAAAGGAATTTGTTGGAATATTTCCTTGGAAGTGGCTTTGGAGTCCCCAAAAGGAGCGTTTGGGGACAGCTCGGACACCTCTCCCTCAAATTTGCCTTTTCTTGGAGCTTCTCCTCTTGTTAGGAGCTGGGAATTTTTGGGATGCTGCTCCCAAATATTGGAATATTTAAAGGAATGGGATTTAGGAAGTGTCGGGGATCCAAGGCTGCCTGGGTCATTCCCAGAGGATTCATCCAGCACTTCTGTTTTCCTCCTTCCCACTCCTTCCCATCCATTACCCCCCCAAATACCACCCCCAAT
>JAOTIY010000885.1:2204728-2215024 GCA_027123655.1 Muscicapa comitata | reverse complement strand
TCTATCCCCTCTCCATCCCCTCTCCATCCTCTCTCCATCCTCTCTCCATCCTCTCTCTATCCCGTCTCCATCCCGTCTCTGTCCCCGCTCCATCCCCGAGTTCCAGCCCCAGCCCCGGGCGGTGGCTCTGGGAAGGAGCCAAGCTCCTCTCGCCAAGCCGAGCGCGAACTGGGGACTCGATGGCCGCTGTCACCTCCCCCCTCCCCGGGGCCCTCGAGCATTCCCCAGGGCTGGGAAAGGCTTTTCTGAGATGATAAAAAAAAAGCTGGGGGTGCTCTGCTGCCCCCACCCCAAATCCTGCCCTTGTCCGAGCCCCACAGCTGCGGCTGGCAGCTCCTTGTCCCCGTGTCACCTTGGGTGTCACCGTGGGTGGGGTCTCCATCCCCACCTCTGGGTGTCACAGTGGGACCCCAGCTCACTCCAGAGCAAAAACAGATTTTCCCAGTTTTTCCAAGGTTTAGAGTGCCCGAACATCCCTTTTTGGGGAAAACGAGCCGCTGGCAGCGCCTCCTGCTTGGGGACCGAGCTGGGAACCCCCGCGGGGTCTGCGCTGTCCCCTTGGGGAGGGACACGGGGCCGGCGGGGCCGCGCGGATGTTTGGAAATGCCAAGAAATCCCGGTGGGTAGAAGGAGATTCGGGACACAAATCCCAAATCCACGGAGTGCTCCCCTCTCCTCCCCTCCCAGGCACCCCGGGAGCCCCCGGGCCACCCCGGCCTGCGGGGAGGGGACGGCGGTGGCGCAGCGGGAGCACTGCGGATGCCGAGGGCCGGCCCAGCATCCCCGGGAGCGTTTCCATCCCTCGGGAACATCCCCCGGCAGCGTTTCCATCCCTCGGGAACATCCCCCGGGAGAGGCCGCGGCTGCTGCCGGAGCCGCAGGGGTTAAAGCGCAGCCGGCAGGAGCTGCCTCGGGTGGGTGGCACGTCGTGGCGACAAGGCTGGAGTGAGGAGGAGGAGGATTGGGGAGGGAGGGGAGAAGGGAGGAGGGAAGAGGAGGAGGAGGAGGGAGGAGGAGGAGGGGAGCGGGGATTGTGCGGCTGCAAAGGCGCCGGGCGAGCGAAGGGTGAAGCGCTCTCCCCGCCGCCTCCAGCCCTGGGGGTCAGCGTGGCCGGAGGGTCCGGCTGGCCCTGTCCCCGTCCTGAGCCACAAGGACGGGCCCCGCCAGCGGTGACAGCTCCAAAGCCACCCGGCCTTTTGTCTGCCAGATGTGCGGGCAGCTGTGGCGGGGGGCGGCAGGCGGTGACAGCGGCGCTGGGGGACGGGGACAGACTCCGAGGGTGAGTTGGGGGCCACCGCCGTGGTTTGGGTTTTTGGCCGGGGAGGATTTTGGGATCCTGGGCTCTGCAGCACCTCGGCAGTTTGGCCGCGATTGGATTTTTTCCCATTCCAGAGCTTTGCTTTCCTGCTCCGTGGTGGATTTGAGGAGAAATGGTGCGTTTGGAGAGAAAAGGGGTGGGGAAAAAAAAAAAGGAATGGCCAGAGAGCGATGCTCCGGGAGGGGATAAAGGGCACGGGAGGAGGCCGGGGACGGTTCCAGGTGCGGGGAGCTGAATTCCCGCTCCTGGAAACTCCTCTGGGATCGAGCGGATCCTCACGGAGGGGAATGGGGGGTGATGCGCTGGTCACGGAGCCGCCGGCGGGGCTAGAATCCAGGGATGCTGGCAGGATGCGATCCAGGCGGGAGCGGCGCTTCCCGGGCATTAACCCCTCAGTGCCCGAGCGACGCGGAAAATGTGACGGGAGGGACATGGGGAGTGAAACCCACCAACAGCGCGGGCCTCGGGGCTCCTGCCCAGCCCTGCTTCACCTGCGGGCACCGAGCTCGGCCACCCCAGGGAGGGGACAGCCAGCCCGGGAGGTGGGGACAGCAAAGGTGATGGCAAAGGACACGTCTGGAGCAGCCGTGGTGTCGTTTTGGTGTCATTTTGGTGTCATTTGGTGTCATTTTAATGTCATTTCCGTGCTTTCCGTGCCGCTGCCGTGTTTACCTCCCCCCGCCGCCCAGCCCTGCCCCTCCCCGCCGCGGCTGCACCGCCCGCAGTGCTCGGGTCCCGGTGCCAGCGCCCAGCCCTGCCCGGGGCCGTGCCCGGAGAGCCCCGGGATCCCTCCCGAGCCGCTCCGAGCTCCGTGAGGGGCAGAGCCAGCGCTGCCCTCGCCTCTCCCGGGCTCAGCCCGGCCCTGGCCGCCTCCCCGGCTTCCCCCAGAGCCTGAAAAAAGGGATTGGAGCCAGCCGGGAGGAGCTGGAGATGCCCCTGGACGGGCGGGGCTGGTCCCAGTGAGACCCTGGAGGGGAGCGGGGCGAGCTCGGGGCCGGGAAAAGCCCCCGGGAGCCGGGAACAGCCCCCGGGAGCCGAGAACAGCCCCCGGGAGCGGCGTTTGCAGGGATGCTCTGGCCGGGAGCTGCAGGTGGGCGCTGCCATCGCTCCTGGGCACCGGGATTCGCTTCCTCCCGCCTGGATGTGACCGGAGCCACGCGCGGGTGTCACCTCTGTCCCCTCTGTGTCCCCTCCTGGGACGCGGCGCTGGTGCCGAGCCAGGACCCGGCCCTGCCTTCCCCGGAGCGCCGATCCTGCGGCCGGGCTGCGGGCAGAGCCCCTGGAAAATCTGGGATGGGAACGGCTCGTCCCTGCCGCCCTCACCCCTGCGGTGGCGGGAGGGGGCTCAGGGCACCATTCCCTGTTCTGGGCATTGTCCTGGGATGTCCCTCAGGTCACTCCCGGGACGTGAGGCAGCATCTCCCGGCTCCCTGTGCCGGAGGATCCTGATCCTGCCCTGCTGGGGCTTTTCCTGGAATTCCCGGCGCTCTGTGTCCCCTCTGCGGGCCGTGGGAGCGGCTTTGTCACCGGCTGGCACCGCTGGAGGTGGCAGAGCAGGATCGGGGGCTGAGGGCCGGGCTCGGCCTCTGCTCCTCGGCTGCTCCCAACCCTTCCCTTTATGCGGGATCTCCCTTCCCATTCCCGACCCTTCCCTTTATGCGGGATCTCCCTTCCCAGCCTGGGAGCTGAGCCGTGCCCAGAGCCCGCGGGATCCCTCTGGCACAGGGAAAAGGTTCGGGAATTCTGCAGGACCCCGATCCAACCCCATCCCGACCTCATCCTGCCTCAGCGTGGCTGTGGAGCTGCAGGAATTCGCTTTTCCCCCCAAAAAAAAAAAAAAAAAAAAAAAAAACCACCAAAACAAACAAACAAAAAAAACCCAAAACTGTGTTGAGCTGGAATCACGCCCTCGGGGGTTCGGAGGAGGAGCTGTTCCCATTCCCATGGAATTTCGGATTCCCATGGAATCCCGATTCCAGAGGCTCCAGCCGCGGCTCCTTCTCCTGACGGCTCCGGGCAGCCGAGGGATCATCCCTGCCCCTGGATGAGCTGGAAGAACTTCCCTGTCTTTTAGGGGTGTGATCCTGGATTTCCTGGCTAGGACAGGGATTGGGGGAATGCAGGGAATGTTGGGAATTCCACCTGTCCAGGTGAATCCCAAGCACACGGCTCTGCCCCTTTATTCCCAGATTTTCTCCTGGATCACCCCATTGCCTCTTCCCTGTGACATTCCATGGGAAAACATTCCCGATGTCCCAGGACACAAAAATTCATCACCACCCCCATTTTGCTCCCAAATTCCTTTTCCAGGACATGAAGGAGCTGCTCCCGCTGTCCCTTCCCAATCCCAAGGTTCCAGGCCCTGGAATCAGGGCTGGGATCTCTCCCCCCTGACTTTGGTTTTATGGGATTATTCCCAAGGGAATAATTCCCAGCTCGGTTCGGGAAGGAGAATTCCAACCCCAGGCACTGCTTCTCACTGGGATGAGCAGGAAATTGGGATGAGTTTAAAACGCCTGAAATTTGGGGGCGTTCCTTGTGGATAAAGCCCCGCACTGAGATTTTGGGGTGGAATTTTGGGATTGGGATCACTGCTCCTGAATTGGGAGACAAACCTGGATAAAGCTGGATAAACTTCCAGCATCCACTTATCCAGAACCCAGGCAGCCTCTGGAATATCCAGCAGCATTCCAAGACATTCATTCATTTATGGAAGCCTTTGGAAAAGGCAGATCCAGCAGCTGAATTTTAGGATTTTTTGGGAAAATCACCCCGGGAGCTTTTGTTCTCTCCATCCAGCCAGGAGTTCTTGGGGATAATTTCCATGGAAAATTCCCACAATTCCAAGGTGGGATAGGGGCTGGAAAACCCCGGGGTCCCCCTAAATCCTGGCAGTGGGAGCTGTTTGCAAACACCCGGGAAAAGCTGGAATTATGTGCGGCTCTGTTTGGAGAGCAATCCCGGGAAACAAATAAATATGGGAAAAATTGGGATCCGTTCCCAGACAATTCACAAAGGCCTTAATTGGGACTGAAGTCTGAGGCTCTTCTCACCCAGACTTGATCCATAAATTATTCAGGATAAATTATTCGGGATAAATAATTATTCACCAGCTCTGCTTGGAGTTAAGGCCAGGTTTTCCCTCCAGGAATGATCCTGGATCTTCCTGACCCTCTCCAGGCTCCCAAGCCCTCTTAAAATCCCATTTTTAATGGAATTTAGAACGATCAAAAAAAATAAAATCAATCCCAGATGAAATTTGAGGGTCGGGGCTTTGTCCTTCCCGGTGGCCAAAACGAGGAGAATCCAGGCTGGATGGGGAAAAAGAAAAAAAAAAAAAAAAAAAAAAAAAAAGGGGGGGTTTCGGGAAGAAAGAGGCTTTAATAAGGAGTTTTAAGTGAGCAATTTGGAATCAGCAGGAAAAGGGGTTTTGCATCTTAACCAGCTTTTCCCAAAGGATCAGAGGAGCCGGCCCCAGATCTTCTTCAGGAAGGAAAAAAAGCAGCTTTGCTTCCCTGGTTCCCAGCAGGACCTTTGGGAATAAAGAGGGGGAAGAAGGATTAAAAAGACAAATTCTGGCTACCTGGAAAAGGTGGGGGGAAAGGGATTTTTCCCATTTATGATCCGTTAAAAATGAGCCGATTCAGCCTGTGCCGGGAGAAGCTTTTCCAAAGCTTTTCCATCGTGTGGTTGTTGCCCTTTCCAGGATGATCCTTAAATTTCAAGGAATATTTTGGCTGCTCAAAGCAGCGTTTGATGCCTCATCAAAGCCTCTCCCTCGCCTTGAAATCCCCTCCAAAAAAACCCCGAGGAAAAAGGGCGGCGGCTTTGATCCCGATTTGCAAATTGCTGCGGAGCCGCGCTTTTCCCAGGAATGTTTGGATTCCATGGAAAATTCTGAGCTCGTTCCCATTTCTGAGTCACTTTTCCCAACTCCCACGAGCTCCCGGGATGGGTTGTTCCAATCCCGGCTCTGGGAAGTTCCCGCATTCCCCAATTCCCAGAATTCCCAGGATTCGTCCCTTTGGAAGCACCGAGGGGCAGGATCAGGGTCAGTCCTTCCCTGAATTTCCATCCACGCTGAAATCCCCCGCTGGAATTCCCTTTCCATGGAATTCTCGTTTAAAAGGGGGATTTCAGGGTCATTTCCCAGCTGTTTTCATGGATCTTTAATAATTCCTTGGATCCTTTTTTCCTTGTAAAATCCTCTTGGGAATTTTAATTTCCCGCTTCCTTGGGCAGGGTTGTCCTCCCCAGCTTGGCCATGGATTTTTCCGGTTTTCCTGGAATTCCCAAAATGCTGAAAAGATGGGAAAGCGGGAATTTCTCCTGCTGTGCCCACACTCGTGTTGGGAAGTGGATTTGGATTTGGGAAGTGGATTTGGGAAGTGGATTTGGGAAGTGGATTTGGGAAGGGGATTTGGTTCCATCTGGAGCCCTCGAGGTCTGTGGGACAGGGATCAGCTCTTCCTGCTGCATTTTCCAGGTTTTCCTGTTGCCGAACCCCTGGAAAATGAGGGATTTTTCCCTGGGAACGAGGGGGATGAGCAGCCGGGATGCTCCAAAGCTTTTCCTTCCTGCTCCATGGCCATTCCAGCCTCCAGCTCCCCCCGGCTCATCCCAGTTTTCCCTCCACGGATTAATTCCCTTTTCCCTCCTCTCTCAGCGCTCACTGGGATGATTTCATTCCAGATAAGCTGGAAGTGGAATTTCCCGGGAATCAGGGAGGGTTTTCCCACCCGGTGGGCACAGGATCCACACCCCGCTGGAAAAATCCCTCAAATTCCATGAAAACCGCGCTGCTCCATCCCCTCCCCAGCTCCCCGAGCCTCTCCCGGCGCTTCCAGAGGGATTCGCCTCCATCCCACGGATCCGCTCCGTGCCCCGGAGCCGAGCCTGGCAGTCGCCATGGCAACCGTACATTTTCCTTAGGATTCCGAACGACTCATTGGCATCCGCGCCGATCCACGGATTTTTAAATTATTTTTTTTTATTTTATTTTTTGGGGCGATGCTGGAGGTTGTTCCCCTTCCTTGGCGGGGGTGGATCTGCTTGAAAAGCCGGGATTTGGTTTTTTCCCGTTTTTTATTTTTTTTTCCCTACTGGAGGTTCCCTCCTTTCCGCCCTGACCTGAGGCCGGAATTCCAGAGTTGGAATTTGTCGGGAATTGGGAGCTGGAAGAGCGGGGCCTCGTGTCCTTGTGGAATTCCAGAGGCAGAATCCCGGATCCCGCAGACACGGCTGGGATGTGATTCCAGAGGGTCGGGATGGGTTTGGTCACTCCCGGCATCCACAGAGCCTGGAATGCTCCAGGGAAAAAACCGGGAGAGATTTCCCTGGGATTGGGAATGGCTCTGATCCCACAGGTGCCATCCTGAGCTGGAATTCCATGGGAGCAGCCCTGGGGGTCTCCCTGATCTTTGTGAGCCCATCCCAGCGCCCATTCCCGACTGGAATTCCCGGGAATCGCTGCCCCATTCCTGCCTCCCTTCCCTCGGGGAGGAGCAGTTTCATCCATGGATGGAGAGACAAAAAAGTTGAAAGCAGGAAGGGCCCAGCAAAATTCCCAGTTCTCCAGTGAGATTCCCGGTTCTGCAGCAAAATTCCCAGTTCTCCAGTGAGATTCCCGGTTCTCCAGCCCTCTCCAGCCTCCTTCCTCTGCAGCATTCCCACCTCTTGAGCCGCAGGAAGATTTTTCCCAACCCCAGGAATATTTTTCCCAACCCCAGGAACCTCTGGAGAAACCTCAGGAGCGCTCCCACCATGGGTTCGGTTTTAATCTCACCCAGGGAATCATTCCCGGATTTTTTTTTTTTTCCCCACTTTTAATAACCTGGATTTCCCCTCCCTCCCTGCCTGGGGGAATTTTAAGGAGCCTGGATTTATCCCTGCTCAGGGAATCCCACACCAACGCCGCGCTGGAGGAAGATTTCTTCCCAAAATACCCCGAGGGGGCCGCGCTGGAGAAGCCCCCGGCCATTCCCAGCCTCTGGATTTGAGGCTGGGAGGTTTTTCCACCCAATCCAAGATCCTGGAATGCCGGGAGCCGCCGTCTCCAGCTTTTCCAGTGGGAATGGATTGGTTGGGATCCGCTCCCCCGGCCTCTGTGTCTTTTGGATCCCATAATTGATAGAAAAAATTGGGATTTGGGAGCTTTGACATTCCCAGGAGTGTCCTGTCCCCATCGTGCTGCCCTTGGAAAGGGGAGGGAGGTTTGGGGGGAGCTGCTCTGCAAATGAGGCGGCGTTAATGAGGAATTAATTATCGATCGTTCCCGCCGGGAAGGTCACAGGGGATGACACAGCGGCGTCCCGCGGCGCCCTGCATGGAATTCCGGGGGGGCTGAGCCCTGCCGGCGCTCCCAGAGAGAGATTTTCCAGCAGGATGTGGATCCTGAACATTCCTGATGGAAAAACCCGGCCTGATTCCCGAAAAAATCCCTCAGCAACTTCAGGGAATGGGATGGGATGGGATGGGAGGGTATGGGTTGGGTTGGGGTGGGTTGGGTTTGGTTTGGGTTGGTATGGGATGGATCCCAGCAGGAAGGGTTGACAATTCCTGGCCCCTCAGGACAGAATTCCCAGCGCTGACCCTGGAATCATCCCCAGCTCCAGCTCCAGTTCCCGGAGCCGCATTCCCAGTCCCTGAGCTGCATTCCCAGTTCCTGAGCTGCATTCCCAGTTCCTGGGCTGCATTCCCAGTTCCTGAGCTGCATTCCCAGTTCCTGGGCTGCATTCCCAGTCCCTGGAGCTGCAATCCCAGTTCCTGAGCTGCATTCCCAGTTCCTGGGCTGCATTCCCAGTTCCTGAGCTGCATTCCCAGTTCCTGGAGCTGCATTCCCAGTCCCTGGGGCTGCATTCCCAATTCCTGGGCTGCATTCCCAGTTCCTGGAGCTGCATTCCCAGTTCCTGGGCTGCATTCCCAGTTCCTGAGCTGCATTCCCAGTCCCTGGAGCTGCATTCCCAGTCCCTGGAGCTGCATTCCCAGTTCCTGGGCTGCATTCCCAGTTCCTGGGCTGCATTCCCAGTTCCTGGAGCTGCATTCCCAGTTCCTGGGGCCGCATTCCCAGTTCCTGAGCTGCATTCCCAGTTCCTGAGCTGCATTCCCAGTTCCCGGAGCTGCATTCCCAGTTCCTGAGCTGCATTCCCAGTCCCTGGGGCTGCATTCCCAGTTCCCGGAGCTGCATTCCCAGTTCCTGAGCTGCATTCCCAGTTCCTGGGCTGCATTCCCAGTTCCCGGAGCTG
The DNA here is from genome assembly GCA_027123655.1 of Muscicapa comitata. NCBI lineage: Eukaryota > Metazoa > Chordata > Aves > Passeriformes > Muscicapidae > Muscicapa > Muscicapa comitata. Next base: position 2,206,462 of record JAOTIY010000885.1, on the reverse strand, counting down.
CATTCCCAGTTCCTGAGCTGCATTCCCAGTTCCCGGAGCTGCATTCCCAGTTCCTGGGCTGCATTCCCAGTTCCTGGAGCTGCATTCCCAGTTCCCGGAGCTGCATTCCCAGTCCCTGGAGCTGCATTCCCAGTTCCTGGGCTGCATTCCCAGTTCCTGAGCTGCATTCCCAGTTCCTGGGCCGCATTCCCAGTTCCTGAGCTGCATTCCCAGTTCCTGGGCTGCATTCCCAGTTCCTGGGCTGCATTCCCAGTTCCTGGGCTGCATTCCCAATCTCTGGAGCTGCATTCCCAGTTCCTGAGCTGCATTCCCAGTCCCTGGAGCTGCATTCCCAGTTCCTGAGCTGCATTCCCAGTCCCTGGAGCTGCATTCCCAGTTCCCGGAGCTGCATTCCCAGTCCCTGGAGCTGCATTCCCAATCTCTGGAGCTGCATTCCCAGTCCCTGAGCTGCATTCCCAGTTCCTGAGCCGCATTCCCAGTTCCTGAGCCGCATTCCCAGTTCCTGAGCTGCATTCCCAATCTCTGGAGCTGCATTCCCAGTTCCCCGGGCAGTTCCCAGCCGCGCTTCCCGCCCCGTGCCCGGTTCCGGCCCCACCTGGGAGCGAGCCCAATGAACTCCCCCGACCCGCAGGAGAACAATTAACCTTGCTAATTAACAATTAACTAATTGCTATTTGCAATTGTCATCCCGCTCCCGGTTTTAATTTGCCCTAATGAAGGCTCAGTGATTCCGTCTCGCTCCTGCTCCCGCGGCCCCGCCGCCCCTCTGGATCCCGCGGCGTTTTCCCGGGAATTTCGCTGGGAATTCCCGGTGCGTTCCGGATCCCAGAGCTGACAAAAGTTGAATTTCGGGGTTGCGTCCGGATCTGTCACAGCTGTCACTGCAGCTGCTCGTCCTTTGTCACCAAACCTCTCTGGGAAACTCGGGGAATCCCAAACCTCTCTGGGATGTTCAGGGAATCTTGGATTTATCTGGGATGTTCAGGGAATCCTGAACTTTTTCTGGGATGCTCAGGGAATCCGGGATCACTCTGGGATTTTCAGGGAATCCTGGATTTCTTTGGGATGTTCAAGGAATCCCAAACCTCTCTGGGATTTTCAGGGAATCCTGGATTTCTTTGGGATGCTCAGGGAATCCCGAAATCTCTCTGGGATGCTCAGGGAATCCCGAAATCTCTCTGGGATGCTCAGAGAATCCTGAATTTTTTTCTCGAATGCTCAGGGAATCCCAAAATCTCTCTGGGATGCTCAGGGAATCTGGGATTTCTTTGGGATGCTCAGGGAATCCTGAACGTTTTTTGGGATGGTCAGGAAATCCCAAAAATCTCTCTGGGATGCTCAGAGAATCCTGTTTTTTTTTTTTCTGGGATTCTCAGGGAATCCCAAACCTCTCTGTGGGAATGCTGGGGGCTCACACCTCCCCACAGCTCCCAGTGCAGGGATTGGAGCAGCACCGATCACAGAATTTCCCAAAATCTGGAAGCAAATTCCATTTGGAATCTCCAGCGATGCCTCGGAGAGGCTGAAGGGCTCCAAATTATCCCTCAGGAAGGAAATGCTGGGGATGGCTCTGGAAAAAAGAGGCAGCAACAGCCGGGAAGGAGGTGTGGAAGGAGGGGAATATTCGGGATATTCTGGGAATGCACCTGCGACCTCTCCTGCCCGGGTTCTTCCTCTGTTTGGGTGGAATTTGTTGTGTTTTAGTTCCATGGCAGCTGTTCCTTGTCCTGTCAC
>JAOTIY010000885.1:2117276-2131108 GCA_027123655.1 Muscicapa comitata | reverse complement strand
GGAAAGGAAAGGAAAGGAAAGGAAAGGAAAGGAAAGGAAAGGAAAGGAAAGGAAAGGAAAGGAAAGGAAAGGAAAATGGGAAAGGAAAATGGGAAAGGAAAGGAAAGGAAAATGGGAAAGGAAAATGGGAAATCCTCCTGTTGGAAGCAAACTCTTCATCCCCAAACCAGCATCCCTGTCCAAGGCCGTGGATTTTCCTGCAGGACATTCCCTCTCATCCACTGTCCCCTTCCCTGTCCCCAAGGTTTTTATTATCCCGGGAAAAGGCAGCGAATCCCCCTGCCTTGGGGAGGGGATGGAATTTGGGGATCCCGGGAGTCACCACAGCCCTGAACCGGCTCCAGCCTGGACTCCCGATTTATTTCCCTCAATCCCAGATCTCTCCACTTCCCCATCTTGCTCCTCCTTTGGGGGAGAAATGGGGAATTTGGGGCACAGTCACGGATAGATGGGGAGGGTGGGAATTTGGGATTCACGTTGGGAATCACAGCGAAGTCTCCAGAGGGGATCATCCCTGTGGATAACCGGATATCCATCCCTGGAGGTGTCCCAGGCCAGCTTGGACGGGGCTTGGATTAACCTGGGATATGGAAAATGTCCCTGCCCATGGCTCTGGGTGAGCTTGAAGGTCTGTCCCAACCCAAACCAGTCTGGGATTCCATGGAAACAAAAAGCCCTGCTGGTTCAGGTTCCACGGAACGGGGCTTTTCCAGCTGAAACAATGCCCGGGGAACTGGGTTTTTCCCGGTCAAACAATGCCCTGAGAATGGGGCTTTTCCAGGTAAAAATGCCCGGGGAATGGGGCTTCTCCAGGTCAAACAATGCCCGGGGAATTGGGTTTTTCCAGGTGGAACAATGCCCTGGGAATTGGGGTTTCTCCAGGTGAAAATGCCCAGGGACTGGGGCTTCTCCAGGTGAAAATGTTCAGGGAATGGGGCTTCTGCAGGTGAAACAATGCCCAGGGAATGGGGCTTCTCCAGGTGAAAATGTTCAGGGAATGGGGCTTCTGCAGGTGAAAATGTTCAGGGAATGGGGCTTCTGCAGGTGAAACAATGCCCAGGGAATTCGGCTTTTCCAGGTCAAACAATGCCCAGGACGGTGGCAGCGCCACGGTGCCATCCCTGCTCTCCCAAAAGGACCAACCAGACGTGTTTTTCTCATCCAGTGGTTCAAAGAACTCCGGGAAAAGCTTTCGGGGAACTGGTTTCCCCAAATCCCGTCGGGGAACTGCTCTGGTGTGGGGGCTGAGCAGGAAGATTGTTCCGTGGCCGTGGTGGTGCTCGATCAGATGTTCAGTTTGATCTTGCAAGTCTCTTCCAACTTTAATAATCCTAAAATCCCTGCTTTGAGAACCAGGGAGTTTTTGGGAACCCGGAATTTTTTTTTTTTCTTTTCTTTTCCACCTCTGAGGCCTCTCCCGAGCCAGCATCTCCCTGCTGGTGCCACGAGCAGCTTTGCAAAGGCGCCGCTGAGACAGGAGGGCCAATTGGCTCCCTCAATCATCGGCCCAGGTGCCTCCCAGACCCCACCTTTGGCCTTAAAAGACATTTAATTGAGGGCTGCGAGAGAAAATACCCGGTGGGCAGCCCCAGAAGTGCCGCAGATAATCATCAGGGTGCCCTACATACGGCTTGGCTGCGAGATCAGACGGGCCAGAAGAATCCGACATTGTTCCAAATGAACAGGAGAGGGAAGTAACAACTCCATAATTACTCACCTCGAGTTAATTGACGGTAATTACAGCGAGTAGGCACTGGAGGAAGCAGTGACGGGCTGGCCCTGGAGAGTCACGGGGAGGGCTGGGAGGGTGCCCTGCGCACCGCGGCTCCGAGGGGGTTAAACTCCATGGGTTTGGTCGGGAATTTTTTTTTTTTTTTCCTTTTCCCTCCCTCCCGGGTTACTCGCAGCGAACAGAGCCGGGGTGGAAGGGCTGAGCTGAGCCTTTGCTCCCGGGCACAGAGCGGGATTCCGAGCCGGGCGCTGTCCTGGCTGCTCCGTGCCCGAGCCCCCCGTGCCACCCCCATGGGGGATGACATCGAGTGGCTGGACCTGCCGGGCAGGTGGACCTACGGCGTCTGCGGGGACGGGAGAATTTTCTTCATCGAGTACGGCCCGGGCTGGGGAGCGGGGTGGGTGCTTGGGGGGCTGCGAAGGGTGGGGGGGGCTCGGTTTGGGGTGGACACGAGGTCGCTGCTGCTGTCCCGTGTCACAGCCACCTCTCGGTCCTTGCGTTTCTCTCTTCTTGGGGCCACCTCCCGTCTTCCCTAAAACCCTCTCGTTCGGCTGGAGAGTTCCCCGCGGTGCCAAGAGCCTTGCCCGGAGATGGGGAGGGGGTTCGGAGCCCCCCGGGGGTGCTGACAGCCCCTCTGTCCTTGTCCCTCACAGCGACGACACCAAATCCACCAGCTGGGTGCACCCCGGCACGGGCTACTCCATCCAGAGCGGGCACTTCTCCTGCGCAGGTGAGGCTCGGGCCCGGCTCCTGGGGCTCAGGGTTGGGAAACGTGGGGTGAAATCCTCCGGGAATGCAAAGGACACCCCCAAAACTGAGCCAGGAGCTGCTGGCTGCAGCTGCCGAGGGCTGGGGGGTTGTGCGAGGTGATGCTGTCTCTCCCCAGCTGGAGAGATTCCTGGGGGATTTTCCCTCCTTCTTGTGGTCTCTGGTGAGGAGGGGCCTCAAACTTCGCCAGAAATGCACTTTGAGAGTTGTGAGAGTCAACCAGGGCAGCACAAAACGCAGCGATCGCTCCTCAATCCCTGCCCGCAGCACCCTGGGGTGCACCAGGGGGTGCTCGGGGGGCACAGGGAGGGTGACCCCGCTGCTGGCCTGTCCCCGCAGGGCTGCCCCGAGGCTGGGAGGTGGACACCACCATGCACGGCGGCCTCTACTTCATCAAGTAAGTGGGAAGGGAGCGGTGGGGAGAAGCTTTTGCATCCCCGGGATGCTGAAACTCCGGGCAGGGATCGGGAAGGACCAGCCCCAGCTCTGGGCTCTGCACCTGCAGCTCCAAACGCCCATCCCAGATGCAAAAAAAACAAATTCTCCTCGGAGCTCCGGGGTGGGGTGGGCGAGCCGGCCACCCCTTCCCCCGCGTCATCCCTCGGGGAAACATCCCCGGAGCCCAGCGGGGAATTCCTGCGGAGCTCCCGGGGCTTGTGGGGAGGAGCTCGGGGGGTCCCTGGGGCAGCAGGAGCCCGGCTCGGGGAGGCTCCAGCCCGAGGCTCCGCTCCCGGTTCATCTCACTGGGCTGTTCCCCATTTCCCTCTCGCCCCTTCCTTGCCTGCAGTGCTGGGACTGGGGCCGTGGCGAGGCGATTTTGGTGTCTAGACAGGCTGAGAGCTGCAGGCTGTGCCTCGCCTGGCGTGGGGCTCCGGGTCCTGCCGGGTGAGGCTGTTCCAGACGGGATCTTTGAGCCCGTCCCTATCTGGCAGCCGGAGCTTTCCCTGTGTGCCCAGACAGCCATAAAACCCCGGCGAGAGCAAAGATCCCCCGGCGGGCCGGGATCAGCCGCTCCGATCCGGGCAGCGCAGGCGAGGTGTCCTTCAGGCAGCTCCAGACGGGGCCGGGAGCGGGGCTGGGGCTGCTCCGGGTGGGCTTGGAGTTGTGAGCTCGGGAATCGCCTTCTGTGCGTGTCCCAGGACCCGGAGCAGGGGATGGGGCTGCTCCAGGAGCTGCCCGGTGGGATCGGAATTGTGGCCTGAGGGGCAGGGACCACATTCCCTGTGTGCCCCAGGACCCGGGAATGTCACAGCGGAGCAGGGAGTGGGACTGGGGCTGCTCCCAGAACTGCCTGGTGGGGTTGGAGCTGTGGAATTTTGTTGTGCCTTCTCTGGAGCAGGGATCCCTTTCTGTGCGTGCCCCAGAACCTGGGAATGTCACAGTGGAGCGGGGGATGGGGCTGCGGCTGCCTGGGAGCCTCCTGGTTGTGACCCCAGGGGACTTTCCATGTGTGTACCAGGACCCAGGAATGTCACAGCAGAGCAGGGAGTGGTTTTGGGGCTGCCATGGGAGCCTCCCGGTGGGGTTGGAGCTCCGAGTCAGGGAGCACCTTCCCTGTGTGCCCCAGGACCCGGGAATGTCACAGTGGAGCAGGGAATGGGGCTGGGGCTGCCTGGTGGGGTTGGAGCTGTGACCCCAGGGGCAGGGAGCTCCTTCCCTGTGTGCCCAGGATCTGGGAATTTCACAGCAGAGCAAGGAATGGGATTGGAAAGTGGTGGCCACCAGGCCAGGGCTGGGGGAGGGTCCTGCCAGCCCCACCTGGGGCTCAGAGGACCGAGTGGTGGCCGCTGTCCTCCAGGGGTGGCGCTGGGCCCAGCTGTGGCGAAGGGAAGATTTGGGGGATGCCAGCTCGGAGTGTGGGTGGGTAGTGCTCAATCCCTATCCCGGTGCTCCCATGGGATTTTTTTTCATCCCATTCCTGCCCCCAGCTCTGCCTGCAGGAGGAAAGGTCCTGCTGTGTCCGTGGTTTTGGGGTGGGGGCTGCTCCTGCAGCTCCTGATGTGCCGTTAATGGAGCAGGGAATAACTGGGCACCAAACTGGGGTGCTCAGCCTGCCTGGTCAGGCTGGGGGCTGCCCCAGTTTCCCCTGGGCTGTTTTGGGGGGGCTCCTGGGAAGCAGGAGAACAGGAAGAGGTGGAGCAGCCCCCATGGGTCCCCTCTGCCTGGGGACAGCAGCCTTGGGGAGGGGACAGCTGCAGTTTTGGGGCCCTGCTGTGGGGTGGCAGGGAGGGAGGATGTCCCCCCCCCCGCGCTGTGGGGACACAGGAGGATCCAGTGAAAGCCACTCCCCTGCGCAGCCCCTAATGCCCCGTGGCTAATGGGGGGATTATGGGATCAAGGGCGGTTTTCCCTTTCCTGGTTGTCCCCAGGCCCAGGAGGGAAGGTCCTTGTGGGGCTTGAGCCTGAGCTGGGCCTGGCAGGGGCCAGCAGGGTGTCACCAGGGGCCAGCAGGGTGTCGCCAGGGGCCAGGAGGATGTCACCACAGCCTGGCAGCTGTGACGGGCAGAATGAGGGCAGTACCATGGACCAGGGCACGGTGCCATCACTGTAGGGCCACAATCTGCAGTGCCAGGGCCTCCATGCCCAGCTCTGGGAGCCGCTGGGCTGGGCCAGGGGCCTGAATCCCACCTGAGCCACCCCGGGCACCAGCTGAGCTGTTTGGGGCTGTCCTGCCGCCCATCCTCTCTCAGGGGTGCAGAGCCTGGGGAACTCCAGAGGATTCCACACCTGGCTGGCACCGAAGGGGCTCCCCTGCCCCGCCAGATGCAGATCCCGAGGGATGCACAGGGATGTCCTGGCTGTCCCTCGATCCAGGAGGGATGAAGGGACCTCTCTGTGCCCCATCCCAGCGCTGGGATGCCCGGGGAGCATTGCCCAGTGCCGGGGTGCAGGACCCGGGATATGGGGACGGGGCAAAGGGAGCAGAGTCCCCTCTGTCCCCCGCCGCGGGGATGCTCAGGGAATTTCAGTCCTGAAATTTCGGGAATGCGGGTCCAGGCCGCCCCTCGGGCTCGGGGCTGCGGGAGCAGCGCGATCCCCGCGGGATGCGGGGGTTGTGCGGGGTGGGCAGCGCTGCCCAGCCCCTGGCGGGGTCGCGGCTCCCCTCGCTGCCCACACGGGGGTCGGTTCGGTCCCCCCGGGGGTGGGGGCGGTGCGGGCCCCCCCCGCTCGGTGCCAGCCCGGCGTCACGTGCCGCTCGGTGGCCCCCGAGCATGCCCAGCTCCGGCTGCGGCTCCGGCTCGGGCTCGGGCTCGGGCTCGGGCTGGGGGTGGCCGGGAAGATGCTGCGCCCGTAGGCAGCGGGGGGGGGACCGGCCGCTGCCCGCCCCGCACGGTGAGTGCCTCCGGCGCGGCTCCCTTCCTCCTCCTCCTCTTCCTCCGCTCTTCCTCCGCTCTTCCTCCACCTCCTCCTCCTCCTCGCGGGCGCAGAGCGGCAGCGCGTCCCCTCATGGTGCTGGGGGGGTTTAGGGAAAAGGGGGGGCTGTGCTCCGGCCCCATGGGCAGAGCAGGGCGCGCTGTGGGGGTTGGCACCCCCCGGCTGCCCCTGCACCCCCTCGTGCCGAGCTTTTGGGGTCCCCCTGAGCTGTCTCCGCCGTGTGTTTGTGGGCTGTGAACTGGTTTGTGTCCCCCAAACCCCAACGCTGCTGGGTGGGTTTGGACACCGCAGGCTCCGTGCAGGGGCAGAGCGGCGCCGAGGCTTTGGGGGAGCCCCGCTATTCGCTGTCTCAGCACCCCCAAACCCCATCCTGGTGCAGGGGGGGCTCGGAGGGGCCGGACCCTTCTCTCGGCCCCCGCGCCGTGCTGGTGACGGGATGTGATGGATGGGGCTGAGATGTCGTCTGGCGCTTCCCAGGGAAGCCGAGACCTTCCCTTGGCTCCGCAGCTCATTTCGCTGCCTGCTGCGAGCGGAGAGAGAGCCATCCTCCTCCTCCTCCTCGTCCTGGGCCGGGAGGAAGGGCAGCGCCGCTCCGGGCCCCCCCTGCACCGGGGGGTGTCTGGCGGTGCCGGAGACGCGCGAGCCGCAGCCGCTGCCCCGAGCCCTCAATCGCAGCTTTGTTGCGCCGCTCGCAGCTCGGGGAGAAGCAGCCTCTGATTCATCACATGATGGGGATGTTCATACGCCACCAGTCTATTAAAGCCCAGCGGAAGGGGCCGGACCGGCCTCTCCCCCCTCGGGGCTCGCTGGACACCCCACAGCTGACCGCGGGCCGGGGGGGTCCGGTCACTCGGTCACCTCCGTGCGGGCTTTGGCCACCTCCGGGATCCGCAGCACTGGCCCCGCCATGGCCGCGGTCCCTCGGGGGCAGGGGGGGCCGGGCCCAGCTCCAGATGGCCGCGGGAGCCGCTCGGTTAATCCCCGAGTGCGGGGAGGGCAGCGGGGAGGGAGCCGGGGCTGCGTTTGCTGCAGGATTCGTCCCCCCCAGGCTGCTGCGGCGCCGCGTGCGGCTCTGCAGCCCCGGTGGCAGCACCCGCTGCTCCTGCCGCTGCTGCGGGAGCGCCGGGACCCCACCGGGATTCCTGCTGGGAATCTGTGCGTGAATCCCTCCGTGAATCCCGCTGTGACCCCCCATGAGTCCTGCTGTGATCCCCCATGAAACCTTCCATGATTCCTGCCGTAATCCCTTCATGAATCCTGTTGTGAATCCCACCATGGTCCCTCTGTGAATCCCGCTGTGATCCCTCCATGAATCCCATCGTGACCTCTCCATGATCCCCCCATGAATCCCTCCATGATTCCCACCATAAATCCCTCCATGATTTCCCCTCTGATCCCCCCACGAATCCCCCCATGGATCCTGTTGTGAATCTCCCATGAATCCCCCTATGAATCCCTCCGTGAATCCCTCCATGGTTACCCCTGTGATCCCCCCATGAATCCCCCCAGGAATCCTGCCACGAATCCCTCTATGAATCCCCCATGAATCCCCCCATGAATCCCCCACGGATCCCCCCATGATTCCCACTCTCTATCCTCAGCACTGAGCTCATCCCGGGGTGCTCAGCCCTGCTCACACCAGGCTCGGTGTGTTCCTGTGGCTGCTCCAGCTCCTTCCCCTGGGTCCCACTGACATTTCCTCAGGGGGAAGCAGAGCTCCTGCTCTGCTCAGACCTGCACTCATCCCCTTCCCTTGGCCAGGAGAGGCTTCCCAAGGCAGCTCCTTCCCTCCTTGGCCTGGCAGAGCCGTGGCTGGGGGACACCTGGGCCACTCCCTTGGGGACACAGAGCCAGGATTAGGACACCCAGAGAGAGGGTGGCTTAGGAATTAAAATTCCCGACCTAAAAATCCCACGGGAAGCACAAAATCCAGCCTTTATGGACAGTCGGTGTTTGTGGGGGACCCCCAGCCCACCATGGGCACCCATCCTGCTGCACTGGGCCACCAGTGCCCTGCTGGCTGCCAGGGACACCCCACAGGGCCAGAGGCTGTGGTGTGTGCCCAGAGGTGGCCCTGGCAGAGGCGGTGACAGGGTGACAGGCTGGCACCGCATCGGGCTGGCGCTGCAAACCGCGTTTTCCTGCCGAGTTCCCATAGAAACAGGCGGGAGCAGCCGCCGGGCTGGCGAGGACGAGGCAGAGGAGGGACGGGCAGGAGGGTGAAGGACGTGGCTGGCACTGCCGGGGTGCCAGAGCCACCAGGGCACCGCCGAGCAGGGGAAGGGACAAGGGACAGCAGCGTGGCCCTGGCTGCGTGTCACCGTCACTCGGGTGAGTGTGCAGTGTGCCCAAACCCTTCACGCCTCTCCCAGGCACGACCTCGGGCACAAAACCCACCCCAGATGGGCAGTGAGGGGTTTTTAATCCCTCCTGAGCCTGGCAGGCAGGGCTGGGGGTTGTTTTCTGCTCCATCTGTGCCCCCGGGTATCAGCCGGGCTGGGGATTTCTCCCCAAGCTCGGCTGGAAGGGAACGTGCGGCTCCGGCTCCGTTGCTGCTCCTCTCTCTCTCCCTCTCTCTCTCCCTCTCTCTCTCTGTCTCTCCCAGGATTCGATAGTAGCATCCCCCACTCCTGTTTTCCTTGGAAAACACCATAATCCGCAGCAGCAGGCAGGAACAGCGCCTTGAGGAACGCGCTGCCTCCTCTCCAGCTCCTTCCTCTCCAGCCCCGTTCCTCCCCAGCATTCACAGCTCTGCTCCCACCCAGCGCAGTCCTGCCCTGCCTGCAGCCCCTTCCCCGCGGGCAGGTGATGATCCAAACCATCCCTGTTTTTCCTGGCACTGCTGAGGAGCACACGGGGCAGGGGCAGATGGAAACCTGCAGGCAGAGGGAGGGAAGGAGGGATGGGCACACATGGAGCCCCCCCTTGCAGCTCTGCCAGCTCCTTCCATCACCCCAAACTGGAAAATCCCCTGGGATTGGGTTGTTCTGTGCAGGCAGTGCTGGATTTGGTTTGATTCTGGTTTTTACTCAGCAGCAGCAGCACAGGGAGCCCTTCCAGGGCCTGTCCAGAGAGCATCCAGAGCTCCAGAGGCAGGCAGGAGCAGGGAAAAGGCTCCAGAGCAGCAGCTGTGGGTGAGGTGGATCCAGCACTGGCAGGCAGGGAATGAGGCTGGATGGTGGCAGGGAAGGAGGTTGGAGATGACAGGGAATGAGGCTGGATGGTGGCAGGGAATGAGGCTGGATGGTGGCAGGGAGTGAGGCTGGATGGTGGCAGGGATAGTGGCAGGAATGGTGACAGGGAACGAGGCTGGGTGGTGGCAGAGGCTGGATGGTGGCAGGGAAGGAGGTTGGAGATGACAGGGAATGAGGTTGGATGGTGACAGGGAGTGAGGCTGGATGGTGGCAGGGATAGTGGCAGGAATGGTGACAGGGAACGAGGCTGGATGGTGGCAGAGGCTGGATGGTGGCAGCGGCCCGGTCGTGCCCTTAATCTGCGAATTCACTAAAGCTCTTTATTAAAGATTCAAAGTCACCAAGTTCTCAATTAAGGGATGAGGCAGCTCTTGATCCGCGTTTCTGGGTCAGCCGGACAAAGGCCATGTAAGAGCCGGGCGATTCCTTTGATGTTTGCAGGGAAGGAGCACCGGGCTGTGCAGGAGGGCTCGGCCTCCTCCGGGGCAGCCCCGAGTCCAGCCCTGGCTGCTCCTGACTCATGGGCTCGTTTTGGGAGAAAGTGAAGCTGCTGGAGCGAGCCCAGAGGTCACAGAGGTGCTCTCAGGGCTGGAGCATCTCTGCTTGGAGCCAGGATGGGAGAGAGAAGCTCCAGGGAGAGCTCAGAGCCCCTCCCAGTGCCCGGAGGAGCTCCAGGAGAGCTGGGGAGGGACCAGGGATGGAGGGACAGACATAGGGAATGGTTTCCCACTGCCAGAGGGCAGGGATGGATGGGATTTTGGGATGGAATTCTGCCCTGTGGGGGTGGGGAGGTCCTGGCATGGATTCCCCAGAGAAGCTGTGGCTGTCCCATCCCTGAAGTGTCCAAGGCCGGGTTTCTGGGGTTTGGAGCAGCCTGGGACAGTGGAAGGGGTCCCTGGTCCCTGCCCAGCTCTCCCGGAGGGTTCTGGGGCTGAGTGGGACCCTCCGGGCTCGGCCCATGGGGGGTCCGCACCCGGCCGGGACCCCGGGCTCTGCAGGGCGCTTCAAACCCTCTGTTTACCTCAACAACAGCCGCCTGCACGGGTGTTAATTGCAGGAGCTGGCAAGGCACTAATTAGGGGATAATGAGACGCTTTTTGTGTGTGTTTGGCAGCTCGGCGACAGACGCCCAGCTCCGAACAGCCCGCGGGCCGGGGAAGGGCCGAGTCCGTGATTCCCCCGTGCCCTGTCCGTGATCCTGGGCTGTGTCCGTGATCTCCCCGTGCTCTGTTCGTGATCCTGGGCCGTGTCCGTGATCCTGGGCCATGTCCGTGATCCTGGGCCGTGTCCGTGATCCCCCCCAAGCCGTGCCGCCCCCCCAGTCCATCTCCCCGCTCTCTCCAGACTCTGGGATTTGTTGAGATCCCCTCTCAGTTCCCAGCCCTGCGGTGGCCGCGCAGCTGCTCCCAAATCCCACCGGAGCCTTCCCGAGCATCCCTTTGTTCTCGGAGCGGGGAGGCCGGACCTGGTGCGGGGCATCCCACGGATCATCCCTCCCCATCCTCGGCGCGACCCCGATCCTGGGGGGGCTGGAACTGGGGAGGGCTGGGGCTTGTCCTGGCTGTGATGGAGCAGAGAGAACATCCCGCATCCTCCTGCTCCCCACAACCTCCCGATTCCCGCATCCTCCTCCCGATTCCCGCATCCTCCCGCCGCTCCCGCACCCTTTTCCCTGCCGCTCCTGCTGTTGTTGTTCCTCTCCTCCTGCTGCAGCCACCGGAGCCGCCGCTTTTCCCCCTCCGAGCTTTCCTTACGCAACTGCTCCGGCTGCTCGGTGACACCGAGGCCTGGATGTCGCATCCAGGTGGGGAAAAAAAAAAAAAAATGAAACCAGGGATGCGGCTGCTGGATTTGTCTAGGACAAGGGTGGGAGATCCCTCTCCATGTGCAGCTGGGGTGGGAGCGGCGCTGTGAGGAATTTGGATGTACAGGAGGGTTCGGAGAAACCCCCAGGAGGATTTTGGAGGTCCAGGAGAGTCTGAAGAGATCCTCAGGAGGGTTTTGGAGGGCCAGGACTGTTTGGAAGGATCCCCAGGAGGATTTTGGAGGTCCAGGAGGGTCTGAAAAGATCCCCAGGAGGGTTCTGGAAGTCCAGGTGGATTTTGGAGATCCAGGAGGGTTTGGAGAAACCCCCAGGATGGTTTAGGAGGTCTAGGACTGTTTGGAGAACCCCCCAGGAGGATTTTGGACGTTCAGGAGGATCTGAAAAAAATCCCTGGAAGGGTTTTGGAGGTCCAGGAGGATTCTGGAGGTCCAGGACGCTTCGCAGTGGGTGCTGAGCCCCCAAGGGCTCGGGTGGCTCCGTGGGGCCGTCCCGGAGCCCCGGGGGGGCCGAGCCGCGGGTCGGGCTCCGGTGGAACAGCCGGGACCGGTCCGGCAGCCCCGGGCGCCTCCCAGCCCTGCCCGGCCGGTCCCGCGGGACGAGCCCCGCGCTCGGCACCGCTTCCCGGAGCTCATTCCATTCCCGTCGGGGATTTGTTTCCCCCTATTTTCCACAGGGGATTTTCCCTCCCCCCCGCTCTTTTCCACGTGAAATTTTTTCCTCTTACTTTTCCACGGGGGACTTTTTTCCACCTCTTTTCCATGGCAGATTTTCCTCCCTGTTTTCCACGAGGGATTTTTTTTCTCCCTCTTTCCCATGGCAGATTTTCCCCCTCTCTTTTTAGCGGCGGGTTTTTGCTTCCTCTATATCACGGGTGGATTTTTTTTCTCCCTCTTTCCCATGGCAGATTTTTCCTCCCTCTTTTCCACGGGGGATTTTTCCTCTCTGTTTTCCACGAGCGATTTTTCCTCCCTCTTTTCCACGGCAGATTTTTCCTCCCTCTTTTCCTCCACAGGGGGCTTTTTTCTCCCTCTTTTCCACTGGCGATTTTTTCCCCCCTCTTTTCCGTGAGTGATTTTTCTTCCCTCTTTTCCACGGGCGATTTTTTCCCCCCTCTTTTCCGTGAGTGATTTTTCTTCCCTCTTTTCCACGGCGGATTTTTTTCTCCCTCCTTTTCATTGCTGTTCCTAAACGCCTGTTTTTTGTGGATGTGCAAACGCAGTGACCTTTCCCAGGGAGGTTTGGAGGGACCCCCAGGAGGGTTTTGGATGTTCAGGAGGGCTTGGAGGGACCCGAGGAAGATTTTGGATGTCCAGGACTGTTTGGAACGACCCCTAGGAGAGTTTGGAAAGACCCCTAAGAGGGTTTTGGATGTCCAGGACCACTTGGAGAGACCTCCGGGAGGATTTTGGTGGTGCAGGGGGGTTTGGAGGGACCACTCCCGGCGGGCTGTCCCCTTGCCCGGTGCCCTTGGTGGCTTCTCTGGCTGCTGCCAGGCGCACCCCAGATAAGCAGGAGCCCGCAGGAATGTGATTTATGGGGCTAAAGTTCACTGCCCTCTGCAGCCACCGGCTCCTGGGCTATGGGATGGCCGAGAACGGGGCTGCAGTGCTGGGGCCACCCCGTTCCCGGGTCACCCCATTCCCGGGCCACCCCATTCCAGGGCCACCCCACTCCCAGGTCACCCCCTTCCCGGTGCCACCAGGCCCAGGAGGGGCAGTGGGGCAGCACAAACTCCATTCCCATTCCCATGGGATGATCCCGATGCCTGCTGGAGAAGGACGGGATGGGGTCCGTGGGATTGGGGCGCTGCCCGCCGAGGCAGAGCCACCGCGGGTGATTTTGGGGTGCGGGGGGGGGCGCTGGGGCTGGTGGATACCTCAAGGGTGAGGCTGGGAGCAGGAAACGCCTCCTCAGCCAGGGAAACTGAGGCACGGAGCCAGCCCAGCGGGAATTGACCTCGCGTGACGTGTCCCACCCCTGCTCCCGAGGCTCCCGAGGTTTTTTTTTTTTTGGGGGGGGGGTGGGGGGTGGGGTGTGTGCTCCTGTGCACGCGCGCACCCGCCGACACCCAGCAGCCCCATTTCCCGATCGGGTTTGGGTGTTGCCATCCCATAATTAGCCGGTAATTGCTCTCTAATGAGGCAGCAGTCCTGCGGCGGGCCCGCGCTCCAAAGCGCTTCCCCTGCCCCGGGCCGTGCCCCCGGGGTCGCGCCCCGAGCCCTCCGCGCCGGCTCCTGGGACATGTCCCGGGGAGATTTTGGGGTGTCCGGGCAGAGGGGTGGCTTGGTGGCACTGGGGACACCGGGCGGTGGCGTGTCACAGAGTGCCCGTGCCAGCCTGGCGGCGCGCCCCGGGGGTTTGGGGACTTCCCTGCCTCGCCCCCGCTTGTCCTCGCTGTGGCGGTGTCACCTCGCTGGTGCTGTCACCTCACTTGGTGGTGTCGCCCCGCTGTGACAGTGTCACCCTACTCTAGCAGTGTCACCCCGCTGTGGCAGTGTCACCCTGCTGTCACCATCGCCTTTTCGTGACCCGTCCTGCCCCTGCCCTGCCCCAGAGGAAAAGCCACCACTGTGGTAATGTCACCCTTCTGGCAGTGTCACCCTTCTGGCAGGGTCACCCTTCTGGCAGGGTCACCCAGCTATGGCAGTGTCCCCTCGATGGTGTTGCCACACCCGGCTATGGCTGTGTCACCCCGCTGTGGCAGTGCCACCTCCCTGTGAGAGTGTCACCCCACTCTAGCAGTGTCACCCCACTGGTGGTGTCACCCCGCTGTGACAGTGTCACCCTGCTGTGGCAGCGTCACCCCACTGACAGTGTCACCCTACTGGCAGTGTCACCCCGCTGTGGCAGTGCCACCCCACTGTCACCATCCCCTTTTCCCTGCCCCTGCCCTTCTCCCCCCCTGCCCCAGAGGAAAAGCCACACCACGTGTCCTCGT
>JAOTIY010000885.1:2081335-2092644 GCA_027123655.1 Muscicapa comitata | reverse complement strand
GATGGGATGGGATGGGATGGGATGGGATGGGATGGGATGGGATCCATGAGATAAGACCCATGAGATGAGATTCATGAGATGGGATCCATAGGATGAGATCCATGGGATGGGATGTGGTGCTCAGGGCCACCCCAGATGTGCTCCCAAGCAGGGAGCAGTGATGTCCCTGTCCCTCTCCTGTGCTTTCTCCTCCTGTCCCGTGTCCCTGATTTCAGAGTGGGGGTCTCCTCTCTCCACAGTATGATTACCTGGGTGACAGGCGGCCCGTCCCAGCCGGGGTGTACCCCTACCCCTTCCCAGCATCCCCCACCATCCACGACAAGATGGTACGTACCTGCTGTCCCCTGGGGGTGACCCTGTGACTGAGGGGGCACAGACCCCTCCCCGGGGACATGGGGTGGTTTGGGGGGGCCTCACTCAGATGACACCAGTGCCCTCCAGGGGCAGAGTCAGAGCTGGGCTTTCCACTGGTGTCTCCAGTCCTTCCTGACCATTCCCGAAGGAAATCCATGTGGGAAGGCCCCTCTGCAGCAATGGGACACCCTCGGACCCCCAGGGTGGTTCCTGGCTGAGGCTGGCACTCCCCAAACCTCTCCTGCTCTGCTTTCTCACATCTGGCCACAGCTGCTTTGTTCTCCTGCCTCGTGTCCCCTCCTGGAGCTGGGGGGTGACACCAGGAGGTCTCTGCAGATCCCAAAACCCTGGCACGGGAGCGCCAGAGGAGGGAGAAACCTGAATTTCACCACAGCCCACCCATGCTGCCCATCCATCCCCGCAGCCAGGAAAAAAAAAAAAAAAAAAAAAAGAAAGAAAGAAAAAAAGAAAAATAAGAAAAACAGGAAAGCAGCTGCCCAGGGCCCACAGGGCGCATTCCCGGCAGCATTCCCGACCCGGGAATTCCATAGGCTCCCCCCTAACCGCTTTGCTTCTTCTTTTATGTGTTTTGCTGCTCGTTTCTTGCCTGCTGGCTCCTGGTAGGATGAACTTTTAGACCTTCAGTTGCAAAGAAACCTAGAATATTTGGACCAGCAGGTAGGCGGAGCTGGCTGCCAGCCTCACCTCACCGGCTGCTTCTCGTCCCTGTCCCCTGCTGCCATCCATCCTCACCCCTCCTGCCATCCCAGCAGCATCCCAGCAGCATCCCAGCAGCACCAGTTTGTCTTTTTTTTTGGTTTTGCTTCTTCCATCCTCCGCATCCGTAGCGCCGCTCATCGCTCGGCGGAAAAGTCCCACCCCAAACCAAAGCAACGCTTCTGTTTTTTTGGGGGGAGTTTCGGGGGTTTTAGGGGCAGATTCCAACATTTCTGGGTGTTGTCCTGGAGCTCAGGGGGTGCAGTGGGTCTGGAACCTCGCAGGTTGGTGCTGGACACCTGCACGGTGTCCCCAGGTGTGCCCAGGGTGTCCCCCGGGCAGGTGACAGTGGGGACAGTGGTCACAGTGATGTGGTGGCGCCTCAGAGGTGAAAGGTTTGGTGCAGGTGGGCCCAAAACCCAGCAGTGCTCAGGTGGTTATGGAAGAAAACTTTGATTTTGAATGGGGTTTTTGGAGGAAAACCTTGGAGGAAAACCTTGGAGGAAAGCCATGATTTTGCCAGGAATTTTTAGAGAAAACCTTGATTTGGCCAGTGGTTTCTGGAGGAAACCCTAATTTTGACAGGGTTTTTAGAGGAAAACCCCAATTTTGCCATGGAGTTTTGGAGGAAACAACCATGGTTGTGCCACAGTTTTTTTGAGGAAAACATTGGAGGAATATCCTGATTTTGCCAGGGCTTTTTGGAGGAAAGCCTTGATTTTACCAGTGGTTTTTGGAGGAAAATCCTGATTTTGCCAGGGTTTTTGGAGGAAAACTTTGGAGGAAAGCCATGATTTTATGTGGGGTTTTTGGAGGAAAACCATGATTTTGTGTGGGGTTTTTGGAGGAAAACCATGATTTTGCTAGGGGTTTTGGAGAAAAATCCTGGTTCTGCCAGGGGTTTTTAGAGGAAGACCTTGGAGGAAAATCCTCATCTTTGTCAGTGGATTTTGGAGGAAAATCCAGATTTTGCCTGGGTTTTTTTGAGGAAAACCTCAGAGGAAAACCCTGATTTTGCCAGGGTTTTTGGAGGAAAATCCTGATTTTGCCGGGATTTTTTTTTTTTCTGGGGAAAACCTTAGAGGAAAACCATGATTTTGTGTGAGGTTTTTGGAGGAAAACCCTAATTTTACCAGCAATTTTTGGAGGAAAACCTTAGAGGAAAATCCTGATTTTGCCAGGGGTTTTTGGAGGAAAATCCTGGAGGCAAACCCTGATTTTGTGTGAGGTTTTTGGAGGAAAATCCAGGTTTTGCCTGGGTTTTTTTGAGGAAAACCTTGGAGGAAAACCCTGATTTTGCCAGTTTTTGGAGGAAAAGCTTGATTTTGCCAGGTGGTTTTGGAGGAAAACTTTAGAGGAAAACCATGATTTTGTGTGGGGGTTTTTGGAGGAAAACTCTGATTTTACCAGCGATTTTTGGAGGAAAACTGCAGTGACTTCATGGCAGGAGCGTGGGGAGGGGGACACAGCCAGGAGAGCCACAGGGATGTGTCCAGGCAGCCACAGCAGGGCCAGGCTGGCACGGAGGGAGCTGCTCCTGGGCTCGATCCCATTTGGCTGCAAATCCCCCGTGGCCAGGATCTGTGTCCGCCCTGGAGCAGGGCCAGGAGCTCTCTCTGCAATAAAAGCTCCCTGCGCTGTCTCAGAGCGCTGCAGCCTCTCTGGGGCTCCTTAAAACGTTCCCTAAAAAGGTTTTGGCATCTTCTCCTCCTCCTCTTCCTGCTGGCTCTGGAGAGGCTGATTTGGAGTGACGCTGTCAAGGGCCTCTCTTCAAGCATCCTCCTGCTCTGTTTTCTTTCTCCTTCCCCCACTGCAGCCCCAGCAGGGTTTGGGTCCTGGTTTGGTGACAAAGTGTTGTCACCCTTTGGATTTCGGTGGTGCCAGGGCTTCCCTGGAGTGCCCAGCTCAGGGCTGAGGGCTCTGGGAGGAGCTGGCTCGGTGCTTGAGTGGCTTTGTCACCTGATGGGGATGGGGACAGTCCTGTCCCCATGGAGCAGCACAGACCTGCCCAAACCATGCCTGGCAGCAGGGATGTGCCACTCTCGGTGCCACCTGCAAAAGGGGACGCTGCTGTCCCCAAGCCCAGCTTTCAGTCGCCTCCCCAGCACCCAGGGTTCATTTGCAGGGCACAGAGCCATGGGGCAGTGCCAGGGCCTGTCCGTGTGTCCGTCTGTGTGCCGGGCCACGCTGCTGCCGTCCCTGTCCGAGCTCGTGTCTGTCTGTGCCATCTGCTCCGAGCTGGCTCTCTTTTATCCGTATTTTCCCCCCAAAAAACGCACTAAAAGGAGCAACAGCAGCCTGGGGCCACCTTAGGAGGTGGCATTTGGCATCCTGAGGGCTCCTGGCCCGGTCACCACTGGCACAGACGCGTGTCCCCCTGACCTGTGCCCTTTCCTTCCCTGTGTGCCGCAGATGAGCGAGAGCGAGACCCTCATCACTATGGTGA
The DNA here is from genome assembly GCA_027123655.1 of Muscicapa comitata. Taxonomy (NCBI): domain Eukaryota; kingdom Metazoa; phylum Chordata; class Aves; order Passeriformes; family Muscicapidae; genus Muscicapa; species Muscicapa comitata. Next base: position 2,089,127 of record JAOTIY010000885.1, on the reverse strand, counting down.
ACAGGATGGTGGAGACCTCCCCCGCTAGGGCCCAGCTCTACATGCAAGTAAGGCTCCGGCCACCAGACCCCGCCCGGGGTCACCTCCTGCCACCCGGGGTCACCTCCTGCCATCGCCACTCGCTCAGCAGCCGCGGCATCCGGCACATCCCGCTCTCGCTCTCGGGGGAGGCGCTGCTCCATCCCAGGCTTTGCTAATCCATCCATGAGCCATTCCTAGCCGGCAAATCCTCGTGCTGGCAGCGCGAGGTGGGGACGGAGCTGCCCCGGGGGATTTTTGGGGACAGAACTGCTCCAGGGATTCTTGGGGACTGAGCTGCCCCCGAGGATTCTTGGGGATGGAGCTGTCCCAGGGGATTCTTGGGGGCCAAGCTGCTCCAGGGATTTTTGGGGACAGAGCTGTCCTGGGGACTCTCAGGGATGGAGTTGCTCTGGAACTCTTGGGGACAGAACTGTCCCGGGGAATCTTGGGGACCGAGCTGCTCTGGGGAATTTTGGGGACGGAGCTGCCCCCCAGGACTTTCGGACCGAGCTGTCCCAGAGACTCTTGGGGACAGAGCTGCCTCCAAGGACTTCTGGGGACCGCGGTGGCCCCGGGGATTTTTGGGGACAGAGCTGTCCCAGGGATTTTTGGGGACAAAACTTCCTCAGGGATTCTCGGGGACGGAGCTGCCCCCGGGGTTCTCAGGCGCGCAGGGCTTGGCTCGTCCTTGTTTTTCAAGAAGAAGGAGTGGGATGACAGGAATGCAGCTCTTAAACCAAGGGAATAATTCCTGAAACAGGGACAGGGAACGGCCTTTCCACCCCGGAGGCTCCTTCACTGGGACATCCCTGTAATGTCACACGGCAGTGCCACCCACCCCGGGCTGTGCTGCCCTGGGCACTTCCTGGATGGCATTTTCCAACCAAAAAGGATTTTCCTGTTTCCATCTGCTGCCAGCAGGGATGTGCTGGAGGGTGAACCGGGAGCTCCCGGGATGCTCCCCCGGCTGGCCCGGCTCCCGACCCACCCGGCTCTGCCTCCAGCCCCGCGGGCATTTCCCAGATCCGGATCCATTTGCATCATCCCGGAGTTTTAAATGGCTCCAAAGCACCCTCTCTGCTTTCTAGCAATAATGATCCCCTCCTTCCTATCTCGTGCCTTTCATCTCCAGCTCTGGGAGGCAGTTAATTGCCGAAGGTCCCTTTAGTAATTGAGATTTCCAGGAAAGGAAAATGACTCACGGAGCAGCCGGGAGGGGGTAAACAGGCCCTGCTGCCGCAGCAGCTGCTGATTTATAGGTGCTCCCACTCCGCCGAGGTGGAATTACAGCTCAATCGCGCGGCCTTTGTTTTCCGTGCCGCTGGAACGGTGGCGCTTAATGATTCACAAATGGAATGGGAATGAGCAGGGAGGGGTTGTGACTTCATCCCAGTGACCCCCGACTGATGGGGCTCTGCTCTGGTCTCCTTTTCCCGGCTCGCAGGGATGGGAGAGAGGGGCTGGGAGCTGCCTCCCCTTCCCTGCGCGTCCCGGGGGGATTTGGGGCTCACCCCTCTCTCTGCTTGCAGGTGACGCCGTTCCCGGAGCCCTACAGGGACACCCTGCACCCCTATAAGATCAGCGAGCAGGACACCGATGTAAGAGCCACTCCTGTCCCCTCTCTGTGTCCCCTGTTCCTGCAGGCAGGGCTGTGCCGGTGGCTTTGTGCTCCTCGGGGATAAATCTCACCCTGAGCTGAGGTCTCAGTTTGTCCCGTGTCACCCCCATGTCCCTGCAATGACAGCAGGAGGTTGGAAACCCCCTCCCCCCTCCATCAATCCCATAATCAATCCCATCAATCCCACCAGTCCTGGCTGCATCCCTGTGGGATTCTCATCCTGCTCATCCTCTCCCCCCTGTCTCTTCCCGCCCGGCACAGAAGCTGCTGGGGAAGCTCTGCGAGCAGAACAAGGTGCTGCAGGAGCAGGAGAGGCTGGTGCAGCAGCTCCGGGCTGAGAAGGTACGTGGTGGCACCTGAGAAGGTACGTGGTGGCACCTGAGAAGGTGGTGGCACCTCGGATGGCCACACGGGGACCTGGTGGTGGCACCTGCGTGGTGAGGAAATGATGTCATCATGAGAGGGTTTGGGTTCAACCTGGACATCCAGGTGTGTGTGTGTCCCTTGTCACCTGGGGACATCCAGGTGTGTGTCACCTGCACCTTTAACCTGAACATCCAAGTGTGTGTGTGTGTCCCTTGTCACCTGGGGACATCCAGGTGTGTATGTGTCCTCTGTCACCTTTAACCTGGACATCCAGGTCTGAGTGTCCCCCTGTCACCCGTAAATTTGGACATCTGGGTTTGTGTGTCCCCTGTCACCTTTAACCTGGACATTTAGGTGTGTGTGTCCCTTGTCACATGGGGACATCCAGGTGTGTGTCCCCTGTCACCCTGAACCTGGACATCCAAGTGTGTGTGTCCTCTGTCACCATTAACCTGGATATCCAGGTGTGTCACCTGCCACCCTGAACCTGGACATTCAGGTCTGAGTGTCACCCCTAAATTTGGACATCTGGGTTTGTGTGTCCCCTGTCACCCTGAACCTGGATGTCCATGTGTGTGTCTGTGTCCCCTGCCATCCCTGGTTAAAGGGACATTAAAAACATCTCGTTCCACCTCTGGGCCGCTATCCCAGATTCTCCACCTGGCTTTGGCCACTTCCAGGGACACAGCAGCCGCAGCCTGGGGACATTCCTGAGCTGGGGGTGAGGCTGAGTCACTCCCTGTGCTTTATTGAGCAGCCAGGACCTCACAGCTCTGTCTGTTCCCGCAGGAGAGCCTGGAGAGTGCCCTGATGGGGACGCACCAGGAGCTGGAGATGTTCGGGAGCCAGCCCGCCTACCCCGAGAAGCTGCTGCACAAGAAGGAATCGCTCCAGAACCAGCTCATCAACATCCGGGTGGAGCTGTCCCAGGCCAGCACGGTACCAGGGGGGGGGATTCGGGTCCCTTTTGTCCCCTCCTGGGTGGAAAACAAGCAGGGAGTTCCCCTTGGCTGGCTGGGGACCCTCCCTGGGGACAAAGAAAATCAGGCACCCTCCAGGTGCCTCCTCAGCTCCTGGGTCTGTCTCTGCCGTGTCCTGGGCACCTCAGGGTTTGTCCCCACTGCTGCCACCCCCTCCCCAGCTCAGGGGGCTGTGCTGGGTGGCAAAGACCCCCCTGATCCCCTGCAATGTCCCCTCAGGCCCTGGCAAACAGCACAGCTGAGTATGAGAGCCTGGAGAGCGAGGTGTCCACCCTGCACGATGACCTCTGGGAGCAGCTGAACCTGGACATCCAGGTGAGAGGGTCACCCTGTCACCCTGAACCTGGACACCCAGGTGAGAGGGTCACCTTGTCACCCTGAACCTGGACACCCAGGTGAGAGGGTCACCCTGTCACCCTGAACCTGGACATCCAGGTAAGAGGGTCACCCTGTCACCCTGAACCTGGACATCCAACTGTGTGTGTGTCCCCTGCACCTTTAACCTGGACATCCAGGTCTGAGTGTCCCCTGTCACCTTTAACCTGGACATCCAGGTCCCCTGCCATCCCTGGTGTCCCCATGGAGATGAAATCCCCTCTGCCCCCGTCAGTGGCTTCTCCATGGCCAGCCCTCATGACCATTTTTGGCCACCGTGGGCACTTAGGTGGGGGGCCGCCCAGAGTCCCCCCAGCTGTCCCCAGCCCAGGTGGGGTCCTGGGGGGCAGATGAGGGATGAAAATCCTGGTGGTGCTGGTTCAGCCTCAGTCAGTTCCTGTGGCTCAGTTTGGGGCTGGTTTGGGGCTGGCACCGATGTCCCTGAGCCCCCCCGAGCGCTGCCTGTCCCCCATTCCAGAACGAGATGCTGAACCGGCAGATCCAGAAGGAGATCTGGCGGATCCAGGACGTGATGGAGGGGCTGAGGAAGAACAACCCCTCCCGTGGCACCGACACCGCCAAGCACAGAGGTGAGGGGGGCTCCCCAGTCCTGGGGTGTCCCCCGTGGGCTCCTGCTCAGGGAGATGAAGACCCTCATTATCTTATCATTCTCTTCTAATTATCTTCTAATTATCTCATTCCTGCTCTTCTCCACAGTGGCCCTGGGCCCCTCAGGCACCTACAGCTCCAACAGCCCCGCCAGCCCCCTGAGCTCTGCCAGCCTCACCAGCCCCCTGAGCCCCTTCTCCCTCATCTCCGGCTCCCAGGGATCGCCCACCAAGCCAGGCCCTGCTGAGGTCAGTGTCCCTGGCTGTCCCCTCTTTGTCACCAGCGGGGGATGGCGAGCTGCTGGGTGCCCGTGGAGCTGCCTCCCCTCATAGCTCAGCCCGGGGGCATCATTTTGGTGACCTTGGTGACACCTGGTGACTTTGGGGTCCGAGGTCCTTGCAGGGCTGTGGGATGGGAGTTGCTGAGCTCCAGCTTTTGGCTCCTGGTGCCACCAGAGCTGCTCTGAGTGCCCTCACCCAGGGCTGCTGTCACCTTCACGCACAGGACATTTATTTAGGGTGAAACTTGGGGACTCCCCAGCCCCGCTGGCTGGACAGAGGCAATGCCAAGGGCTGTCAAGAACCCTTCATTTGGGCATCCCCCAAGCCCTGCCTGGCCCTGGGGACAAGCAGCAGGACGTGGGACACCGAGAGGGACACCCCGGCGTTGCTGCCTCCTCCATCCCTTTCTCCAGGCTGCTCCCGCCGTGTTTCTTTTTCTCGCTCCCTTCTCTAACTCTCTGTTCCTTCTCTGCTCTCACGCCTCCCGCTCCTGCCCGCCCCAGGAACCAGGCCCGCCTCGACCTCCCCTCCCCAAGTCCTACGTTCCCCTGGAGTCTCCTCCGGCCGTTCCTCCGCTCCCCAGCGAGAGCCGCCTCTGGCCCTACCCCGCCTCCCCTTCCTGGCACCAAGGCGCTGGAGAGGCCAAGCGGGGACAGGTACAGACCCCTGCGGGGCAGCGCCGCCTTCCTCCTCCTCCTCTTCCTCCCCTTCATGGCGTGGAAGGCGCTGGGATGAGGCAGGAGCCGGAGCTGCCCGCCCCGAACCCACAGGGACATGGTGGAGGTGGCACTTGTGCCACACGCCTCGTGTCCCCAGCAGGTTGCCACGCCCTGTGCATGCTCAGGACAGGGATTGTCCCCCCCCCTCCTCTCCTCCTCCTCCTCCTGGGGAGGTTGTCTCTGGTTGTCACCTCTGCTTTGCTCTGCCCTCGCCTCTGTCACTGTCCTTTAGTGTCACTCTCCTCTCATGGCCCTGGCAGGCTCCGAGCCCGCAGCTCCAAGGAAAATCTGGATTTGGGAATTCCTGGTGGCATCTCTGCCGTGTGTGGGGCCACAGGTGACACGAGTGTCCTCACAGCCACGGCTGGGGATGTATGACCGTGGCTGTGCCGAGCCAGGAAGGGGCACAGTGCCAGGGCAGGTGGCACTTCCAGCTGCTGTGGGTGGCACAGTGGTGGCTGTGTGTGACACAGGGGTGTCAGGGTGCATTTTGGGGGACACACTGGGCTGCTGGGCCTGTTGTCACACCCCTCTGTCACCCCAGCAGTTCCTGGGCTGTTCCCATGGATGCAAGAGGGGATGGACCCCAAAAATGTCCCTTTGCTGGCTCTCCTGCCCCTATGTGGCATGGGGTGTGCACAGAGCCAGGATGTCCCTGTCCCTGTCCCCAGCTCCTGGGGGCTGTGCAGGGGTTGTTGCCCTGTGGGAACCTTTGTCCCTTCCTGTGGGGACAGCGGTGGCTGCCCAGCCCTGATAGGATGGGACAGAGCAGGGACAGGAGCAGAGCCCCCTCAGCCCCTCTCCCCACAGATTTGGGGTGCTCTGGTCCCGCCTGGAGCTCTGGTCCCTGATCTGTCACCCCAAGAGCTGTGACTGTCCCCTGTCCGTGTGTCCCTGATCTGTCACCCCAAGAGCAGCAAGTGTCCCCAGGCAGAGTGTGGCCCCCAGGCAGAACTGGGGTTCACTGGGGGCCTTTTCCCCCCTCCACAGCCCAAACCAGGCTTCGAGCAGAGCAAGAAGGAGCCCCCCCGGCCCAGCCCCCCCGGCCCCGCACCCGAGGGGCTCCCCCAGAGCCGGACGGAGCAGGACGGGGACAAACAAGCAGCTCTGAACAAGGGTATGGCTCTGGGGACACCTGGCAGGACCTGGGGGTAGCACTGGGGACACCTGGCTGGGGGTGGCACTGGGACACCCTGCAGAACCTGGGGGTGGCACTGGGGACACCTGGCAGGACCCGGGGATGGCACTGGGGACACCCAGCAGGATCTGGGGGTGGCACTGGGACACCCAGCAGGACCTGGAGGTGGCACTGGGGACACCCTGCAGGACCCGGGGGTGGCACTGGGGACACCTGGCTGGGTGTGGCACTGAGGACACCCAGCAGGACCTGGGGGTGGCACTGGGGACACCCGGCAGGACCCACGGGTGGCACTGGGACCCTGCCCCTGCTCACCCTGGCACTGTGGTGTCCCCGCAGTGGGAATTGTCCCCCCCAGGACCAAGTCTCCAGCGGAGGACGAGGCGGTGCCCAGGAGGAACGGCCTGGCCAACGGGCTCAGCTCCCGGGTAGGGCTGGGCTGGAGGGGCTGGGGGCTCGGCTGGGGGGGCTGCGTGAGCCAAGGGGGGGCTCTGCTGCAGCCTGGGGACAGCAGCTTGTGGCTGTGTGGCTCCATGTGTCACCATCCACCTCCTGGAGACCCCCGGGGTGACTTCAGCACCTTCCCTAGTCCTGGGAGTGACGTCCCAGGTGTGACATCCCCAGTGTGACATCCCCAGTGTGACATCCCAGCGGCTCCCGGCGGAGGGGTGTGGCACTGGGAGGATGTGGCCGGCCACCAGGGGGTGACCTCAGGGCTGGACATGTCCCCAGGAGAGACCCAAGAGCGCCGTGTTCGCCACGGACACCAAGGTGAAGATGAGCGTGGAGGAGCAGATCGACCGCATGAAGCGGCACCAGAGCGGCTCCGTGAAGGAGAAGCGGCGCAGCCTGCAGCTCCCCAGCCCCCAGCAGCTGCCTGGCCCCCAGCCCGACCCCCCCGGCACCAAAACCCCCTCCTCCTACAAGGTGGTGAGTCCTGAGAGGGGTGGGGACAGCGCGGGGTGGCACAGGGGACAACACAGGGGACGCTGGGGGATCTGTGGAGGTTCAATGCTCCGACCCGAGGAGCTGCCAACCTTCCCAGAGAGAGGGTCCCGCAAGGGGCCTTCTAAGGGGGTCTCCAGCCTTCTAAGGGGGTCTCCAGCCTTCTAAGAGGGTCTCTGGCAGCTGGATGAACCTCAGCAAGCAGTGGTCTGTGGCCAAAAGTGATCAGTTCTGATCAGTGATTTCAGCTCAGTGATTCCAGCTCTGCTTGCGAGGTTATCCCAGCCTGACTCAGGGACAGAGAGACAGGAGTGTAGTATGGTGATTCCACAGAGATTCCTTTATTATCCAGCAGCTCTGTGGACAGCCAGGGACAACAGCTCCCTGGAGAACTGGGGGAAAACAGGTTTTTATGGGGGAAAGCAAGGGTGGTACCAAGAGGGACACACCAAAGGGTTACCGTGGGTACTAGGGCATGGTGGGATGACTTTGGGGATAGCTCAACATGATAAGGGAAGATGTGCCAGCCTAAGGAGCCTCCTTCCAGGAGGGTTGAGATAAGTAAATCACACCCATTCAAAAGTGTCCTGGTTTGAAGGACAGGTGTCTGCCAATAAAGGCAGGAGCTTCTCTTTGAAATGAAGAATGTAAACCCCCTCCCTCCAAATTATTATTATAATTTTGAAATTAAGGGGCTCTCAGGCAAAGATAGGGGAATTAGGAATAACAGTTCTTTACTA
>JAOTIY010000885.1:2037026-2049242 GCA_027123655.1 Muscicapa comitata | reverse complement strand
CTGGATCCCTCAGGGATCTGGAGATAGATTTGGGGCTGGATCCCTCAGGGATATGGGATGAGTTTGGCTGGATCCCTCAGGGATATGGGGTGAGTTTGGGACTGGATCCCTCTCAGGGATCTGGGCTGGGTTTGGGGCTGGATCCCTCTCAGGGATCTGGGAGTGAGTTTGGGGCTGGATCCCTCTCAGAGATCTGGGAGTGAGTTTGGGGCTGGATCCCTCAGGGATTTGGAGTGAGTTTGGGGCTGGATCCCTCAGGGGTTTGGGGTGGGTTTGGGACTGGATCCCTCTCAGAGCCCCAGGAGCAGCTCCAGCCCCTCCTTGCTGCCAGTTTGGGGAGGATTTCAGCTTTTCTGGAGCTCTGGGATGTGTCTGTGCAGCATCCAGGCAAGATCCAGCTGGAGCCACAGCCTCCCACTGCTGTAACAATCCTCTCCTCCTCCTTCTGGGAATTTAAGCCCAGAATAAACCCAAGCTCAAACCCTGCTGAGCTGATGATGAAATCTAGAAACCCAGCCTAGATTAAAACCCCCAGCTCCCACTCCCAAGCATTTTTTGGGGCACAGCAGGTGAGCGTTGGGGTGTCTGGGAAGGCTTTGGGCAGCCCCAAGAGGCGGAGGAGGTGAATGAACCCCGGGCAGGGCAATCATTAACCCTGGCAGCCCAGCTTTTCTCAGCACGGGCAGACTTTACCCAACCTGCGCCTTGAGCGCAGCCAATTAGGCAATCATTAACGAGCTCTCTTCTTGGAAGCCGCTCCTGAGGTTACCAGAGTCCAAAACATCCCCTTGGCCCCGGGAGCTCGCTGGGTGCTCGGGGAGGGAGCGCTGGGGGCAGCCTGGGTGGGTTTGGGGATTGGGCCTGGGGGTTTTTGGGGACAAGGGATGTGCTGAGGCTGAGGTGTGGTGTCTGCCTGGGTACCGAACCCGGCCCCCACCCCAAAACCAGCCTTTGCTCTGTGTTGTTAATGGGGTTGTTTGTAAGGCATGAGAGGGAAATAGGGGGAATTCTACCCCTGAGCACCCAGGGAAATGAAATTCTGTCCCTGAGCCCCCAGGGAAGCACTGGAAACTGGGGAAATTCTGCCCCTGAGCCCCCAGGGAAATGCAATTTTTCCCCTGAACCCCCAGAGAAGTGCTGGAAACCAGGGAAACGCCACCCCTGAACCCCCAGGGAAGTAATGGAAGCCAGAGAAATTCTGCCCTTGAACCCTCAGGAAATGAAATTCTGCCCCTGAGCCCCCAGGAAAGCACTGGAAACCAGGAAAACATCAGAACCCCCGAGGAAGAGTTGGAAGCCAGGGAAATCGTGCCCCTGAGCCCCCAGAGAAATGAAATTTATCCCCTGAAACCTCAGGGAAGCACTGGAAGCCAGTGTAATTCTGCTCCCGAGTTCCCAGTGAAGCACTGGGAATTTATCCCCTGAGCCCCAGGGAAGGGCTGGAAACTGGAAAATTCTGTCCCTGAGATGCCAGGGAAGCAAAATTCTGCCCCTGATCCCCAGGGAAATGGTGGAAGCCAGGGAAACTCTGCACGTGAGCCCCCAGGGAAATGCAATTCTGCCCCTGAATGCAATTCTGCAGTCAGAGATACTCAACCCCCCCCAAAAAAAAATCAAATTAGAAAGGGACAAATCCCTATGAAATGTGGACATGTCCCCTCCTGCTTTGGTGGGAAATGCCATGATTCGAGGGAAGCACTGGAAACAAGGGAAACGCCATCTCCAAACCCCAGGGAGGCTCCCCAAGAGCAGCTGCGATGCCACCCTGTCCCTTTTGTCCCCTTGTCCCAAGAGCAGCAGCGATGCCACCCTGTCCCTTTTGTCCCTTTTGTCCCCTTGTCCCAAGAGCAGCAGCGATGCCACCCTGCCCCTTTTGTCCCCTTGTCCCAAGAGCAGCAGCGATGCCACCCTGTCCCTTTTGTCCCTTTTGTCCCCGGCAGCCTCCCGCAGGACGTGCCCAGCCCCGCGGCGCTGGAGCAGGAGCTGGCCTGGATGCAGGAGACGCTGTCGCAGCTGGGCTCGCCCGTGGTGCTGTGCCACAACGACCTGCTGTGCAAGAACATCATCTACGACAGCTCACGAGGTCTGTCTGTGCCTGGGGCTGTCCCCAGTGTCACCTCTGTCCCCCAGCCCGCTCCTGACAGCGTTTGTCCCCACAGAGCGCGTTCGCTTCATCGACTACGAGTACACGGGGTACAACTACCAAGCCTTCGACATCGGCAACCACTTCAACGAGTTCGCAGGTGGGGATGGGGTGGGAGCCCCTGAGGGCTCCAAAGGGACCCCCAGCCCTCGCCTGGGGTGTCCCCAACTCATCTGGGGTGTCCCCAAACTCATCGGGGTGTCCCCAGGCTCATCGGAGTGTCCCCAAACTTATCAGGGTGTCCCCAAACTGGTCTGGGGTGTCCCAAACTGGCCTGGGGTGTCCCCAAACTGGTCTGGGGTGTCCCAAACTCATCTGGAGTGTCCCCAAACTGGCCTGGGGTGTCCCAAACTCATCTGGGGTGTCCCCAAACTGGCCTGGGGTGTCCCAAACTCATCTGGAGTGTCCCCAAACTGGCCTGGGGTGTCCCCGACTCACCTGGGGTGTCTCCAAACTGGTCTGGGGTGTCCCCAAACTCATCTGGGGTGTCCCCGACTCACCTGGGGTGTCCCCAAACTGGTCTGGGGTGTCCCAAACTCATCTGGGGTGTCCCAACCTCGGGGTGGAGGAGGGAGTTAAACCTCCAGTCCCAGGGTAGGAAATGGGATCTCGACATCTCTGGGATAGAGAAGGGAGCTGAATGCCCACCTCCATACTGGTAAATGGGGTGTCTCTGTTACTGGAGGGTGGAGGAGGGAGTTTTATTCCCAGTCCCAGGTGGGAAATTGGGTCTCCTATTACTGGGATGGAGGAGGGAGTTTTATTCCCAGCTCCAAGGTGGAAAATGAGGCTGTCCTGGGGTCTCCTGATCCCTGAGGATGGAGGAGGGAGTTGAATCCCCAATCCCATGGTGGGAAATGGAGTCTCCCCATCCCTGGGATGGAGGAGGAATCCACACCCCAAATCCTACAGCAGGAAATGGGGCTGCCCATGCTCAGAGCAGGGTCTCTGCTGGCTGTGGGCACTGGGATGCCCCTGGGGTGCCACTCCTGGCCCCTCACCCCGAGGCTGATCCTTGCTCTGTGCCTGGGTGGGGCTGCGCTCTCCTCACTTTCCATGGAGAATCCAATCCCTGCCTGTCCCCCCTGTGTCCCCAATGTCCCCCCATGTCCCCCCAGGTGTGAAGGAGGTGGATTACGGCCTCTACCCCAGCAAGGAGATGCAGCTGCAGTGGCTGCACTCCTACCTGCAGGCCTACAAGGAGCTCACCCAGGGGCACCCAGGGGACACCCAGGTGTCCGAGGAGGAGCTGGAAACTCTCTACGTGCAAGTGAACAAGTTCTCCTTGGTGAGTGTGGAGCTGGAAGGAGCCAACCTCGCTCCAGGGCTGAAAACACAACCCAGGGGATGAGTTTTCCTCTGCTCTTGGGCTTCCAGCTCGCCTGGCGAGGATGGGGCTGCAGGTGCCAACCTGGGAGCTTGGGGACATTGGGGACAGGCTGTGCCACAGGGCCTGGCAGTGCCTCAAGGTCACAGGGGTGTGCTGGGGACAGCAGGGACAGCATGTGTCCCACAGCCACGGCCTTGGGCAGCCCTTCAGAGGGGTCAGACACTGCCTGGGGTGAGGAAATCCTCTTTGGAAACTGCCAGGGGCGGCCCCGGCCGGTGTTCTGGAAATTTCAGGTGAAATATCCTCTGTTCTCCTGGCTGGAGCTGCCAGGGGGGCAGCACAGGGGGTGGGAACCCACGCTCAGCATCCTCCCTGCTGCCATCCCTTGGGATCAGCCTCTGCAGGGCACAGAAATCCCAATGTGGGCCAGTCCCTGTCCGTGTCCTGTCCTTGTCACAGCCCTGGGAATTCCGGGCCCCAGCCAGGAGAGGCACGAGTGTCTCTCTCTGTCCCACCAGTGTCTCTGTCTGTCCCATGAGTGTCTCTGTCCCACGAGTGTCTCTGTCCCACGTTCCCTGATCCTTGTTGTGCCCATTGCAGGCATCCCATTTCCTCTGGGCGTGCTGGGGCCTGATCCAGGATAAATACTCGACCATAGACTTTAATTTCTTAAGGTGAGTCCACCTCGCTTGCTCCCAGTGGGAAATGAGCGCAGCAGGAGGATCTCAGTGGTCCCTGGGGAGGATCCCAGGGAGGATCCCAGGAAGGATCCCAGTGGTCCCCAGGGAGGATCCTGGGGAGGATCCTGGTGGTCCCTGGGCAGGACCTTGGGAAGGATCCTGGGGAAGATCCTGGTGGTCCCATGGGAGGTTCCTGAGGAAGATCCCAGGGAGGGTCCTGGTGGTCCCCGGGGAGGATCCCAGCAATCCCTGGGGACACGAGTGGCCCAGAGCTGTCCCTTCTCCCTTTTTCAGATATGCAAAGCTAAGGTTTAAACAATACTTCAAGATGAAGCCGGTGGTCACAGCCCTGCAGGTCCCCAAATAGGCGCCACCCCGAGCTCTTCTGTCCTGGCCGTGTCCTCGCCGCCCCCTCGCCCCTCGCCACTGGCAGGGGGGCCAAGAGGAGCCCTGCCCCGGCCACCACGGCTCCCAGGAGAGCCTGGACACCCCCGAGACTGGACCACGAGATGCTGGAGAGGACCACGGCCCCGGCGAGGCCCCAGCCCAGGCGAGGGAGCCTCAGCATCGCCTTAAAGTCGAGCCCCGCCCGGCGGGTCCCGGTGCCCTGCTGGCACCGCCGCTGCTGCTGCCGCCGGGCTGGCACCGCCCGAGGGGGGACACGGGCTCACCCCGTCTGCTCAGGAGCCCCTGTCACTCTGCTGTGCCCTCTGTCCCCTCCTGCCCTGCTGGCTGTCACCGTGGTGCCACCCCCCAGCAGCACCGGGACCCTTTTCCATTAAGGGTTGGGAGTGCAGGGAAAGGGGCAGGGCATGTGAGCCACGAGGGTGTGGCACCAGTGGGGCGCTACTGGTGTCCCCACAGCTGCCCCTGGGTGTCCCCACAGCTGCACCTCCCTGTCCCCACTGTCCCCTTTAGCTTGGTGGCTTCCCCGCCCTGTCCCCTGTGCTGCTGGAGCAGCTTCCCAGCTCTGCCTTTGCCCTCTCCCCCAGGGTCAGGGGGGGCCAGGAGGGTCCAGGGGGGTTCAGGGGGTCGGTCCTGCCTGTCCCCACTGCTGTCCTCCTCCTTGGCCGTGTCCCCACCCCAGGGAGATGCCCTGTGCCAGGAACGGGCACAGCTTCACCCCCCTGCGCTGCTGAGCCCTGTCCAGCTCAATCAGAGCCCTGTGCCCCAGTCCTGGCTGTGGGGACAAGGTGACAGTCCCTTGTCTGGGCACAGGGACCTCCCTCAGAGCCCTGTGCCCCTGTCCTGGCTGTGGGGACAAGGTGACAGTCCCTTGTCTGGGCACAGGGACCTCCCTCAGAGCCCTGTGTCCCTGTCCTGGCTGTGGGGACAAGGTGACTGTCCCTTGTCTGGGCACAGGGACCTCCCCCAGAGCCCTGTGCCCCTGTCCTGGCTGTGGGGACAAGGTGACAGTCCCTTGTCTGGGCACAGGGACCTCCCCCAGCCAGACCCAGGGCTGCTGCTGGTGCAAAATAAAAGCTGCTGGTAGCTGGAATTTGGGGGTGGTGGATCTGGGGGGGCTTGTGCTGGAGCAAGAGCAGCAGCCCCGGGGTCTAGGGGTGCTCCTGTCCCTTCCATACCTGGAGATGTCCCCACCCAATCCCAATCTGGTGAAGCCCAGGCCCCTCTCTCTGCTCCAAAAAGTCACTTTTATTGTGCCAAGGGACAGGGGGAGGAACGATTGTAAACAGGGATGTGAAATATACAGGTTAAGTTACTCATTGTCTTATTAACAAAATAAAGCTCTATCTATATTTACAATCTTTAAAAAACAAAACAACGACCAAAAAAGAAAAAAAAAAAAGAAAAAAAAAAGAAAAATAAATGGAAGAGAGACGGGAAGAGCTGCAGCTGTAGGGAGGGGGCACACCTGCTTCCAGTCCCTCTGCAGCACAGCCCAGCCCAGCCTGGGAGCTGGGACCCCTCCCCTGGGACCCCTCTTCTTCCCCAAGGACCCTCTGTCCGTCCCCAAGGATCTCTGTCCCTCCCCAGGGACCCCAGCACAGGGAGTTGGGAATAAATAAAGCACTGACACAGGGCAGGAGAGGAGGCGAGATGTCCCCTGGGGTGTCCCATGCGATGTCCCCAAGGCAGTGTCCCCAGCACTGAGGAAGCTACTGAGCTTTGGATCCCCAACCCGGGTTGGGGACAAGGGGACAGAGCTTTGTGCAGCCTTGAGCCCTGGTGGCTGCGGCTCCCATGGTGTCCCCAGCGCTGTCACTGTCCCCACGGTGTCCCTAGTGCTGTCACAATCCCTCAGTGTCCCCCTCCCTCACTGTCACTGTCCCCTCAGTGTCCCCAGCCCTGTCACTGTCCCCGCGGTGTCCCAGGCTCGGAGCCCGTTCCCGGCTGCTGCCACAGGGAGGTGCCGGAGCCCCGCGCACGGAGGGACACGGCGGGGACACGGGCAGGGAGAGAGCGGCTGAGCACAGCTGGACAGTGTGTGTGCACAGCTGGACACTGCACACACAGCTGGACAGTGCACACACAGCTGGACATTGAGTGTGCACAGCTGGACACTGCACACACAGCTGGACACTGCACACACAGCTGGACACAGTGTGCACAGCTGGACACTGCACACACATCCCTGGACACCACAAACACAGCTGGACACTGCACATGCACACCTGGACACCACATGCATGTGGACACATGTGCACAGCTGGACATCACACACACAGCTGGATGCAGCACACACACACACCTGGACACTGCACACACATCCCTGGACACCACAAACACACCTGGACACCGTGTGTGCACAGCTGGACACTGCACCAACACACCTGGACACCCCAAACTCTCACCTGGACACCCCTCATGCACATCCACACCTCACCCCAACCCCTCCAGAACCAGAGCAAGCTCATTTTTCCCAATAATTCCCTTTTTTTTTTTCCCTAAGGGCCGTTCTTGCTCCCTCCCTGTCACCCTGCAGGGCTCAGGTGGAGCCCAAACCTCAGGGCCAGGTGCCCAGGGACAGCCAGGCACATCCCCCCGAGCGGGGCTGGCAGGGCAGGAACAGCCCCTGCTTTATTCCCAAAGTGGGCCAGAGCTGCCGGGAGCACAAAGGGCCCCAAGGAGACCTTGGCTGGAGCCGGGGCCAGGCTGGAGCTAAAATTGGCTCGGTGGGAATTCCTGGCAGGCTCCAAAGAGCGAGCGGGAAGCGCGGCGGGGAGGTCACGCCAGGATAGAGGAGGTACGAGCGTGTCCCCACCCCGTGTCCCCAGTCTGTGCCCACAGGTGAGGCTCTCCACAGGTGCTGCAGGGCTGGGAGATGCTCTGGAGGTTCCCTGCACTGCCTCAGGGGTGACAGTGCAGCAGCCGTGTCACCAAATCTCCAGGCTCGGTGGCCTCAGCTCCGCGTGCCACCAAAGCAAGACCAAGCCAGTCCTCGCCACCCAAAATTCCAGGTGCCCACCCTGGTGGGAGCCGTGGGTGGGTGGGCAGCTCTCCTGGGGCTGAGTGGCTCCTGGGGCAGCCAGCCCTGCCACCCCCTCCGCTGTCCCTGTCCCCCTCAGTCCGTCAGCACCACCAGCTCGCCGTCACTCTTGTCCTCGCCCTCCGAGTCCTCGTCCTCGCTGTAGCGGTACATGTCCCCCTCGGCCACCGAGTGCCCGTCCTCGCCGGCGTCCCCGTCCTTGAGGCTGCGGGTGTTGACGATGACGGGCATGGTGGGGTCCACGCCGCGGGGCAGGTAATGCTCCAGGAGGGGCGGGGGCAGCTGGACGCCCACCGGCCGTGGGTACAGCACGTCCGAGGAGCTGGGGGGCACCTGGCTGCCCTGCGGCCTGTGGGACACGAGGGTGGGCAGTGAGAGGGCAGTCAGCGGGCAGGGGGGTCCCTTGGCCACCCAGGGGGACATTCTGTGGGGGGCAGGTGGGCACCAACACCATAAACTTCAGGTGGGCACCAGGTGGGCGCTCACCTCATCGACATCAGGTGAGCACCAACCCCATAAACATCAGGTGAGCACCAAGCCCATGGGCACCAGGTGAGCACCAACCTCATGAGCACAAGGTGAGCACCAACCCCATAAACATGAGGTGAGCACCAACTCCATGGGCACCAACCCCATAAACATCAGGTGAACACCAACCCCATGGGCACCAACCCCATGGGCACCAGGTAAGCCCCACCCCACTGGTGCAGATGAGCACAAACCCCATGGGGATCAGGTGAGCACTTGCCCCAATAAAGCCAGGTGGGCACAAACCTCATGGGCACAAACCCCATGTCAGTAGGTGAATACCCACCCATGTCACCAGATGAACACCCACCTGTGTCACCAGGTAGACCCACCAATGTCACCAGGTGGGCACAAACTCAATGTCACCAGGTGAACACCCATGGACACCAGGTGGGCACAAAGCCCATGGTGACCAGGTGAACACCCACCCATGTCACCAGGTGGACATAAACTCCATGGGGACCAGGTAAACATGCACGTCACCACGTGAACACCCACCAATGTTACCTGGTCACCATGGGCACAAATCCCACGGTGACCAGGTGAGGCCACACCCACGTCACCTGGCGAGCCCCACCCCATCACCACCCTCAGATCCCGCGAGAGGAGCACACAGCACATCCCTTATCAATTAATTACCCAATCAAATATCCCTGCCTGGCGTCCTGGCGCCGGTTCCTCATCAGCGCCTTGTACTCGCCCACGCGCAGCCGCTTGCCCTCCACGATGCAGGTGCGCTTGGGCCGGGGCTTGTATTTGTAATCCGGGTACTTCTCCAGGTGCTGCCGGCTCAGCCGCGCCTGCTCCTCGTAGTAGGGCTGCTTCTCCTGGTTGGACATGGATTTCCAGCGGGATCCTGCGTGGGGAAGGAGCAGAGCGTCCTTAAACCCCGCCTGAGCGAGGGGATAAACCCGCCCCGAGAGTAATTGGTGCTGGTGGTTGATTAATGAATGAGTGCTGTTAATTAATGGCATTCCTTGTGGGGATAGCACCTGGATTTACAGCTGTGCGCTGCAGCTGGTTCTCCCAGAATATCGGGAACAGCTTCCCTGACTTTCCCTGGGCATTTCCAGGGTTTCATGCTCTCATTCCCTGACTTTCCCTGGGCATTTCCAGGGATTCATCCTCTCATTCCCTGACTTTCCCTGGGCATTTCCAGGGATTCATCCTCTCATTCCCAGACCTTCCCTCCAGGGATTCATCCCCTCATTCCCTGACCATCCCCAGGCACCTCCAGGGGTTGATTCCCTCATTCCCTGATTTTCCTTCCTGGGATTCATCCCCTCAGGTTCCCTGACCTTCCCCAGGTCAGGAAGGTCCCTCCATGGCGATTCAGAGGGGCTCTGCCCCAAGATCTTATTCCCATTCCCATCCCTCCAGGGATCCCCAGCCCCAGGACCTCATTCCCATCCCTCCAGGGAAGGCAGAGGGATCCAGCCCCGGGATCTCACCCAGGATCTTGCTGATGCTGGAGTTGTGCATGTCCGGGAACGCCTGCAGGATCTTCCTGCGCTCGTCCTTGGCCCACACCATGAAGGCGTTCATGGGCCGCTTGATGTGGTTGTTGTTCCTGGACTCCGGGAAGTGCCGGGAGCCTGCGAGGGACACGGGGATGAGCAGAGCCAGAGCAGAGCCAGAGCAGAGCCAGAGCAGAGCTGGGCTCAGTGGGGCACAGAGCAGAGCTGGGCTCAGCGCAGCACAGATCAGAGCCAGGCTCAGCACAGCACAGATCAGATACGGGCTCAGCACAGCACAGATCAGAGCCAGGCTCTGCACAGCACAGATCAGATACGGGCTCAGCACAGCACAGATCAGAGCCAGGCTCTGCACAGCACAGATCAGAGCCAGGCTCAGCTGGCCCTCCCTCGTGCTCACCGTCCACGTCACAGCTCAGCAGAGCCTCGTCCAGCCGGTGCCCGGGCGCCTCCTCCATCCTCTCCTTCACTGGGGACGAGTCCATCCCGCCGGGCTCCTGCAGGACAGCGGGGTCAGGAGCAGCCCCAGCTGGGGACAGCAGTGACACCGGGGTGGCACAGGGGGTGGTGACCCTCACCTTGCGGTAGGGGCTGCTCAGGGACCCCTCCATGGCGGCGCCGTGGCCGTGCAGCAGCTGCCGCGCGTCGTGGATGGCTTTGGTGATGGCATCGCCCTCGCCCAGGAACCCTGGCAGGACACGGCACCGGCAGTGCCAGCGGTCACTCTGCTGCCCCCTGGGCACCCACCAGTGCCAGTGGCCACCCCACTGACCACACACAGCACCCACTCCCGTGGGCGCCCATCAGTGCTAGCAGCCACCCTGCGGACCCATCGGGCACCCACCGGTGCCCATGGCCACCCCACTGACCCCTCGGGCACTGTCAGTGACAGTGACCACTCCACTGACCCCACCCTGACCACCACATCCGTGCCCCAAGGGGTGGCACAGCCCAGGGTGCCCACCCATGTCACCCCTGGGATCAGCAGGGATGTCCCTTGTCCCCCCAAAAATGCGAAGGGCGCTTGGGAGCGCACCCAGGGGGAGGTTGGACGGGCTGGCCTGCAGCTCCCTGCTGGCCCCGTGGCTCGGTGTCAGGGACTGGCAGCCGCTCATCTTCAAACTGGGAGAACTGGAGGCACTGGGCAGCTCGGAACCTTTGGGTTTGGCCGTCAGGTTCAGCGGCTGCGAGGTCTCCTGAGGAAGAGATGGAGGGTGAGGAGCTGTCCCCAAAACTCCAGACCAGGGTTTGGAGGGGATTTGGGGGCTGTACCAGGGTTTGGAGGGTTTTTTGGGGCTGCACCAAAGTCTGGAGGTTTTTTTGGGACTGTACCAGGGTTTGGCAGTGTTTTTGGGACTGTACTAGGGGCTGAAGGGGTTTTTGGGATTGTACCAGGGTTTGGAGGGATTTTTGGGGCTTTACCAGGGCTTGGAGGGGTTTGGGGGGCTGTATTGGAGTTTGGGGGACTGCATTAGGGTTTGGCAGTGTTTTTGGGGCTGTACCAGGGTTGGAATAGATTTTTGGGGCTGTACCAAGGACTGAAGGGGATTTTTGGGGCTGTACCAAGGTTTGGATAGATTTTTGGGGCTGTACCAAGGTTTGGATAGATTTTTGGGGCTGTACTAAGGTTTGGATAGATTTTTGGGGCTGTACTAAGGTTTGGATAGATTTTTGGGGCTGTACCAGGGTTTGGATAGATTTTTGGGGCTGTACTAAGGTTTGGATAGATTTTTGGGACTGTACCAGGGTTTGGAGAGGTTTTTGGGGCTGTACAAGGGTTTGGAGAGGTTTTTGGGGCCGTACCTGCATCTGGAGGTGGCCCAGGCCCGCGGGTCTCTTCAGCGTGGGAGGAGGGGGGCTGTGCAGGAGCTGCACAGGGTAATCCACTGTGAGAGCAGAGGGACAGCGGTTGGGGACAGCAGGGACAGGGCTGGGGGGGACAGGGACAGTGCCAGGGCCACCCAGCTCACCTGGTTTGCAGGGGATGGGCTGGATGGGCAGGGTCAGCTGGGACTCAGGGGTCACCGGGAGGGGCTGGTGGCCGGGGGTGAAGGCAGGGATCATCACATAGGGCATGTTGACCTGCTGGAGGGGACAGGGACACCAGATCAACGCTGCAGGGCAGTGCCACCCCCAGGAGGGGACAGCAGGACACAGGGAGCCACCCAGTGTGGGGACAGGGGCACAGGGAGTGTCCCCTGCCTTTACCTGGATCTGCTGCTGCAGGAGGTTGATCTTGTGCTGCTGCTGGATGAGCTGCTGCTGCTGCTTGGCGATCTGGGGAGGGGACAGGACAGGCTGGTGGCATCGGGGACAGCGCTGGGCTGGCCTCCAGCCTGGCAGAACCCAGCCAGAACCACAGGAAAAGGGGGTGCAGGGGGTCCCCAGGGCTGTGGGAAGGGCTTGGGAGGACCTGGGGGTCTCAGGGATGAGCATGGAGGAGTCTGGGGACTCAGGAAGAGCTCAGGGGGCTCAGGAGAAGCTGAGGGGCTCAGGGATGATGGGGGAGCTGGGGGGGCTCAGGGGTGATGGACAGAGGGTGCAAAACTGCTCGGGGGGATGCAGGTGTGCTCCGAGGAGTGCAGGCATATTCCAGGGCCAATGCTCAGGGC
>JAOTIY010000885.1:1993321-2007706 GCA_027123655.1 Muscicapa comitata | reverse complement strand
GGGGCCGGCCGGACCACACAGCGGGCCCGGAGGGGGCAGCGGGGGCCGAGCTGCGCCCCGACCTCCCCCGGGGCCCGAGCCCGGCGCTGCCGCTTCAAAGGCGACACTGGCGCTGTCCCCGGGGCTGTCACCCTCCCAGCCCGGCTCCGGCGGGGACTCGCTGCCACCCACGGCCCAGCGGGCCGGGCCCCTCCGGCTCAGCCCCTCACAGGGGCTTTTCTTGTCCCCCCGCCTTTGTTTTCTATTTAGTGCTTTTGTTCCCCCCTCTTTGGTGCTTTGTTCCAGCTCGTCCTTTGTTCCGACGCCTTTGGTTTCTTTTCTCTTTGATGCTTTGTCACTCCCTTCATCTTGGTGCTTTTCTTTCTCCGGTTTTTTTGGTTTTGTTGGGTTTTTTGTTTTTTTGGTTTTTAAGCTGGCTCTTGGGTTTTTTGGGTTTTGTTGAGTTTTTTTTGTTTTTTCTCTCTTGGCCGCTGTGCTCTTGGCATTTTTCTCCTTTCTCCTGCCTCGTCCACTCCTCGGGTCACATGAACGCGGCCCGGATTGTCTCCAAATCCCCGTTTGTCTTGTTTTGGTGCCTGCATTTCCCTGCCTTTATGTCCTTTTTTCTGAAGAGACTCGCAGCGATTTCTTCTCCTGGCTGCCGAGGGAAGCGGGGAGAGGGGAGGGGGTCGGGGCTTAATTAATTAGCGAGCGTAATCTTTAGCTGCGGGATGTGCGGAGCATCATTACGGCTGTCATTAGGGTGTTAAGGGTTAGCGAGGGTTTAAACACCAGCTAATTGCAGCCAAGAGCTCCCTGTTCCGCAAAAAATTTCCAACCGGGAAGAGCCGGGCTTGGGTTTTTGAGGAGAATTGGGAGAAATTCCCGACAGGGAAGATGAAGCCCTCAGGGGGTTGCTGGGAACAAAGAGTGCGTTTGTTTCCCCCCCCCCCTCCAAAAAAAAACCCCAAAGCATCTCTTCAGGGGGATTAAATGTAATTTTTGGCACGGCAGAACCCAGGGTAGCGCCAGCCCAGGATGCCAGGGGAGGATGGAGAGGGTGAAACTCCTGCGGAGGGGGGAGCGATTTGTCCCTGTTCCCATCACCCAGAGGGGCCGAGGAACCCTCTGGAAACGGGAATTCGGTCGGAATTGGGATGGACGGGCTCGGGCAGGGCACGGAGCTCCGCGGCTGCTGCTGCGGTGGTGACACGGAGGGGACAAGGGACAAGGACTTGAATGTCCCAGAAGCGCCCCGAGGAGCGCGCCAGCCCCGGGCACGTGCGCGGAGCGGCCGCAAGATCAGATACCGGGATTCGGGAGCCGTTTTCTCCTCAGAACGGCTCCGAGCGCGGTTCTGCTTTGATTTCAAACCCCCCCGCCCCGTGCCACCCTCGGGCTCGCAGCGGGCACTGAAGGGGACGCTGGCACCGCCGAGATGTCGCACCACCCCCAAACCGAGCTCAGGATCCTCTTTCAGGCGCCCCAAACCCCCCCATGCCGCAGGTTCCGAGCAGCTGGCGCTGCTCCCCAGCTGTTGAGGGAGGAAACAGCCAAAATAGCAACAGGATGTGCCCCCAGATAAGGTGATCGATATCAGGCAGCGCCGCTTGTTCAAGCCGGAGCCGAGCCCAGCTGCTCGAACTGGGCGGCGCAGGAGATCGGCCCCGATAGGGGCGGCCCCGGCTGCTCGACACCCCAATTTCTCCTGTCCCCGCTGGTTTTGGTCACCCTCTGACGTCCGCGGGGTTTTGGAGGGGCTGCTGTGGGAGGAGGGGGTGGATTTTGGAGCGGGGAGAAGGGCAGGAGCTGCAGGAAGGGATGGCTGGTTTGTGGGATTTGTAAAATGAGAGGTCGGGGTGGATCAGGAGGTGTCTGGGTGCTGCTAAAACACCCCAAAAGTGCCGTGGGGGGAAACCGTGACCCTGCACGGCATTCCTGGGCTGAGCCAGGCAGTGGGAGACAGCTGGGAATGTTCCAGAGGAGGATTTTTTGGGAAACAGCTGGATGACACCTCCATGATCCCACAAATCGGCGCAGGCACAGCCGGAG
Source organism: Muscicapa comitata (assembly GCA_027123655.1). Classification (NCBI taxonomy): domain Eukaryota; kingdom Metazoa; phylum Chordata; class Aves; order Passeriformes; family Muscicapidae; genus Muscicapa; species Muscicapa comitata. The sequence goes on along the minus strand of JAOTIY010000885.1, from coordinate 2,005,675 downwards.
CTCTCCATGGGGGAGCGGCCTCCTCCCACGGCTCATCCAAGGGTGAGGAATTCCAGGGGATGGGCACACGCAGGAGGGCACAGAGCAGCCCCAAGCATTTCCAGCCGGCCGCAATCCCACAAGGAAAACCGGGAGCTGCCCGCCCGCCTTTCCCGTGGCTCCAGGAGCGCCAAAACCTGAGCTCGGCGCTGCCGGGGATCAGCCAGGACCCCCCCAGGGACATCCCCAGAGCCGTGACCCGCTCATTGTCCCCCCCAAACTGTGCCACCGCCGCGTGTCACCGGGCCCGGGTGACTTTTCCGAGGGGTGCCAGGGAGCGGTGCCAGCCGCGCCCGGGGGCCCCCAGCCCAGCCAGCACCTCCAGAGCTTAAAAACCAAAGCGCTGCGAACAAAAGGAGCCGGCAAAACCCATCCCGCAGGTCTGTCCTCTCCCGCGGCCACGCTGTTCAAATGCAAACTCGGGCCCCATAAACCCAGGATTGCCCATCCTAAAAGCCCCTGCGGCTCCCGCTGCGCCGTGGCCAGGCCTGGTGGCACCGGCTGATGCCACCACCTCCCCTGGCATTGTCACCGAATCACCCTCGGTGACATTCGGTGCCACCTCCCCTGGCATTGCCACCTAATCACCCTCAGCTCTCTCAGCCCCGTCCTCCAAAGGGTTCAACCTGTTTTGATGGCAGAGCTGGCACCGGGAAAGCTAAAAAAAAAAAAAAAAAAAAAAAAAGCCAAACCTCCCCCCCAACCCTGATCTCTGTATCTGCAGCCATGCAAGGAATATTGTTCAGCGCAGCACAAAAGCATCCCTGAAAATAGAAGCGCCAGGGCCAGGCCTGCCAGTGGCTGTGTGAGATAACGTCTACTTGCAAACAGTGTGTCTTTGTGCCGCTGTCACTGTCCCCATTGTTCAGGAGCCTATTGCCTCGGGGATATTGTTCCCTCCTTTTGTCTCAGCCCGGCTCCTTTTTGTTTGACTTTACTTTACCATTTCATTCCTCTCCTTTGTGCCGCCGTTCTTGCTTTTGTCTCTCTCTCTCTCTCTCTCTTTGCCTTTTCTCTCGCTGATTTGTATTTAGCGATTGTTCCCGGCTCGCTGCGAGCACAAAGTGCTCCGGGCTCTTTTCTCACTCCATTCATTCCCTATTCAGGTGCGTTTGTTTGCCCGTAGGTACCGGCAGGAGCCGGGTTGAGGGGGTTGGTGCGGGATTTTGGGGGGTCCTGGAAGCCCGCAAGGGGCGCTGGAGGCTGCTGGTGGCCTTTGGGGACGACCAGGTCCCCATGTCCCCCATCCCAGCGACAAAAAGGCACCGGGAAAAGAAAAAATGAGAGCCCAGGTGGCCGCAGAGGAGCGGCCGAGGATGCTGACAGGGACACGGGGGTGGCAGAGGTGACCGGGCCCGGAGCCACCGGGATCCCAGAGCGGGTCCGGGCAACCCCGAGCCTGGAACTGGCGGTGCCGGCTCCGCACAGCCCCGGCTCTGCACCACGCGCATTTTGGGAGGCACAAGGAGAGCGTTCCAAGGCCTGTCCGCCGCGGCTGTGCCCTCCCGGAGGGACCCTGGGGGTGGCACCACCCCCCACCCCCCGCTGCCAGCCCGCGGTGTCCCCCGGCTGGGACAGCGGGGACAGCAGGGAGGGATTCACACCCACCCCACAGCCAGAGCGGAGCTCCTCGGGGGGGCTGGAGGTGGCCTGGGGACATCTGGGGAGCGGCTCCGAGGCTCCCGGGGTGCCTCAGACCCCGCAGGATGGGGGGCACCCCCTGCCCCCCACCCCCTGTAAGCTCCAGGGCGGGCTGGTTCCCAGCGCCACGAGGAGGAGGAGGAGGAGGAGGAGGAGGAGGTGGGTTCGGATTCCCCAGGAATCCTTCAGGGCGAGCTGACAAGCGGCCACCCCCGGAGACAACAAAGCCCCGCTGTTCTCCGGGCACGGCCCGCGTGACCCGACGGGACTTTTCCATCCCCTCCCCGCCGCCAAAACCCCGAGGATGGAAGGGAAACCTCCTCCTCTTCCTCCTCCTCCTCTTCCTCCTCCTCCTCAGCCGGGCACACCCCACGCGAGCGGGGACCCCCGAGACTCACCCCGGCTGCGAGGGACGGAGCGGGACGCGGGGCCAGGAGCGGCGAGCGCGGCGAGCGCGGGGCCAGCGGGAGCCCCCCGGCCCCAGCCGGTCCCGGGGCCGCGGGGGGGGCGTGCCTGGGAATGGAGGGAGCGGACTGAGGGCCATTGTCTCATTGTTCGGGCTTCAAAGGACAATGGGCCATTGTTGTCCCTGGGGATGCCATTGTTTGCTTTCCCTGCAGATCCCGGCCGCGCACGGCGCTTTCCCGAGGGCCGGCTCCGTGTGTGGGACACTGCGGAACAGCGGGGCTGGAATGTTTCCTTCCCCCGCTGCCCCTTTGCTGCGCTCCTGAAAGGCTCAGAGCCCCCCCAGACCCCGCAGGGCTCATCCTCCATCCTCCATCCCTGCGCATTCCAGCGTCAGAGCGCAAATCCCAGCCGGGATTTTCGTGGAGGTGAAGCCGCTTCTGCCTCCAGCAGCATCGCCCCGGCAATATCCCGATTTTCCGTCCCTGGGGATCCCCCAAATTTCCCCCGGCACGGCGGGTTCGCCCCCTCCAGCCCCCGGCCCGGAGCTCCTGGTGCCGCATCCCGGGGGATTCCCGCGGCTGCTCCCTCTGGAAAATTAAATTGAGGCGCCGAGAGAAGGCTGGGGGAGGGGAGCAGGAGCAGAATTCCAGAAGTAGGGAAGGAGCAAAATGTCAGGAGCAGGAACGGAGCAGAATGCCAGGAGCAGAACTCCAGGAGTGGAATTCCAGGAGCAGGGTCCCCGGCTGCCACCTGTCCCCCCAGTTTGTCCCCAGTCGAGGGTGGGGGGGGACAAGCCCAGCCTGGGGAGGCCCAGACCAAGCTCAGCCTAAAAGAAAAAAAAAAAAAAAAAAAAAAGAAAATAAAAAGCTGCATTTCGTTTTTTTCAAAGCTCAGCCAATAATGGTGAAACTGAGCCCAGGCTGGGCTCTGGGTGGGATAATCTGGGATCATCCCGGGAATTCCCACGGATTCCCACCAGGACACGAGGCCGGGCTTTGCCTCTCCAGCGCCTCCAAGGTGAATTTGTGGGAAAGAGGATTTTAAAATTTTTTTTTAATTTTTTTTTGGGAGGTGAGGGATCAATAGGAGCGGTTTGGGGTGGGATAAGGGATGGATTTCTGCTGTGCTCCCGGGGATCCCACAGGATTCCGAGGGGTTCCCGGGTCCCCATCCCCTCCAGCCGCCATCCCGGGGTGCTGGCAGTGGCCGGGGACAGGCGGAGGTGACACAAACCGGGGTGGTGGCAGCGGTGACACAAAGCTGAGCCTCTTGAACACTCCCAGAATGTGATTTACACACCTGGGGTGACACCCCCACACCCCCCTCTCTCCCCCCAATTTCCTCTCCCACACCGAGCTCCCTCCTCCCTCCCCCGCTCCCATCTTATCTCGTTTCCTCCCCATCAGTTCCAGCCCCGCTGATTGATCGGGCCCTGCCCGATAAGGGCTCCTGCCTGATAAGGGTCCCCGAACGGATTTTTGGGCCCAGCTGGCCCCGAACCCCTCTGGGGGCGGCTCCGGGGCCGTCACCGCCCCAAACCGGGGCTGCCCCTCCCGGCCCCGGGGTCTCTGCGGGGTGACAAAGGCGGGAGTGGCACCTCTGCCGGTGGCACCGGCCACGGCCGGGAGGGCTGGGTGTGCTCTCCTTGCTGAATTCCCAAATCCCAGAGAGCTGGGTGTGCTCTCCTTGCTGAATTCCCAAATCTCAGAGAGCTGGGTGTGCTCCCCTCGCTGAATTCCCAAATTCTGGAGAGCTGGGTGTGCTCCCCTCGCTGAATTCCCAAATCCCAGAGAGCTGGGTGTGCTTCCCTCGCTGAATTCCCAAATCCCAGAGAGCTGGGTGTGCTCTCCCTGCTGAATTCCCAAATCCCAGAGAGCTGGGTGTGCTCTCCCCATCCAATTCCCAAATTCTGGAGAGCTGGGTGTGCTCCCCTCGCTGAATTCCCAAATTCTGGAGAGCTGGGTGTGCCCTCCCCACCCAATTCCCAAATTCCCACATTCTAGAACATCCCAATGTGTAAAATCCTCTAAGATTCCCACAGAATCCTATAAAGGTCACCCCATAAACTCCCTCACCCCATAAAATCCTTCTGGGATGAGCAACATTCCAGGAGCAATCCCAGTAAAACCAGTCTGGCTGGGAATGGGAAGGGACCCCTGGCACTGGGATGAAGAATCCCAAAAAAGGACTGGGATGGGAAATTCCTGAGTGCCAGAGGGAGGGAAAAATCCCCAGAAAATGGGGAAAAAAAGGGAAAAATCCAATCCTGGGAGCCCCAGCGGGGTCTGGGGGCTCCCCTGCATTCCAGGATTCTGGATTTGATCCCTCCTGGGCAGGAATGGGGCTCAAATATCCCAGATTTAGGGGAAAGGAGCTCTATTCCCATAAATCCCACGCTGGGAAACCCTAAAAGCACCCCCAGCTTTTGGATTTGGGCTTTGTGGGAGCTGGGAAAGGGAGGGAATGGGAATTCCCATCCCTGCAGATGCCACATCCAGGATTTTGGCGTTTCCCAGGAATTTTCTCCAGGAATTCCTTCCCAAAGTGGCTCTACCCTCACCCAGCCCTGCTCGGGAGCAAAAGGAATTTTCACCCTCTGGAAAAGTGGGATTGGGAAAAGCTGAGACAGCAGAAAATCCAAGGAAAAGGGGTTCCCTGGAATCGCTGCCCTGCTCCTCCTCCTCCTCCTGACCCCGGGAATTCCCTCCGGGATCGGGATCGGGCAGAGCCGAGCCCGCAGCTCCCCCTTCTGTCCGGAGCCCTCGGGAAGATTTTTCCCGTTCTGGCAGGAATTTGGGATGCTCCAGGCAGAATTCCCACAGAATTCCCAAATTCCCGCAGAATTCCCAGCTGGAAATGCTGGAGGGGGAAAAAATCCCGAGGCAGAACCAAAGTTTGGGGGAGGACTGGGAAAGGGTTTCTTGGATAAAAGGGGATTTGATTTTGGGATAAAGAGATTGGTTTTAGGGGAAAAAAAAATCTGGGAAGGGATTAGTTTTTGGGGAAAAGGGATTGTTTTGGAAAAAAAGGGGTTTTTTTGGTAAAAAGGATTTGTTTTGGGAAGAAGGGATTGATTTGAGGAAAAAAAAAAAAAGATTATTTTTGGGAAGAAGGGATTTTTTTGGGGGAAGAGGGGATTGGTTTTGGGATAAAGGGATTTTTGAGGGAGAAGGGATTGGTTTTGGGGAGAAAAGGATGATTTTTGGGAACAAGGGATGGGTTTTAGGAAGAAGAGACTGATTTGGGGAAGATGGGATTGTTTTGGGATAAATGGAAAAGCTGGGAGAGCTCCAGGATCCAACCCCACAGGGAAAAACCCCTGGAATTTCTTTTTCCCCTCCCCAGGACTGAAACCCCTTTCCCAGATTTTGTGAAAAAACAACAACAACAAAAACCAAACCAAAACAAAAAAAACACCAAAAAACCAAAAAACCCCCATTTTTATTTCCCCAAGAAAGCCCCAAACTAGAAAACAGCAATCCCAAGGGAAGATTGGGATCTCCAGCTCTGGCTCATCCCGGTTTTCCAGAGCTCCCAACCCCAAATTTTCCCAAATGTCAGTTGGAGACGCTCTGCAGGAGGGTGATGTTGTCTCCCTTCAGCATGATCCGCCCTGGAAGGCAACGGGATCAGGGATGAGCCCCACCCACCCACAGCTGGATCCCAGTCCCACAGCTGGATCCCAGTCCCACAGCTGGATCCCAGTCCCAAACCTCCCAACATCTGCATTCAGACCCCATCCCCAGATTCCAGCATCCCAAAGTGGGATTTCAGCTCCCAGCAGCTGGATTGGAGCTCCCACAGCTGGAGTTCAGGCTCACATCTGCATTTCAGGTCCCAGCACCCGGAGTTTTTGGTGGCCACATCTGCATTTTCAGGTTTTCACGTCCCACATCTGGATTTCAGGTTCCAACCCCAAATTCCAGGACCCCACAGCTGGAGTTTAAGCTCACAGCTGGATTTGAGGTCCCACCCCCAGGTTCCAGGCTCCCACACCTGGATTTCCCCTTCCACATCTGGATTTCACATCTTACACCTGGATTTCAAGTCCCACCCCCAAATTCCATGTCCCACCCCAAATTCCACGTTCCACACCTGGATTTCAGATCCCACCCCCAAATTCCAGGCTCCCATCCCCCCTGACCTACCCAGCTGCTTCCTGGACTTGGTTTTGGAGTGAATTTCCTCAGCATCATCCAGCACCAGGTTCATGTACTCATCAAAGCCCTGCAAGAGCAGCACCAACCTCAGCCAGGGTCCCCAAACCCCCCAAAATCCCCCAAAAAATCCCCAAACCCTGCAATTCCCAGGGGAAACAGGAACACCCCCACCCCAACTCTGCTTTTGAAATGGGAAAAAAGTAAGAAATGGGTTTAGGGATGGGGAAAAAGCAGAGAGGTGGCAAGGGGACAGTGGCACTCACGATGATGCAGCCTTCTATCCTCATGTTCACCTGCTCATAGAGCCACACCTGGATCCTGGATCTCTGCAAATCACAGACAGGGAGAGAAAAACAGGGATGGCAACACCCTGAGGGGTCTGGTTCCCTCGCTGCCCCCAGCTCTGAGGGGTCTCTGCTCTGTTCTCAGGGGTTTTGGGGGGGTTTAAGGCCCCTTAAGTGGGAATTATCCATGGGAATATCCCCAAGGATTGCAGGGTGGAGGAGCAGCAGGCACTCCCCTCACGGGGCAATGGTTTTAAACGGAAAGAAACGGGATTTAAATTGGATATTGGGAAGGAATTCCTGGCTGTGAGGGTGGGGAGGGGTTGGGATGGAATTCCCAGAGGAGCTGTGGCTGCTCCATCCCTGGGAGTGTCTCAGGCCAGGCTAGACAGTGGATAAAGTGGGTAAAACGGATAAAATACATTCTGGGATAGTGGGAGGTGTCCCTGCCCGCGGGATTGGATGATCCCTCCCAACCCAAACCACTTCAAAATTCCAGATGCTGGTTTGAATGGGATACTGGGAATAAATCCTTCCCTGGGGCTGGGATGGAATTCCCAGAGGATCCGCGGCTGCCCCATCCCTGGGAGTGTCCCAGGCCGGGCTGGAGCAGCCTGGGATGGGGGCAGGTGTCCCTGCCATGGGCTGGGGCACTGGATGGGGGCTGAGGTCCCTTCCCAGCCCCAGCACGCCGTGACTCCGCGGGGCAGCCCCGGTACTCACGTTCTGCAGGTAGCGGAAGATCAGGTTCTGGAGAGGAGCGTTAAGGACACGGCACAGCCAGGAGCCCCCGGGACATGGCCCGGGGATGGGACCCGCCGCCCTCAGCAGCTCAAACCCGGCACCCCCGAGGGGCGCAACCCGCGGGGCTCGGGGAGTGAAACCCGCGCTCCGCAGGGACGGGACCGCGATCCCCGAGGGCTGAACCCGAAATCGCCTCAGGGGGAACCCGCGGCCCTCAGCAATGAAGGAGCCGCTACCCCAGCGATGAAACCCGCCAACCCCTCCCGCCAGCCCCGCGCTCCCCGCGGCCTCCCCGCGCTTCCCCGCGCCCTGAGCGGCTCAGGCAGGATACGATGGGCTGCACCATCACCTTCTGCACCTTCTGGCCCTGCCCGCGGTACGCCATGGCTGCTCGGGGCCCGCGGCGGCGGGGGGCACTGTGGGATAGTGGCGGTACAGGAGCAGCTCCGCGCAGGGCACTGTGGGATAGTGGCGGCGTGAGTGCTATAGCACCGCGCGGGGCACTGTGGGATAATGGCGGTACAGGAGCAGCCCCGCGCAGGGCACTGTGGGATAGTGGCGGTACAGGAGCAGCTCCGCGCGGGGCACTGTGGGATAGTGGCGGTACAGGAGCGGCACCGCGCAGGGCACTGTGGGATAGTGGCGGTATAGCGCAGCTCCGCGCAGGGCACTGTGGGATAGTGGCGGTGTGAGAGGGCTAGAACGCGCGGGGCACTGTGGGATAGTGGCGGTGTGAGTGCTATATAGCACCGCGCGGGGCACTGTGGGATGGTGGCAGTGTGAGGGCGGCAGGAGTTTTTCTCTACTAGGATTTTTCTCATTATTTGTAGGTTTTTTTTTTTTTTTTTTTTTGCTATTATTAGTTTTTGGGTTTCTTTTTGCTATTATTTTATTTGGTTATAATAACTACAATTCCTAGAAGAAAAAAAAAATCAATTAAAATATTTCCCTGGCTCAGAACTACAGCAGAGCCGTGCCTTGAAGTGCCCGACTTTAAATTCAAGTGGCTTTTTGTGCTCCTACAGGCACCAGAGTTTTCCTGTTAATTTGTCCCACAAGGTCACACAAGACCTGAGAAGACAAAAATCACTGAAATATGGCCCATGGCCCATGTCCTCCTCCTGTCCCTGTTCCCTGGGATGAGATCCCAAATCCCCCCCAGCTGCCCCCTCCTGTCAGGGAGTTGTGCAGAGGCAGAAATTCCCCCTGAGCCTCCTTTTCTCCAGGCTGAGCCCCTTCCCCTTCACCTCAGGATCCTCCAAACCCTTTCCAGCTCCCCCAGGATTCTCCAGCCCCATTCCCTTCCCTGGATGATCCCACAACCTTCCCCTGCTCCTGTGTCTCATTAATTTCTAATTAACACTCAGAAGTCCCAACCTGTTTGATTCAATTCCTTAAATAATCCATGGAAAGCAGAGAGCTCTGCATGGACACCAGAGTGAGCAGCCTACCTTTAATCCCTTAAATAGAATCATACAAATATAAAATGGAAGAATAAAATATTTACAGAAAAAAAAAAAAATCACAAAAAACCAACAAAAAAACCCCACGGGGATTCCACCCAATCCCATCTCCAATGGGCTGGAAAAGAGAGAAGCAGCCAAGGAGGAACATTCCAGGTGCTTTTACCCTCCCAAGATGATCCCAGGTGGATTGAGAGGCTCATTCCAGTCCTTCAGCAGGGAGGGATCCTCAGGAGCGAGAGGCACTTGAAGCAATCCTCCTTTTCCTTTTCCCAAATTCCTGCAGGCAGCCAGGAGGAATTTTGGCTGCCCATGGAGGATCCTGGTGCCATCAGGAAGAATCCCCTGGGTCACTGTGAGTCAGGCTCCCCCTGGCAGTGCTTGGTCCAAAATCCCAAAGTCCCAAAATCCTGCCCCGGCCGCTCCCTCTCCCAGTCGGGAGTTCCTGAATCCCCCCAGCTCCGAGTCCATCTGTGAATTCCAGAGTTGACATAGTAACTCCAGGCTTTGTGGGGTTCAGTGTCCAGGAGGGAGCTGGGCTGGCTCTGGAGATGGGATCTGTGTCCCCTCAGGCAATTCCAAGTGCTGTGTCCTGGCCCATGTGGGATAAACTCAGAATTTGGGGTAACTGAGCACAGACTCTGCCTGTTCCTACCAATCCAACTGTGCTACCAGCAGGGAACAGCATCTCCTCCACGGAGCCAACAACATTTACAGGATTTGGGGGAGGGGTGGGGGAGAGAATTTTGCTTTTTAAATTTTTTTTTTTTTTGGTGTTGCCATTTTTTTTTCCTGCGGTTTTTTTTTTTTGTGTTAGAACTCCTGCTCTCAGCTGTCAATCATCTCCGAGAGTTCCAGCAGGAGATCATCCTCATCCTTCCCTGGATCCAGGTCGATTTCTGCTTCCAGTTTTCCCCCAGAGATCTCCCAGATGAGTTTCTCAAAGTCGTCCTCCACTGACAGGGCGGGTTTGGCAGCACCAGCGGAGCTCAGGCGCCGCAGCTTCACCGGCACCTCCAGCGAGGAGGAGGAGGAGGAGGAGGAGGAAGATCCCGACACCTCTGACTGTGCCAGGGAATCCCCCTGGCTGCCAGCCTGCAGCTCGGGGCTGGGGAAAACAGGGACAGGCAAAAATCAGTGTGGGAGATCCCTGAGGTGGAGCTTAATGAGTGAATTTCATTTAATTGGGGAATCCGGGAGTTTGGGAGGCTGGGATCGGTTTGGGGGAGTCCCAGTTTGGTTTTGGGGAGTCCCAGTTTGGTTTTGGGGAGTCCCAGTTTGGTTTTGAGGAGTCCCAGTTTGGTTTTGGGGAGACCAGAATCAGGTTTGGGAGTTCTGGATTGGTTTTGGGGAGTCCTGGATCAGCTTTGAGAAATCCAGGATTGGTTTTAGGGGAGTCCAGGATTGGTTTTGAGGAGTCCAGAACCACTTCTGGGGAGTCCAGGACTGGTTTGGGAAGTCCTGGATCTGTTTTGGGGAGTCCAGGATTGGTTTTGGGGAGTCCCAGCTCAGTTCTGGAAAGTCCTGGATGAACTGAATCAGCTCAGGGTTTGGGAATTCAGCTGTGAGGAAACACAGCTGGAATCTGGGGCAGAAAGGGCAAGAAGAAAACAAAAAAAAAAATCACCAAAAAATCCACCCCCCGCCCCCCAAAAAAAAAAAAATCACTGAAGAAAAAACCCCAAAGTCACTGAAGAAAACCCAAAAAAAAAAATCACTGGACAGAAACCCCAGAGAGCCACTGCCCAAGTGCAGCGTTTGAAGAAAACCCAAACTGATTCCAATTAATTCCAAATCTGTTTGATTTCAATTGGAATTTCCCCCTTGTGGCCACTGGGATTGGAGTTACCTGCTCTGGGAATTCTCTCTCCGAGGGTTGGAGCCTGGGCTGCCCCCTGCACATGTGCCAACAACCTGGCAATGAGGAGCAGGACAAGTTTTAGGATACAAAACCCCCACATTTTAGGACATTCTTCCTTTTTGGCTTCACCTGAAGCAAGGCATTCCCAAAATGAGGAATTCTCTTTTTTTTTTAAAAGGAATTTTTGCCTTGGAATGGGACAAAATCCTCCCCAGATGCCAGCAGGGAATTCTGGAGGAGGAATGTGCTGCCCCTGACACGTCAGGGGTGAAGAGGGATGGAGAGCTGGAGGAAGTTTCAGGTTTTTTTTGGGAAGAAGGGAGAGTTTGGGGCCTCACCTTGGCTGAGGGCTCCTGGCTGTCCCCACTGGTGGCACTGAGTGGCTTCACAGCCACCACAGCAGGTGGAGGCCCCTCAGGGCCCTTCCTCTTCAGGGGCTGCTTGGGAGAGGCTTTGGCCTCCAGAGGCTTCAGGCTCACCTTGGATTTGGCTGGAGTGGAGGGAAAGGAGGAATTTTAACAGCTCTGGGTAAAGAAAAACAACTCCCAGGCTTTGTTGGTAATTCTGCAATTGCAGGATGGTTTTGGTTCAGCCAGGGTCACCCTCAGTGTTCCAGGGATGCTCCCACTCCTCTTGATCCAGTCCCACTCCTCTTGATCCACCCCCTTTTTTTAACCCAACCCCTTTTTTGATCCAATCTCTTTTTATCCAACCCCATCCCTTTTTTAATCCAATCCCATTCCTTTTTATCTAATCCCCTTTTATCCAACCCCTCTGGTTTTTATCTAATCCCATCCCTTTTTTTTTATCCAATCCCATCCCTCTTTATCCAACCCTTTTTTTTAAATCCAATTCCATCCCTTTATTCATCCAATTCCATCCCATTTTTTCATCCAATATCAGCCCCTTTTTGGATCCAACCCCTTTCTGGATCCAACCCCTTTTTTTATCCAACCCTTTTTTCATCCAATCCCTTTTTAGATCCAACCCCTTTCTGGATCCAACCCCTTTCTGGATCCAACCCTTTTTTTATCCAACCCCTTTTTTTATCCAACCCCTTTCTGGATCCAACCCCTCCTCAGGATTTACTCCAAACATCCCCAGCCCCCCTCCCCCTGTGCAGCAGCATTCCAGGAGGGATCTCAGAGCCCCCCCCCATTCCCTGGACATTCCCAGGCCCCTCCAGCTCTCACCTCTGCCTCTCCTCTCAGCCCCCTGAGCTCCCTTTTTCCCTGGATCCTTGTCTGGGCTGCCCCCTGCAGCCTCCTGGGCCCTGCCCAGCCTCCTCCTGCCAGCCTGAGCTGTTCCCACTGCAGCCTCAGGGCTTTTCTCCTGGTGTTTCTCCTGGATTTCAGCTGGAACTGCCCCAGAGCCTTTGGGGAGTTTCTCCTCCTGGAGTTGTTTCAGCTGACGTTTCTCCCACATGATTTCCTCCAGGCTCTTCACCTGAACTCCAGAATTCCCTGAATTCTGAGAAGGAAAAAAAAGACAGAAAAAACAAAACACCACAAGAGGGTTATTAGGGTAAGAATTTGTAGGGAAAAAAAAATCTGTGGGGAAAAAAATCTGTGGGGAAAAAAAATTCATGGACAAAAAAAATCTATGGAGAAAAATCTGTGGATTGAAAGAAATCTGTGGATTAAAAAATCTGTGGATAAAAAAAATCTGTGGATTAAAAAAATCTGTGGATTAAAAAAATCTGTGGATTAAAAAATCTGTGGATTAAAAAAATCTGTGGATTAAAAAGTCTGTGG
>JAOTIY010000885.1:1943691-1957320 GCA_027123655.1 Muscicapa comitata | reverse complement strand
CCCGAATCGCACCCAGATACACCGACATCGCACCCAGACACCCCAAAATCGCAACCAGACACCCCGAAATCACACCTAGATACCCCGAATCGCACCCAGATACCCGAAATCCCACCCAGACACCCCGAAATCCCACCCAGATACCCCGAATCGCACCCAGACACTCCGCAATCACACCCAGATACCACGAATCCTATCCAGACACCCCAAAATCCCCCCCGCGTGTGTCTGACACCTCTGTCCGAGCGCTCCGTGAGCTCTGGAGAGCCTGGGTCAGTGTCCAGCCACCCCCTGGGTGAGGAACCTTCCCCTGATACCCAGCCCAAACCTCCCTGGCTCTGCTCTCCTGAGCCAGAACCCTCCAGGGCTTTGCTTGTTCTCTCCCTCCCGTGTTTGTCCCTTCACCTTCCTGAGACCCGGCTTGCCTGGCAAGGCCAGGAACCCCCGGGGAGATTGGGGTGCTCCCAGGGTCTGGGTGCTTTTGATGCAAAACCTTCAAGTCAACAGGACTTGTCCCCAAACCATTTCTAGTTTCAGGTAGAAAAGCAAATTTCTAGCCCTGAAAAGGATTTTTGTGCCATGGAAGTAAAAATTGAGAGTTAATGAATAACATTGGCTGCTAATAAATGCAGGGGATTCTGGAGAACTTTAAACCCCAAATAGTTGTCAAAACATTAACTCTGAAACACAGCTTCCAACTTCAGGTTAAGATCTTACACCTCTTTCTACCAAGTTTTGAGAGTCAAAACAATATAGATTTTTTTTTTCCCCCCAGTGATTATCACTTATTTAATCACTTTGAAATGGTGTTTTTCTTGTGAAAGGCAACTTCTATTTTTGATTTTAAGAGCAAATTAGAGCAATACATTAAATCCAGTGTGAAGAATGAAAAATGAGCACTGTTACGATATTCCAAAAGGGAAGTCTAATCGTGGCCCAGATTATGAGGCAGCACTTGAATAAAGTGAATTATGAATGAGAAATGGGGAAGGAAATGGAGAATTAAAATGTTAAAATTCAATCCCGTGGCCGTGGTGGAGGAGCTCTAATAATTTAAAGCATTTTCCGGGAGTTTTAACCAGGGCTGGGGCAGCTCTGTGCCCTGCACGAGCCCTGCAATTAGTGGGACTCTCCCGACAGTTATCTTAAGTGCTGCTTGTGAGACGGAAACGCTGCTGCAGACAGACAGACAGACAGACAGACAGACACCTGCCCTGCCCTCAGCAGGGACCGGCTGTAGTGGGGTGGGCGACTCTTCTGTGCAATCCACGGAAGATAAAAGAGCAGAGATTGTAACGAGCAACAGAATCCTGCACAAAATCAAGGGTGACCACGCTGGATCCTCTTTATCCACAAGCAGTTGTTTGTCAGTGTCTCATCATGACTGTTTTTAGTCTCTTAAAAGGAAACAACTATGTACTTTACAATGTAGAAAAGTAATATTTTACTGCCTTAGGTTGCAAAGCAAGATGTAACCAGCAGTGTGTATTCTATCACCAGCTGTTTAATCCAGGTGGAGCAGTGTTCCTTATCTCACCCAGGACCCATCCCTCATAACTCCAGGGCGATATCTTCTGTTAATGGGCCAGGAATGTTTGCTTGTGTTTTTGACCAATCAGAAAGCAGATTTCTAATGGGTGGAGCTGATAAAACCATAAAAGTATACAAAGAAGATGATACTGCGACTGAAGAAACCCATCCTGTCAGATGGAAACCAGAAATTATCAAAAGAAAGTGACTTTAGTGCAGCAACATACTACTTCTGTAATTTTGTTTTGGCTTTCCTGAGAGCATTCAGTCACATTTTGTTCTGCCTAGAACAGCAGAGCAAGAAGTCAGCTAAGTCATTGCTATCTCAACATGTTTTATGTTTTATAATAAATTTTATTTCTCTTTAGGAATTAAAGAAAAAAATAAGGAACAGAGTTGCAGTGGCCAAGTGAAAATTCCATGGCACTGTCCTATACCTCTGTTTCTCCCTAAAACACTTGTGGTTGAAAAAGAGGAGGAGAAAAGGCAATAAAAAACAAACCCTAAAAACTGCAGACTGTAAGGGGAAAAAATACCAAAAGACAAATGTAGAAAACACTAGAAAAGCACAAAGCACCCGTGGCTCTCCTGTTTTGGAGTCTGCTTCACATGGGAACTTGCAAATTGCTTGTCAGCTGCATTTAGCAGAAATGACAGGCCAGCAGAGCGAGGCCTGATTTCATAAAGCCTTTCTTTTATAATTCTTCTACCTGTCTACAACACAGGATCAGTTTGAAGAGGTTGGAAAAGACCTCTGAAATCACCGAGTCCAACCTGGGGCATTTAAAGAAAATTCCCAGGCATCTCTTGAAAGCAGAAATCAGGTGGAACGAAGAACCCATACCCTGCTGGAAAGACAAAGGACTCAGTGTCTCTCTCCAAGACAAAAGTGCTGGCTGATACCCACAGTCCTTGTGTGAACAAACAGAGCAGGACACACATAGACACACATGGAAAAGGGAAGGAGAAGGGGAACTATTTTAAGAAGCGAAGCCAATAAATGCTGTGGGATGACAGAGCCTGGGCTGGTGCACAAAGGTGTCCCACAAAATCTCATTACAGCACTTCAAAGGGGCTGTGGGGCTGCTGTGAGGGAGCAGAGGGGTGACTCAGCTCGCTGCCACTGCTGGGGTGCTCCTGAGCCTGGGGCTGCCACCCCACCAGCGATGCTCCTGCCTCGCCCTGGGTGGCCAGCGAGGAAAACATCACCCTCACAACATGAAGGGGTTTTGAGGTGAATTTATTATCCCGCTGAACACAAGTTGCTGAGCAATTCTGACAGGGCTCCTGCTCACATTCCTGTTTGTTTGTGCCAGATGAAAGATGTTTGTTCTTCACCTTGCACCTCCCAGCAAAGCACAGACCTCCCCTCAGAAGGGCAGGGAAGGCTCAGAGCAGCACGAGGAGCAGGCTGGGTGTGCTGCTGGGCACGGTGAAGTGCAAACCCCAGAGTCACAGGGAAATTGCCAAGTTGGGTGGCTGGGCTGTATTTTTAAGGAAGGACAACTGTCACTCCTGAGTGATTGAGGCCACACAGCAAAAGGGACCGGTGGGCTGGGCTGGGCACAAACCTCAGGAAAGCACTTGGAAGATCTCCAGGAGATTTTATGGCATAGAAAGAGCCGTGTGAGCAGTGCTGTGATGTAACACGCCGCAGTGTGAGGCTGCCTTTGATCCCAATACGGGTAAACACCCCAGAACAATCTGCTTTTGCATCAGGGTGAGGAGCTGCACCCTCAGATGTGGATGGTTCCTGCTGCACTCGCAGGTGTGAGAGGGGTTTGTGCAGTGAGGGCAGCTCAGGAGGAGGAGGGATGGGAGGAGAAACGCTCAGGTGTGCCTGCAGAACAGCAAAGGGCTCCCAGGGACACAGAGCCAGCTGTGCCAGCGGGGACAGGGGCCAGCAGAGCGTCCTGCAGAGCCCAGGCTGGAAATCCTGGTCCCCATGGCCGAGCCCCTGCACTCCTGTGCACCCCCTGCCCTGCCCAGCCCCACTGTGACACCCAGCACCTCGGGGACACCCCGTGGTCACAAAGGGCCCTGTGGTCACAATGGCCCTGAGAGCCCTGGGAGCCAGCCCTGACCTGCCCAGTGCTGTCTCCTGCCTCCACCCCGGACAGCCACACACCCAGGGCTCCATCACCAAGAACACCTCACAGGTGAGGGACACCCCTCCCCATGTCCCCTTCCCGTGGGCCCCGAGGGTGAGCAGCCTGACAGGTCCCAGTGGTGTCAGTGAGATGTTCCATCCCATCCCTGCTGTGCAAACCCTGCTGCTGCCATCAGCCAGCTCTGCCCCTGCTGAGAGCTCCGAGCAAACTGCACGAGCCTGGATGGCTCCTGGATGGCTCTGAGGGACAGTCCCCGAGCAGGGACAGGACAGGTCCTGTGCTCCCAGCAGCATCACTGAAACCTTCCTGCTTCCCCCATTACTGAGCCTGTCCAGCCTTTCCCTGGGACCCACCTGGGGGATTTGCTGTGACAGACACCAGGCAGTTTGGGAGGGATTAGGGATCTCTCTACGTAGGAATGGGTGCAATAGGATTACGTGTGACTCTTCACTCAGGCACGGAGCTCTGGCAGGGCCAGAAATAGCACCGGGACCTTAAGCTGGTGCTTTCCCTCCAAGGCAGGGCTCATTCAAGCAGGTGCATTCACCCGGGCACGAGGAGGTTCCTGCACAGCTCCAGGTGCCCCAGAGGATGAGCAGGACCCTCGGGCAGCCAAACTCCAGGGCAGGGGCAGAGCCAGAGCTCAGCACACCCTGCTCAGGACCTGCCCCTCACTGAGGGCACCGAAGGGTCCAGCCCAGCCAGCCCTGGAGGCATCTGCATGACTTAGCAATCTGCCAAGGCAGCTCCAGCCTGCCCTCCACGCCCCAAATACAGGAGATTAATGACTTTAGTGCTGCTGCTGGGTGGGTGCACAGGCATCAGCACAGTCGTGTGTGTACTTGTCTCTTCCAAAGTGAGAATGGCCAGGGGCCACCAGCACACACGTGTGTGAAAACAGCAGCTTCTGAACAACCTAAGTCCAGAGCAGGGGTGCACAAACCTCACTGAAATGGCTGTGCTGCTACAAAACCTGATTTTCAGGAGTCAAAACTCCATTTTTTTATCCCCTGGGGTGGGGAAAAATGGACTGAGGTTTCCTTGCAGCAGCAGCAGCTGAAATAGCCCCTGTGTTCTGAGGTCCAGCCTTTCAGCCATTTGACGTCTGCCATGGAGAAAGGAGTGACAAAAAGAGGTGGTGAACCTGTAGGGAAGTGGTGATTCCCCTCAAAGGCTTTAAGGAGATTTCCAAACAATCTGCAGGCATTCCCCTTCTAATAGGTTTAGGAGCCAGGGAACAGAAATAGCACCAAGTACGTCACGGAAAGTAGGAAACCTCTTTACATGGGTAAAAATAAGCAAACAGCTAAGGATTTATTTAGGACAGGCAGGAGTAGAGTGGCTAATTGCTGAGGGAAGAGGCAGTTTCCATTGGCACTGAGGTGTCGTCAATGAAAACACAAGAACTGAGTCATGCTTAGGTAACAGCAGCAGGAAAGTCTCTGCAGCCAAGCACAGCCCTGGGTCACAGGTCACCTCGTGTGGGTCTTGGGGCTCCTGTCCACCCCTCCTCTGCAAAGGGTTCT
This sequence comes from Muscicapa comitata, assembly GCA_027123655.1. NCBI lineage: Eukaryota > Metazoa > Chordata > Aves > Passeriformes > Muscicapidae > Muscicapa > Muscicapa comitata. Next base: position 1,952,153 of record JAOTIY010000885.1, on the reverse strand, counting down.
TGCAAACGCTCAGGCCAAACATTTCCCTGCTCCTGTGAGGAGCTTTCGCATTTCTGGGGGAAAACGCGTTTGGAGATTTGCTGAGAGCAATTCCCAGAGCAGGAGGAGGCTCAGGGGGGTGTGGGGTCCATGCAGAGGGACCCAGAGCTGCTGAGCTGCTCCGGAGGACAGAGTCAGGTCCTGCCATCACTGCTGTGTCCTCTTGGGTCAGACTGTGTTCAGCCCTTTTCAAGGCAGGTTTGCCATGGCTGTGGTTGGCGACAGCTTTACAAGGAGTGTGTGCTGCTGGCTTTTATCTGTTGTAACTGGGAGTCAAGAGAGAATCCAGTCCTTTGTGTCTCATTATTCAGCATTTGTTTAAAGTTGCTTCTGGATTTCCAGAGCATCATTTGAGTTTAAACTCCTTTTGTCTTTAAGCAGATTTTTGGCCAGGGGTGTGTAAACCCCCGTCTCCTCAGCACTCACACTGCCCTGACTGCCCTTGCAGGATGGTGAGGGCTGGGGGCAACTGCCACACATTTCTCTTTTGCTCCACAGGTGGCTAAAACACCAGAAGCCCCTGGCAAGGACCACACGAAAGCCAAGGGAATGGAGAAGGACAAAGTAGCGCCCGAGGTCACCAACCCACCTCCCAGGCCGAGGAACCGGCCGCCCCCAGCTCCTCCCCTGGGCTCCCGCGTCGTGCCCGTGGTTGTGCACCCCGAGAGCCGCTCCCTCAGCTCCGTGGAGTTCGTGTTCTACCGCCCCGAGTGGTCCAACTCGCTGGCCCCGTTCTGCACCACGCACAAACCCTTCTGCGGCTTCCGCTTCCACGAGGGCACCAAGCACGGCCGGCCCCGCACCGACCTGGAGAGCGCCAGCCCCAGGAAGTGGAGATCCTTCCACCGCCCAAAGCCATAGCTGCCAGCAGCCCAGCCAGGCAATAAAACCCTGAAACAGCAGCTCTGTGTCACTTCAGTGTCACTTCAGTGTCCCATCAGTGCTGGGGCTCGGCCAGCAGCCAGCACCGAGCCCAGGGCTGGGTGGGGAGGCTCTGCCGCTGCTCCCCAGGGAAATATGCAGAGTGGATTTTGCTCTAAAAACCCTGTTCGACTTGTCCTGTCACTTGCTGCCCGCTGCTCTGGGTGTCCCAGCACAGGGCACTGAAGAGCCCAGCTCACCTGGCTCAGCACAGGCTGGGCTGGGGCTCAGAGCATCGCTGCAGGTTCGTCTTGCACAACAGGGGCTTGGTGGCCAGGACAGAATTAGCACATCCAATTAGTGCTCCTCAGCTTTAATTCCTTTTCCTAAGTGTTTTATGATTGTGTAATGCTGCTTTTTTTAGCAGAGTTATTCCTAAATTACTGCGGTGCAGAAGCAATGCTGGGCTCTATCACTTGTTAGATAACTGCAGTTGTGAGATATAAACTGTGTGTTATAAACTGTGTGTTATGGATAAACTCTCTGTGGGACAGACCCTGCAGTCACAACCATTCACTTCCAGCCAGGACCTGGCCCGTGATGCTTTCTGAGCATAATTTATTCCTGAGTGCTTCTCAGAATGCTGTATGTCAAAGTGAAAACAACATTGGATTTGGTTGTAGTTACATGGATAATTTTTCATAGTAATCCATCATCAGTGCAAATTGAAGCTGAATTTAAGTCCTCTGGTGTGAGCTGAGTGTGTAATGCAGCAGCCAGGACACACTGCTGGGGTGAGCAGAGTGTGGGACAGTTTTAAGGAAAACCACTTAATTAGCAGGACCAAGACTGGGCATGGGACCCTGGGGGGAGAGGGCCCTTCCCCTTCCTGCTGCCTGCAATTAAAGCACTTAAACCTTTACCATTCAAAGCAATTATGTTTCTATATTTGTCTCCTCACACCAAATTTACCCCCCTGGTCTCTTCCAGGAGCTGAAGTGGCACTTCCCCCTCCCTGAATTCCAGGCTCTAGAGCCCCTCTGGAATCCTCTGGCAGAGTGAGGTGAAGGCAAAGCAAAAAGCAGCAACAGAGGATTCAAAGTGGTTTTCTCTCATTCTTCTTACTCTGGTTCTGATGCAAAAGTTGTTGCTCATGTGACACCAGGCCCCCCCCCCTCCCAAAAAAGATAAATGAAGTGGATTAAGAGATTAGCTCATCACAGAGAAAATTCCACCCTCCTAATCTCCTGCTGGGCCTGTAATCTGCAAGACTTCCCCATTTTACCTCTTTTCTATTTAAACCCTGAACTCTTAATGCCTGGCAGGAACCCACCACCCCCATCCCAGCCCATTGGCTGGGGAGGGATTTGCTGGGTACTTAAATGTCACCTTCCCCTCCAAAGAGGGTTTTGTGCTTTTAGGTTTTCCCAGGAAGACGAGTCTCCATCACCACTGGGATCTGTACAGCACCAGGAACTTCAGGTTTTCTTGATGACCCCTGCAGTGCTGGGCACATCTGGACTTTGAAGGCAAGAAGCAGAACTGTGAGATTTTTTTTTTTTTTTTCCCTAAATTTCTCAAAGCCTCCATTTTTGGCTGCAAAGGGACCAGGACTTGGTGTGGAGATGGGGAACATGGATGGGAAAACCGTGGAGGAGCTGAGCACCACTGAGTGCCACCAGTGGTACAAGAAGTTCATGACAGAGTGTCCTTCTGGCCAGCTCACCCTCTACGAGTTCAAACAGTTTTTTGGCTTGAAAAACCTGAGTCCAGCAGCGAACAAATACGTTGAGCAAATGTTTGAGACGTTTGACTTTAATAAGGTAAATATTGTCCTTCCCACTCTGAGCCCTGGGATCCCCTGGGCTGGGGCTGGGTGGGTGTGAGGGACAAACTGCTCTGAGTGTGCACAGCCTGGTTTACTGTGGCCTCATAAACTGTAGAATCAGTTCTGGAAGGTGAAACACGCCAGCAAAAACTCTTCACCCACTGCCTGCTCTGCAAGGACACAGAGACTTCTTCCAGAACTGATATTTCCCTTTTATAACAGTGGGGTTTTATCTGGCAATCTTTGATCCCTTTAAAATGAAGTGCCCTTTAATCCTTAAACTCTGGATGTTGTGACAGTCTCTGTGAGGACAAGGGCTGCATTCATCAGGGACAGTGAGGGCTGCTGGCATTGTTTGAAGCTGTGAATGGGTTGCCCTGGGATTGATTTTATTCCATGGGATAAGGAGCTCCCTGGGCAGAGGCTTTGCAGCCCAGGCTGTGGCTGTGCCAGACCCCAGAGCAGGGCTGGCCTGGAGCAGGGATTTGGGAATGCAGCCCCAGAGCAGATATTTGGGAATACAGTGCCAGAGCAGATATCTGGGAATGCAGTCCCAGAGCAGATATTTGGGAATGCAGTCCCAGAGCAGATATTTGGGAATGCAGTCCCAGAGCAGATATTTGGGAATGCAGCCCCAGAGCAGATATTTGGGAATGCAGCCCCAGAGCAGATATTTGGGAATACAGTGCCAGAGCAGATATTTGGGAATGCAGCCCCAGAGCAGATATTTGGGAATGCAGTGCCAGAGCAGATCTTTGGGAATGCAGCGCCAGAGCAGATATTTGGGAATGCAGTCCCAGAGCAGATATTTGGGAATGCAGTGCCAGAGCAGATATTTGGGAATGCAGCCCCAGAGCAGATCTTTGGGAATGCAGTCCCAGAGCAGATATTTGGGAATGCAGTCCCAGAGCAGATATTTGGGAATGCTGCTCCCCAGCTCAGGAGCTGTGCCAGGGAAGCAGATTGATGCTGCGTCCCCAACAGGAAACTGCATCTCCTCTACTTAAAAATGACCTGAAATTGCACCTCCTGGGAGACGAGGAATCGATTTTATGGCAACCCAAAGGGCTTAGTGGCATTAATCCCATTGACAAAAATGCAAATCAGGCCCTAAATCCTTCAGGTGTTTGGTTTGTGCCTTGGCCTCGCTCGCTGCCCCGTGTTTGAACATATGCCTGGAAAGGGAATTGATGCACAGGAAATCCTGCTGGGGATGGGGCTTAGCAGCTATTTGTACCTAATCTGGCTCCTGCAGCAGTGGGATAAAGCAGATGATCTCCTCTGGAAGCGGCCCTGGCCTGGGGGCGTGCCTGTGTTCATGGACTAAACCCTGATTTTTGCTCTGCCCATGGCAGTGGGAATCAAGGAATCATTGAGGCTGGGAAGGGCCCCTAAGATGATTGAACCCAGCTGCTGGCCCAGCTCTGCTGGGTTCACCACATCCCATGTCCCCAGTGCCACTTCCACACGGATTTGAGCACTGCCAGGGAAGTGCCACAAACCACAGCAAGAACCCTTCCAAGAACCCTTCAGAGCACCACGGGAACGCTCTGGTGGGCAGGATGGATTCTAACACCCTGCTGGGAGCTGTGGGCAGCATGGGCAGTGTCTGGGGGCACCTCAGTGCCCTGTGAGCTCCTGGCAAAGCTGCCACCAGCCTGGGTGCAGCTGGCACCTCAAACAGCCTGGTGTGAGCCGGGGTGGGCAAACAGCTGCCAACAAAGGCAGAGATAAAAGTGTTTGTGTGCAGAAACAGGTACAGAAATGGCGCAGGGACAGAGAAACACCTTCCCAGCCCGAGGTGTCAGCAGTGCTGGGGTGACTCCTGAATTGACCCCTCTCCTGGAAATGAGACCCCCTGGCCAGAGAAAGGAGCTGTAGGTGTGTGCTGGCAGGATGAGCTTGGGTAGTTTATCAGGGTTCATCTGCATAAACCTCTCTGACCTCTGAATTCCCAATGGTTTGGGCTGCTAATTAATGCCTGGCATGTTAATTCCCTGAGCACAGGCCAGCTCTCAGCCCCCAAGGCTGACCCACCCACCCAGTCGGTGCCTTCCCGACATGTCACAGCCCAAGGATGGACCTGATGATCTTGGAGGCCTTTCCCAGCCTTAATGATTTTATAATTCTATGCTTCTACAACATTTATGCACAGATCAAGGTGGAACCTTGGCTTTAACCACTGTGCTCAACCAGCCCCTGGTCTCAAGGTGGAGACACCAGTTCCAGTGGGGACTTCCAAAAGTGACCAAGAAAATCCCTTACTGCCTGACACTCTGCTTTTAATCTCACCTTAGCTTCTAACCTTCTGCTTTTAGGATGGCTACATAGATTTTATGGAATACGTGGCTGCCCTGAGCCTGGTGCTGAAGGGGAAGGTGGATCAGAAGCTGAGGTGGTATTTCAAGCTCTATGATGTGGATGGGAACGGCTGCATCGACCGGGCTGAGCTGCTGAACATCATCAAAGTGAGTGGGCTCAGTTCTTCCACTCCTGCCACAGATGGGCACTGGGAGCCAGAGGGGCTGGCACAGGAACCTCCAGCCCAGTGTCAGTCAGCAGCCAGTGCCCAAACCTGCTGCCTGTCCTCTGCCTGTCCTCTGCCTGTCCTCTGCCTGTCCTCTGCCTGTCCTCTGCCTGTCCTCCCTCTGCCTCCCACACCCCTCGGACACCCTGCTCCTCTCCTGGCAGGTTCTTTAACCCTGTTCACTGAAACTGGGGCCCAGATAAGCACTTGAATTTAATCTAAGGGTTTTCAGAGGTGAATGGCTTCTGGCTTATCCCAGCATGCCCACTAAATCTCTTAAAGCATTGCTTGCCCTTTTTAGGTGATTTTAATCTCCAGATTTTTAGACAGGACTTATTCCTTTCGAAGCCTAACTGCCTGAAAACAAGTTTTAGCCCTGAAAAAGGGTTTGGCCTCTCATTTGGCCACTTGTGATGGACACACAAACCTGCAGAGCCCTCAGTGATTGCCTGTGCCCCTCGTTCCCCCCAGGCCATCCGATCCATCAACCGCTGCAACGAGCAGATGACGGCAGAGGAGTTCACAGACATGGTGTTCGACAAAATCGACATCAACGGAGATGGTGAGGCCCTCCCTGGGGCAGTGCCACTGCTGCTGCCTTCCCCTCTCTGCCCCCCAGCTGCCAGGGCAGCTCCTGCTGCTGCGAGTCCCAAAACACCAGGACGGGGAGAGCTGGCAGAGGGTGACCCAGTGAAGGTTCAGGGCCCACTGCCCCTCCTGGGTGGGGTCTGTGCTGGGCTTTGGGGCACAATGCACCGTGCTGAGAGCCCAGTTCCAGTGCTGAGAGCCCAATTCCAGTGCTGAGAGCCCAATTCCAGTGCTGAGAGCCCAATTCCAGCGCTGAGAGCCCAATTCCAGCACTGAGAGCCCAGTTCCAGTGCTGAGAGCCCAATTCCAGTGCTGAGAGCCCCATTTCAATGTTGAGAGCCCAATTCCAGTGCTGAGAGCCCCATTTCAATGTTGAGAGCCCAATTCCAGTGCTGAGAGCCCAATTCCAGTGCTGAGAGCCCCATTTCAATGTTGAGAGCCCAATTTCAATGTTGAGAGCCCAGTTCCAGTGCTGAGAGCCCAGTTCCAGCACTGAGAGCCCCATTCCAGCACTGAGAGACCAATTTCAGTGCTGAGAGCCCAATTCCAGCACTGAGAGCCCAATTCCAATGCTGAGAGCCCAATTCCAGGCTCTGTGCCAAGGCTGGGGGGCAGCAGCGCGGGGAGGAGCGAGGCTGGGGTTGAGCAGAGCACTGTGAACCTGCCCTGCAGGTGAGCTGTCCCTGGAGGAGTTCATGGAGGGCGTGCAGAAGGACGAGATGCTGCTGGACATCCTGACCCGCAGCCTGGACCTGACCCACATCGTGCGGCTGATCCAGAACGACGGCAAGAACCCGCACGAGGCGGGGCAGGAGCCCCAGGAGGCTCAGTAGCCCCCCAGGACCCCCCCCTGGCCTCCCCCTGGCACTGACACCTCAGGCCGGGCTGTGGGGCTGCTCTCCCACGGACAGACAGACAGACAGACAGACAGCTCAGGGACCTGACAGGAGAGCCCCAGCAAGGACGGGGTGCAGAGCTGGGCTCATCTCACACGGACCTGGGATGGCCTCTGGATGCTGCTGCTGCTGAGCTCAGAGAGGGGACAGCCAGTGCTGCCTGGGCAGGGGAGCAGCAGAGCCTGTGCGGGGCAAGAATGCACCAAAACCACCCCAAAATTCCCACTGAGGCTTGGCTGACACCAGCCCAGTGGGGCCCAACCCGGGGCTGCCCAGGACTTGCCCCAGCGAGAGGGGTCCTGGAAAAGCAAATCCAGACCTCCTCCTTCCATTTTTCCAGAGCAAATGATGAGTTCTGGTCACTCCTTCCTTCATTTGTTATTGTTTGCTCAGCAGTGATTAGTGATAACGTGAGTTAAAACATTCATGAGCTAGAAAAAGGGGCCAGGTGAATACAGTGGCTTCTCTTTGTTTAAAAGCATTAAAAACATTGAATGGTGCCTTTTTTTAACAACCCCCTGGACTGGAAGGAAATGTTTCTCCCTGAAGCATCTGGAAGGAAGGAAGGGCTTCCAGACAATCAGCAATGCAATAACCTGGGAGGGAGAAGCGCTGTGGGACTGTTCCTGCATGTTTTGCACCTGCAGAACGAGCAGCAGGAGGTTTTGACCCCCGTGTCTGTGTGGGTTTTGGAGGGGGAGCTGCTACAGAGGGCTGAGACTCAGCTCAGAGCACCCACAGGCACCTGAGGATCCCTGACCCTGGGGCCCATCACCTCCAGGTGGGATCAGGGCAGTGCCTGTGGAGCTCAGAGCTCCTTTCTGCAGCCCCTGGGTATTGGGGCCAGGCTGCCAGGACCCCAAAGAGGACAAAGGAGCAGCTGTTGGAGCGGCCTCACCCCAAACAGCTCCTGCAGGGAGGTTCCTCACCCACAGGAGCAGTCCCAGGCGTGGTGAAGCAACACAGGACACCAGGAAGGATTCCTTGCCCAGCTGAGAGTTTTGTTATTTAGCACTGGGTGTTTGCAATTCATAAGCAGCTTCCTGACTGTTTTTCCTGTGTGTGTTTTTCATCTGACAGAGTTTTACCTGGAAGCTTTTGTACTTCCAGTCCTGTGGTGAACTAATAAAGATGTTTTACAATATTATTTCAGGTCATGATTTTTCTCTTCCAATCAATCCTTCTGTTTCCAGCAGGACAGATTTAGTGGCTCACATAAGGACAGAAACTGCTGCTCTGGGGTTGTTCTTGGGCTCACAAACCACAGCACCCTGGCCAGGAGCCCTCGATGGCCAATTGTCCACTCAGAGCCCTGCAAGAGGCAGCAGCTGCAGCCCCTCACTGGAGGTGGGCTGAGCTGGTTACTCAGAGTGTAACTCTCCTTCTTGCAGCAAAACCAACTCCCCCGCAGATGACCAGCACAAAACTCAGAGTCTTTGGCTCTGCACAGCACGAGGAGGGAGCTGAGCTCAGCGGGGCTTTCTGAGCCCCCTCCCTGGGCACCGCCAGCCCCGCCCGAGCTTCCTTCAGCCTCTCCTCTGCACCCAAGGAGCAGCAAGGAGCAGCTTGGACCGGCCAGATTTCTGTTTATAAAGCCAAAGTTATTCTAAAAGGGATGTCCCTGTCCCCATCCGTGTCCCATTCGTGTCCTATTCCTATTCCTATTCCTATTCCTATTCCTATTCCTATTCCTATTCCTATTCCTATTCCTATTCCTATTCCT